>OY735204.1:4782072-4937072 GCA_963457665.1 Thysanoteuthis rhombus | reverse complement strand
CCGAAATTTAACCAATTTTCCCTTACCCTATTGTCCTCCCTTTCACAAAATTTCATTTAAAGTCATCCATTTTTATTTATTTATTTATTTATTTTTGCAGTATTATGCGGATGGACAGATGTAAGAATTACCAAGAAAAATATGAAAAGTTTATCTTGGTGTCACCCCTACTGATACCGTCATCCGAGGCAAGTCACCCCCTCTAACCACTGCTTGGTCCACCACTTGGCAGACATTCAAGGATTGCTGGATACTATAAACCGCTGAGGAAGGCCAAAGAAAATATCAGTCAAAACTTGGGGATAAAAACAACAAAGGTAAGGATACAAGATTGATGATTTCTAGAATAATGAACATGATTCGTCTCAGAACTTTAGATTGCATCAACAATCTGATTTTATCCAGAAAATTAAACAATCAGTGACATATGGTGCTTTGTATTTGGGGTTTGCAATAGATGCAATCTGTAAAAATCAATGGACAGTAAGAGTCATATTGGTATAATGTATAGAAGGTGGTCCTGATTGTAAATTGTTAAGTTTCACATTCTCTCAATAAGCGGTGAACAAATAAAAAGAAATAAGAGAATCAATGAAAGAAAAAGAAAATTTAGATTCGACACTATTATCCTCTGAAAGACTTTACATCTCCATTGCTTTTTAAAGACATTAAAATATCTTCACACACAGCACACCCAAAATATAAATCACCATATGCCATTGATTATTGTCTAGATAGAATTACATTGTGGATGCTATTGGAAGTTCAGAGATGGAGCATTTTTATTTTTTCTACCTAGTATCCTTATCTCCAGTGTTTTTATCTCAAAGTTCCGGCTGATGTGTTCTTTGGCCTTCCTCAGCTCAATGTAATATCTTGCAATCCTTGAATATCAGCCAATGATTTCCATGTGAACATCACTTACTCTCTAACCATTGCCTCTCACAAACACTAAAATATTCTACATCTGTGCATATCCATAGCACACAGCACACCCAAGATACAAAGCACCATGTACCACTGTGAACAACACACAATTCTGTGCAAGTGGAGTGAACAGGCCAGGGGATAAAGCCAGTGTTTCAGACTTTTCACAATTTCAAGCTCCATTTACCAACTGTGATTTCAAATCAAAATCGAGATTGTAAGTGGCTCTCTTACCAACTGAGCCAAACTGACAAGTCCTTTGTACTTTATAAATTCATTTATTCTATATATAACACAAAAGTTGCTGTAGCTGCCTTCGGTCGAAATAGAAGGGGGGATGGAGTTTGCCATTTCAACAGTCAAGTTTGTTCCCCATTCATTGAGGTTTTTTGCCTTCCTGAGGTGAATCTTGTATCAGGTGGTCCTTGAATATCAGCAAGAACTTTTCCAAAGAAGGCTCTCTCTCTCTCTCTCTTTCCAAAGCAAGTCCCTAGTAAAAGATCTGATGGTCCTCAAAATAAAGTTAAAAGTATAACATTATAATCCACACTTAAATAATAGTAATAAAGTTAATAAAGTATAGCCAAAAAACCCCAAAGATGGCAAAAAATAAACTAAAGATGCTTAAAATAGTCAAAAGATGGCCAATAAATGGCCCCAAAAAATCGCTTTCTTATAAAAAAATCTCTGAACTCAAATTTCGTTTTTTGAAGATAGATTTTTTGTCAAGATGGAGATTTAGCATCCATGACTCAAGGATTGTCAGATACTACATAGAGCTGAGGAAGTTCAAAGAATGTATCAGCCAAAACTTGAGGATAAAAACAACAAAGATAAGGATACTGTACTGAATAATTTGCAGAATAATGAAAATGCTTTGTTTGAGAACTTCAGATGGTATCAACAACATAATTCTATCCAGACAATGAACAACTTGCAAATTTTGCGCAAGTCTGGTTCGAGGAGGAGACAGACAGACCAAGGGGATAAAGTCAGTGTTACAGACTTTTACACAATTTCAAGCTTCAGAGAACAAGATTAGTATCAGTGGCAGGTCTCGATGGGAACAGATTAGACAATATCCATGGGATAAGAAAGTAAATTCCATCAACGCCTAAAGAAAGAGTCATGCCAAATCAATTAGTCGCCACAAAGCTTGGAACTAATTGATCTGATTGGTATGTGGCTGACATCAAGAAAATATTACAGGGCCTATTAGTAACTACAATGAACTACTTGCAGGTGTCGGGTTGTAGGTAAGGTAGGTAGCAGTATTTTGCCGGTAAGGACATTAACTCTTTTATTTTGTTCTGAGGCAATAATGCCTGGCAAGGTTTTCAGATTAAGAGTTACTCTATAGACTTTGGAATCTCATATCAAACTCATCTTCTTATGTTTCCTTGTTGCCTCCGTCCTGATCTTAAAAAATATCCGTCTGTCTTTTCCCATCAGATTCTTTGCGTATGAAAAGTCATTTCATATCAAAGTGAATATTCTTGATAAAATCAGTAAGATGCAAAAAGGGGGAAATTCGAGGGATTTTTGTCAAACCCCAGTCTGAGTTGGATGTTTTTCCCCCATAGCAACAAGAACAGACTTGACTGAACTAGGGTGAAACTCCCTAGGTTCATTAAAATCAAAAACAAAACAGAATTCATTTCTCCATACAGTATTATTCCAAAACAACACATCCAATTTCAACTCCTTTTTAAGCAGTTCCTATAAATGGGAATTCGCAAACTTTAGCAAAACAAGTTGACCTGAGTTAGGATTCTATTGTCAGTTTTTGCATACGTCACTGTTATTCATGCAGGATGTCACTGTTTTTTGGAATGGTCATTGTCATCTGTCACTGTTGTTACATACAAAAATAATGTTAAAACTCAATAGTGGGAGTTTGACAAAAAAAACTAATCCACTTCATATTTAAAGGAGTAAACTTTTCACTGTTTGTCTCCACCATCATGTTGAACCAATCCAACATACATAAAATAAACATTCACCAATTGTGATTTGAAATCATGGCTAATTGATTGCTAGGTGGCTCTCTTACCAACTGAGCTAAACTGAGAAGTCATTTTGTATTTACAGATTTATTCATGATATATACAAAACAAAAGATGCGGTGATTATCTTCAGTCACAACAGAAGTAAGAGTGAAGTTTAACCCTGCTGCAGTCAGGGTTACTTTTCTTTTCTCATATTCTTGCCAATGAGTTTTTTTGGCCTTCCTCTGGAGAATCTTGTATCAGGTAATCCTTGAATTTTGTCAAGTACTTTTCTTGAAAACTCCCTCTATCCCCAAAACAGGTCCATGGTAAAACAGCTGACGATTCCCAAAATATGCAACATTAGGATCCAAATTCCAATAATCATTGCAAAATCAAATTCTAAAAAGATTTTTTGTCTTTTTTTATTTCCTTTTTTATTCTTTCTGGTCAAGACTATCAACTCCATCATCTTTTACTGGTATCATTTTGTAAATAATTTTACATAACAGATCTATATTTTACATAATTATGATAATTAGTCTGGTACCTTTGCGGGCTACGATGATTCATTTATGCAAGGTGCGGTTAATATTTGTATGTACACAAATTAATCTAAATCATAAAAATTTATAGGAATATACATATAATCATGTAAGTATATAAGTATGTAAATAATTTTGTTTTAGTGTACAAATATGATGTTCTTATAGTCTATTTCCAAACTTATTAAAAATTATCTATGTAACTTAATACTGCTAAGTAGATTAACTCTGCTGATCTGGTTCCAGCTGATAATCCTCTTTGGGTCTGCACCATTAAGTGCCTCGTATATTTGACCTCAGAGGTAACAGACTTCCACCGTTAGATCAATATTATGTTTATACGTACTTTCATTTTCAAATTCAATGTCCAATTAGATACCGTCAACCAAAACTGTCAACATGAGTTTCTCCAGTTTTTAAGTGATTCTGGCTGGTTAGCTACGTATGTATGTATCTCAGAACAGGTTGCACCAGTGGAGCTACAGGGGGCTGGAAGTCTAAACATTCACTCCTCAATATATACATATATATATCTTCTTACTTCATCGACATAGTAAATGAATTTTCACAAGCCTGGCTGCTGCAGGGTCAAAGTCCATTCTTACGCCAATTCCAATTGAAGATAATAAACTGAAACTATTCTATCATATAAATGATGAATGAAAAAATATCAAATATATTTCTATATCAGTATATATGCATTTATTTATTAAAATAAGATAAGCCTTTGAATATTTGTAAATATGCAAGACTTGTCAGTTTGGTTCAGTCTATAAGGCAGCTGTCCACTGATCATTTGGTTGTGATTTCAAATCAACATGAGGGATGTTAATTCTATGAATTTATTTGATATTTAGAATGAAAAAAACTCTTGCATGTTTTCAACATGAATTTTTGTAGATATTTGAGACTTGTCAATCTGGCTTAGTGGGGTAAGAGAGCACTCTACCAGCTCTTGGTTGTCACTTCAATAGGTATCTAAGACTTGTCAGTTTATGGTAAGATAGTCAACCACTGATTACTTGATATTGGTAATGACAGGTAAATAGTGAAGAGTTTACTCTGCTAAATTAGGTGAGGATTATTCTGGTTATGGTAGAAAAACAAAGTCAACTCCGGTCTCTGACCTGGACCAAAGTTGACAATTTCCCATTAAGCTATTAAAAAATGTCATCAAAACTGTCAACGTATGTTTCTTCAGTTTTCAAGTCAATCTGCCTGGCTGGCTGTGTATGTATAACACATACAGGTTGCACAAAAGTGGCTTGAAGACTGAAAATTTAAACATATACACCTTGTCATGACTAGAAGAAAAAAAGAAGGGGAATTCTTTTTGCAATGTAAGTTCATTCTAAATTGATCTCTTGGTTTGTGTCCAGCAGTACTAACACTTGTTTTTTTAAATTCAGACTATTTCCTTACAGATCACCAAACAAAATGTGAGAGAAGTAACTTATTTATCCTCCTTTTTTTCTAATTTTTCAATTGATCACTCCCAACACGGCATGCTGCAAAAAGATGTTAGTCATGTATTGGTTCCTATCCAGTGACTAATCAGATGTGTATTCATTTCAATTTACAAGCAATTTAACTGGGGATCTAATTTTTCCCCAATCTCGACAAACTCGGCTTCCTTTGTTTGAATCTCTAATCATTTTCTAGAAATGTTCTGATTCTGGATGATATGAAATAAATGAATAAAAATAATATTTTTTCTCCCTTTTTCTCCGAGGAAATATATGCCATTTTATTGTATAAGTATTTAAAGTGGTATTTACTGTTGCCTGTTTCATTGCATCCTTCTCCCGTCCCAATATTTGCAATCTCATTGTTAATAATTAATCGATTCAGATGAAAGGCAAACAGAAGATTGTGGATAATTCCAACAATTGGATTCACTCCAGAAGTGAATTTAAGTTCCAAATAAGAAACAAATCTTAATACAAAATGCAGATTGTAAGAAACTGCCAACCAAAACTGTCAGCATTACTGGCGTACGTCACTTTGTATCTTGGGTGTGCTGTGTGCTACAGATGCACGAAAATGTAATATTTTACAGTCTGTAAAAAGCAACAGACAATAAAAGGCTTCTAGGTATGATGTAGGGGAGATGATGCAGATTGTAAACTTTACAAATTCACAGCCTTGCTCATTCAAAGTTAATAACCATGAATAGATAAAAAGAAAATTGTTTTCTACCGATTCTCCAATTTTTACATTAGGGACCACCTTCCCTATGTTGTGCCAAAAAAGCCCTGACTGTCTGTTATTTTTTACAGACACTAAAATATTTCTACATTTTTTGTGCACCAGGGACACCTTAGAGTCCTTTAAAAATTTCAAATGGCAATGGGTTGGCCATGTTGCAAGAATGGCAGACATCCGATGGACATTGCAACTTGTGACATTGATCCCCTGAGATCACATGCGCAAGTGAGACCAGCAGAGTATTAGATGGAGAGATGAGTAAGACAAATTCAGAGAGTGCTGGCTCCACAATGTCCACAATAGAGAAATGTGGTGAATCCTGGGAAAGGTCTACATCCAACGACGGACACTAAGAGACTGATGATGATGATGATAACATACCAGTACATCCAAGATACAAAGCACTGTACACCACTGGTCAATATAGGTTTCTTTAGTTTTCAGGTTGGTCCAGCTGGCATGTGTACAAGCTACGCCAATGAAACTACATGGTTGGAATTTTCAAGTCAGTAGGTTATCAGTGGGGAGTTGAATATGCACTGTGAGTTCATACTAAATTATTCATATGTTTGTGTCCAGCAGCATTTCTAATTGTTTTTTTGTTTTTTAAAATCAGATTTTTTTAGTGATCCCCTTTTTTCAATCTTTTGATTGATCACCTCAACATGGTATGCAGCCAAAAGTTGTTAATCACATAAGTTTCTATTGAGTTATTTACCAGATCTGTTCATTTTTATTCAATGGTTAAAAACAACTACACTTTTATTATATCAAAAATTTTCCATTCCAGATTTCCACATATATATATATATATATATATATAATTGTTATTTTTGACTAGTGATGATTGAATGTCCAATCAAATGGAGAAAGCCATCAAATACCAATTTTTCTGCAACACTTCACCCCCTCCCCCATTCTTAAAAAGGCTGGAGTTGGGTGGGGGTATTTCTATTTAGTCTCCCACCCAAACCTGAAACTCTCTGCTTTTTGCAGGGTGGTCCGTGTTTTCAGTAGGAGATGAGATAAATATCATTCCTTTGTACTAAATGAGTTTTTTTTTTTATTTGATTCTTTTATCGAGTAATTTAAATCTCCATTTCTTTTTGAAGATTCATTTCAGTGTGAAAAAAACCTACAAATCGTATATCCAAGCACACACCATAACCATCATATGTACACAATATCTAGGGCCTTGAACATTTGTTGTGGTGTAAACCATAGCCATCAACAGTGGTGAAGGTTTCTATTTGTTTTTATATATATGTGTATCTGTGTATATGTTTGCGTGTTCCAGCACTCCTGGTCATACCATTTTGTCTACATGCTTAATATTCAGCATCAGTACTCAACTAGGCCCCTTCTAAAAATATTTTCTTTGATTTTTTTGGGGAAAAAAAAACCTTTTGGGGCCTCATTTGATAGGTTTATTTATGGCATTCTCTGAGACGTTTTTTTTCACTCTATCCTTTTCCAGGGTAAAATGCCACTGATGTCATAAATAGATTATTTACTCTCCGAAGGAATATTTCTAAATTATTTCAAATTTTAATGCAACAGATATTCAATTATTGACTTTGATAGCAAGTTATAATTCTTCTTAAAATCATTCACATCTAATGATAGCTCTACATATCCCAGTAATCTATTCCATAAAACCATTTCGATTGCTAAAAAAGAAATTTCTGATATTCAATCTACTTCTTTTTACTGCTACCATATAAGCCTGGCTTCTCAGTCCCTTATTTTTCCTTATTATAGAAAATACATCAGGTTCTAATTCTAGACTAATTCACACATAATCAAACATTTCTATTATCTCTACTTAATCCCCCTTATTTTCTAAAACCTTTTTCCTTTAAACCTGTCCTTATGACTTGTACTTTTTAATTTTGGTACTAATTGAGTTGCTCGTTTCTGGGCTTTTTCTGAAAGATTTTCATCTTCCTCCAAGTACAGTGATCAAGTGCTGTCGGACATAACTCTTAATTAGTGTAAGGAACCAGTCCTTGTCTATGTACGAAAAAGTATGTTTAATCAGTTCAAGTACCCTTTTGGCCTTGGCACCTTGGGCGGACATAACTCTTATATTTGTCAGATTAAGGAAAGAAAAATAATTTGGTCTGTTTGATCTTTCACCATACCTGCTCCCCCCTCTTCAATCTCCATGATAAAAATAATTTTTTTTTTTTAATGATAAACCTTGAGACAATCTGTACAAGTAGCCCCAATTCATTCACGATGATTGAATAATTAAAATGAATTATTCCAATCCAATACCGGATATGTATATATATATATATATATATATATATATATATATATATATATATATATATATATATATATATATGAGAAATATATACTCAGAAATGAGTTTCTTTTCAGCCACCCTGTACATCTATATACATAGAAAAATAGGTAATCAATTCATATACAAGAATGAATTGCATACAAATATAAATAAACACTGTATATTCATAGTGCAGAACTAAGCAGTCATAGAAGCAAATGCTATGGGCCTCACATTGTCGAGGGTCCCTTGTTAAATGCTTCAAAGCTATCAGTTCCAATTCAAAGATTCCCAACTTCCGTCTATTTCTAGAGTACTATACTGCCTTCAACTTTTATAAACGACTGGTTGTTTGAGATAAGTGATTTTAGCCAATCATCATCTTTAATTGGAGTTATTATTCCAACACAGTAATCAATTGGTGTGTGGCATCTATATGATATGTACATAATACATGAATACAAAGGTATTTGAAATTGGAGTCATAGCCAATGCTATAAACAAAAATGAAGTGATACTATTACTGAAAATTTCGAATGAAGTTTCTGTATTATCTGGAAAAAATTTGTAAATTCATGTTTTAAATATCGGATAACCACTGCCCAGTAAATTGGCCTGCCCAACCAACCAGCCAAGTGGGCTACAAATTCTTCTCTTTTTGCTCATCTGTGTGTTCGGGCATCTGGTTACTCTTGGTCACATTTTGGGGGCTACAACCTTGAAAATTTGCATGCATACCCCACTGAGCACCATCGAAAAAATATTTTTTTTTGTTATTCCAAAAAAGTGCTTTTTGGGGTGTCTATGATCATTTTTGGACCAAAAATGCCTCAGTCTTGAGCTGGTATTTTTTTTTTTTTTCTAATAATTTAGATAAAAGATCTATTTCTCTTAGTTTTAGTAGGCACGCAGACTACAGTGATTCATTCATACGTGGCACATATATATATATATATATATATATATATATATATATATATATATATAATGTATGTGTGTGTGTGTGTATTTTTTAATAGTCAGGGACTCTCTATAACATATGCTGCAGGCTTAATCTTACAGTGTATATTTATCCAGTTGGTCCAGGGTAAATACGAGCTTATTATTGAAAGGAAATCAAGTATCATTATTAACTTTTCATTTCCAAATAGAGAGGTCTCTGGTCATTCTGTTTGTTCTCTAAATCTCCTACTCTCAGAGGTCATCACTCTTTGCCCTGATCCTCTAAACTGCCAAATTCCATGATCTCTTCTCTTAAATTGTTTCATTCAGGTCACCATTCTTGAAGCATATTGGTCAAATTGTTAAATTTGAAAGTCAACAGCTGGTGAGGCTATTTTCCATATTACCATGGTCAAAGTTCACTGGTCTGAGGAAGCCCCCCAAATTCTTCCAGATCATATGTTGTTAACCTATGAGCATTTACAGGGAATTGACAAGGTCAAAGGTCAGTGATTTATTGAACCTTTCTGAGAAACTGCCAAAATCTGGGGTGAACAAGCTAACAGCATGCTTTATAAATTGTTGATGCAAGGTGAAATAGAACCAGGAAAACTTTGTGGAATTTTCTGGGTGATTTCTTCTTAATTTGTGTACAGCTCAGCATCGATTTTCACCTAGGTTGAATTCTGGTAGTATGGATACGACTCTATCTAGACCTAAGTTATTCATTGTTGGATGAACAGAGATATGTATATACACAAATCAATGCAAGACAGCATGGTACGCACTCAGTTACCAAAACTTTTATATTGTGGATGTGTCTTCCTTGACTTTCCTTGGAGAAAGGAACAAATGTCATCCATTACTTTTCATTCACCAAGTCATTAACTCAGCTCGGGAAGATATCAGTTATTTGCCTTCTCTTCACTTTCTCTGTCAAGAGAACTCGGAACAAACATGATGTATACTCAGTGTTCTCTTTAGCAAGCTAACAATAACATGACAGACATTTTTATCATTCCCCGTCAAGCCATTGAACTGCAGTGACTGAAATTCCTGTTGTCTGCAGTTAATGGGAATTTAGCTCTTATGGGGATGTGTCTATAATCGGATGTAAGTCAAAGTATATAAAGGAGAAAGTTTAGAACTGTGAGCCTAAATTTTCAAGGAGATAATGTGTCAGAAAAGGTGACATTTGAACAAAAGTCCTCCCAAACTGAGAATATTAGAGGGCTACAAAAAATCGGGGTTCTACCATGCACCTGATCAAATTCTTTGTTTTTCTTTTTGTTTCGTGAGTCTTTTTTTAAAAATCTAATTCTTTTTCTTAGTCTGTATATAAGAATATTAGCAAAAATAATTAATTACTGCAAGAAGAACAAAAAAAAAAGATTACTTCCCCATCGCCCCGAAATAAGTATGCGAATGTTGATTACTTTCTGCCTCTCCACCTACCCCTATACCTCTGAAATTAAAGAATACATTCCCTTGAAATGAATACAGGTGTTGTTTACCTATTACCTATCTGAGTCAAACAGGAATTGTCAACAGGTCTGTGAATAACAACCTGGAAGTCTTTTGTCACCCATTCCAACCGTTTTTTTCTCCTCAGTTATATGTACTTACCAAATTATCCACATTAGTACTATGTGCTACCTAGGCTAAAATAGTTGGTACATTTGCGTATTATATTTGTATATACCGAATGTACTAACTATTACTGGAAAGAGGTAGTGTCTCAGTGCTACCTGCTGTTAACAACCTGATCTCTTGGCAGAGATGCCAAATGGGCTCCTTATTGGCTAGATCTAGCCAATTTTATTCCTATTTAGCCAATAAAAATCTGCAATTTCTCTTGAATAATTAGCTGATTTAATATCATTTTACAGCTAACTCAAAACATATTTAATATTTTTAACCACTGAGTTAACTTGAAAAGGACCAGATTTGGATATATTTAGGTACTTCTTTAATAGACATTTTGCTGAAAAAATTAAAGTAGGGGTCAGGTTTATCAGTATAGGTATGAACATTATAAATTGGTCACCCAGTTGTGAGCCAATTCATTCACTGTCTTTATAAAAGCCATGTTTTGGAAAAAAAATATGAAAAATCTCAGGGTAAAACAAAGGTTAGGGTCAGTCAAACCAAATCAAACTACTTATGAAAAATATTTTCTCATGGTAGGTTTGATAAAGGTAAATGTTCAATCTACTATGCCTTTTTTTTCTTGCCCAGGAATTAAAGGTATGACTTCTTTCCCTAGGACGTATTTTCCCTACCACACATTAGCTTACAATATGACTTATTTACCATTACTTTCCATGACTTTTTCTGGCCACCAATACTGTCTGTATTTTGAGAATTGCATCTTCCGGACAAAATAGAATTTTGTACTGAATGTTCCCAAGAAAAACTATCGCTTAAGCATCGCTAATTCCGGAAAAAGTCATGAAAACTAGGCACTGCCAATTATTGGGTTTAATCATAAAAATCTAAATCTGACTGTGAGACAGAGTTGAACTCTGTTTGCACTGGGAGTTGGTGATTCACAGATCTTTGTATCAGAGCCAGATATTTTGGTGATGCTCAGCTGGGAGGTCACAGAGGTTAGCTTATTAGAATAGAGACTGTGAGGTCTGTACTGAGTAACTAAACAGCTAGATTATCCACTTCATCAGTTTTCTCTTTATTCATTAGTAGCTCAATGGTTAGAATAGTGAACTGAAGTTTACAGAGTACATTTGTCAATCCCAAGAGGTTTATCAGTAAGTAAATATCAATACATATTTGCATATACTCATAAAAAATGACAGCTTATTCACATATGGATCAGCACCGAGGAGCCTAAAGCTATTCTATTTGGCGATTTAACTTCAATAATTCAAGATTTCTAATCTCAAGTTTATTTTAAAGTCTCAACTCAACTCAGACTGTTATTAAAGGGTGACTGGACATAAAATCTCAAGACAAATGTTAAGTAAGGAAAAACTCCACTGCTAGCATGTTGTATGAAAAAATGTCCGGAAAAACTCATTTTAATAGATATATGACTTTATATTGCTAAAAAGATAGAAAATAATGTCTGAATTTGACAAATCTGTCTTTTTCAAAAAGCATTTACTCACTTTTTTCTTTATTCTTTGTTTCAAACATCAAGCTTTTCTGTGAAGTATTCTTCATTGTTAGGTTACACAGACTCGTTTTATTACAACCCTTTCATTGTTTTTATCAGCTATGTTAATCTATTTCACTTGGACCGATCCATTATTACTTTTAGGTTATAACAGGAATCAGACACAACAGACAACCAACCAATTGAACCATCAAACACAATAATTTGCATACATGGCTTTTATATCAGTGTCTAAGTTTTTCAGTTAGTTAATACTAATACATGTAATAAGGCTGATTAGTCACTCAATAGAAACCATCACATGATCAACATCTTATGTGGAAGTAATGATCGAATTTTCATCCCTCTAGCTCCATTGGTGTAGTCTGCATGCTTGATATATACATACTTACATACATACATACATGCGTACATAGCCTGGCAAACTGACTTCAAAACTCAGGAATCCTATTTTGACAGTTTTGAGGGACAGTTTTGGCTCATGGTTTTTAACAGCCAGCCAGACTGAGTAAAAAACTGGAGAAACCTATATTAACAGTTTTGCAAGACAGTTTTTAACAATGCATCTTCTCACACCTTCATCAGGTTTGTTTATTTTCTATATGTGGGGGTGCAAGTGCTGCCAAATAACTTTTCTAGATGCATTCAACCATCTCTATAAGACACTTTTCAGGCATTCTGTAGATCTATCCCATTAAACAACAGAAATAGGAAGGAAGGAAGAGGTATGATGTCAACAAAAAGTGTGATGTTATCAAAAGGTGTTAAATCTATTCAAATCAATTTTTTTTACCAACTGCTAATAATGTCATAATGAAATATCCAAGGTCAGCATGAAAACCCAAAATGGCTTGGAAAATAGCCTTTGATGATTTTTATGGTATATAATACATTTGGAATATTTTACAAGTATGAGAATTGATTCACTCAAAGAATGAATGCTTCCTCTTCTTCTTTCTACTACAACTACTACCAAGATGGTGGACACATTGTTGAACTTATGGTTCTTGTTTTTAATTTATTTTGAAGTATATAATTAATCAGTGACTCATTGTTGTTTGTTTATTCCTGTAGATTCTTTGTGGAGCATAGGGCCACAGCCACTCTGCAAAGGTTTCAGTAGCAAGTCATGTTTTATATAGTGAAGTTACTAGCCCCATGAAAACATGGTTCAGTTTATTTTGTTTTCCACTCATATGCATATATATGTATTGATAAAAAAGGTTTATATATATATATATATATATATATATATATAATCTCAGATTAATCAAAAATTAAAATAATGAACAAAGAGACAATGTGGGAACCAAGATTTTTAATTTTTTAAAAAGCTTACTTTCCACATTGTCTCTTTCTCCATCATCATTATATTATAATCAGCGTTTTAGCTTTTGTTGTTGGACATAGATTCACCAAACCTCTCTATCATGGGTGTCATAGAAATGAATCTTTCTGAACTTGTGTGGCTAGTCCCACCAACTTATATTCTGCCAGCCACAGTTTTGGATGTCCATTGGTTGTCTGACATTCTTGCAACAAGACCAGCCCATTGTCATTTGAGTTTTTTATAATGGATTCTATGATATCTCAGACTCAAAGATTCATTACAGGAATTAGAATAGATGGAGAATGCCTAAGCAACCTTTAACATGCTGATGACATTGTCGTTTTTGCTAGAGAACCTTCATGACCTCCAAGTAATACTAGACAAACTGAATGAAGAAAGTTGGTCTCCACGTTAACTCCAATAAAACAAATGTCATGTTCGACAAACATGTTGAAGACAAACACACAACAATCAAAATTGAAAGTGCCAAGCTGAAAAAAGTAGACCACAACATTATCAAATACAAAAAAAAAAAAAATATATATATATATATATATATATATATATATATATATATATACACACACGTTTCATGACAAACAAGAATTGTTGTTTCATTTTTTTAGTCATTCTTGTTTTCTCAAAAGAGAATGAATGTCTGGTTCAATCTGATTCTTTTCTGAGAGGCAGACATATCACTGCTACACTATCTAGACATCTCACTTGCCATCTTTCTGATCAGAGTGCAGTAAGAGCCTATTTGAACAAGCATACACCATTTCAAATCCCATCATCCAAATACTTTATAAATATAATTGTAAAAAAAGACTTGCAATACTTGAAGCAATTATAACAAGTTAAAAAAAAACCCTACTTTTAACAAATATGGTCTCCTATGGACATTTTTGATGCATGGTAAATCTATTTAATAAATAAAAAACTCTCTCTCCACTTAGAGTATTAGATTGCCAATCACAAGCAAAACAACAAGTAAAGAATTCCTTCCATCTTATTTTTGTGTGCATAAAATCTTCAAGAATAAGAATAATCTTAATGATCTTTCTTATGACTTAATGACAGTCAAAAGCATTGGATCAGAAAAAAACTTTTGGTTGAATTTCACGTCAGTTTGTACCAGACGTTTGTTCTCTTGTGATAAAAATGAAAGACTTGAAAAAATTGAAACACCATTCCTTGTTCAATATGTTTAATGAGACTCGTATTAATGAGGGATCGCTGCCCAATCGTACTTCATTGGGTACCTTGTCATGATGGTTTTGGAAGCAGCTCTCACAGAATATTACTGCTAAGGTCAATCCTCACTGGGTGCCCCGTACCTATAGCCTTGTGTCAAAAATAAGCTACGTAGTAAATAACTATTGTGTTGACTTCAGTTTCACAAATGAAGATCTAAGAAAGCTTCCCACTATCTGGTTTTGACCTATTGATTATTGATAAGACCAATGCAAGGCAGGCAAGTCTTACCACAATTCCAACAAGAATTCGCTTTTGCAATGCTGTCTCTTCTCAATACTGAATCTGTATTTTTTCTCAAAACAGAAGATCATCTTGGGGATGGTCACTGTGTAATTGCATGTTTAGGCTGAATTTCTGCCAAAGATTTGAAAAGAAACTATGCAAATATTACACTGCATCTAATATATTGAGATTGTGACAAAGAGGCTATCTACCAAAGCTCGATGTGAACAGTTATAGGGCTTGAATGAGTTGCAATGAGCAGTAGTCCCATAGATATCCTTGTATAGCATTGTTCTTATAATCAGGTATTTATGGTGAGTAAAAAAACTAGTATTTCTAATGCTGGTCTTCATGGATGTATCGAGTGTCCTTATTTAGAAAAATGCTACAACACGATCTTTGCACTTTCCCATAATTTTGTCAAGTACTATATATGCAATCAAATATGAAGGAAAGGTGCCAATATTATAGTCCAGGTCATATTTTCTGTATCTTTTTTGAAATTACTATTTGAAAACTGAAAAATAATGATTTTTTTTTTTCTTATTTGCTATTGATATCCTGTTAAAGTATTCTGATGTTTAAAATTTGGTACATTTCCATTCACTTCTGAAGATGTTGTACTGGTTATATAAAACATTTAAGGGTGCCAATAATCCTGAACAGCACAGTATATACGTTCAATCAAGTCTTATTCATCAAATAAAATAACTATGGGCTAAGATTTCAGAACAAATTAGTGATAAATATCCGCACCTTGCATAAATGAACCACCGTAGACCGCAAGTGTACCAAAACTAATTATCAATAAAATGTCCTAAAATAATTTTGAAAAATAGATCTTATATCTACAATTATCTAAGAAAAATTGATCTTTCATCTAAAAAATATTAGTGCAGTATTTGGGCTTAGTTGGTACTAAAATGACCATAGAGAGTCAAAAGAGCATGTTTTTGAAAAAAAAAAATGCTTTTACATGGTGTTTAGTAGAGTATCCATGCAAATTCTTGGGGTTTTGCCCCCCAAAATGTGATCAGTAGTGCCTGGAGACACACACACCCATAAACACAAGGATTCTCAAAGAGAGAAGAATAATCCCATGAGATTTGGGCATTGTTGGTCCAAAATGACCCAAGAGACCCAAGAAGCACTTATTTGAAAAAAAAAAAATTCTATTTCAGATAGTGCCAAGGGGTGTACTCATTCAAATTTTTAAGGTTGTAGCCCCTAAAACGTGAAGAGACACACACAGATAAGCAAAATGAGAAGAACCTGTATTTCAATCAGCTTGTTGGTTGGGCAAGCCATTTGTCGAGCTTTGGTGATTCAATATTTTTTTACATTTATTTTCTGTAAACTTACAAGTTGTAATCAGTTATCACAGATAAGCTTAAAAAAGCTCATTTGGCAACCTTAGCCAGATCATAAATATTCCAATTTATCTTTTTAAAATTTGTAAAAATTTACAATACTTCATCAAATAAATAAATTTTTTTCAAAATTCCAGTTAATAACAAAAATGGCGTAGAAGAGATCAGGATAGGGGATGAGTTTAAGGGTATGATTCGTGCCTACCACTAGTTCCTTTTGCTCAGTTGTAAGAGCAGCCAGGACATCAACAGTCATCCTCTGACATGGAGTGTTGCAAGTTTGATTCTCCCCAGGAAATTATTCTTTATACTGATCACAATATTAACTCATTTTTGCACGGAAACTGGTCTGAGTTCAGTTGTAAAAAAAAGGCCACAAAAATCAAGTTGAAGGTGGAAAGTAGCGAAAAATGACTTATAACAAATATTTCGGTTTTGATCTGTATACAGTTTCAACTGAACTTGATTTAATTTTCAATGACACTAGTATTCCTGAAATATATGCAGAAGTAGCTAAGAAAGAACCATTAGTTGGAACTGGAATTGAACTGCCCCAATACCCAAGAGTAAAATGTTAATCATGGGTCATCATAGTGAAAAGGCCAGGTTGTTATCAGGCCATGATTAACTTTGGCCCACTGTGAATGGATCAAGTCATTTAGTTCAAATCCCTGGGGTGGGGATTCTTGTCCATTCGGCTTTAGTTTTTTCATCTTTTGTCCATTTTTATATCAATGAGAAAAATCTGCTCAAGATGTGATATATATATATATATATATATATATATATATATATATATATATATATATATATATGAGTGTGTGTGTTAGAAACCATCAAGCAAATCTGTCAAAATAGATTTTTTTCTGTTTTTTATGCTGGTCTAGTTATGTATGTGCGGCACATTAAGGCTGCACTAATGGGGTCAGAGGGATGAAATTTTAAACATTCGCTCTTCATTGTGTTATGTTTTTGTCTTTCCAGATCCCCCACCAGCCCAAATAGCTTTTTAGTTGGGGATGCAATTTGCAATGTAAGCTCATGGTACATTAGTTCTGTGTTTGGAAGCATTCATCCAATCTTTTTGAAAATTGATTTTTTTTTACCCATCATTGCCCAACAAAAAGTGAGAGATGTAACTTATTCATTGATCACCCGGTTTTTCCAATTTTTCGATTGATGATCCAAAACAGCATGCTGCTAAAAGACATTGGTCATGTGGCAGTTTCTATTGAGTGAATGACCAGACCTATATATATATATATATATATATATATATATATAAAAGTTTGTTTTTATCAGTTTGTTCTGTATGAAATGTCATTTTTTGATTTGTCAGATGATGGATGATTCAAACAACAAAGAACAGTGAATATTTCAACAAAATATGATCTGTTTGAAGCAATAACCTTTTACCAATTGATCCCTTAATGATATGCTATCTCTATAAAACTCTCAAATGGTCACAAAAATCTACTAAAATCATGAATGGTGACTTTCCTATAATTGAACTTTTTGCAAAGGATGTGAAGATCAAAATGCTTGGAGAGATGATAATCTGTTGATAATTTTCCAAGCTTAAACAGTCAACTGAGAGAGGTTGAGTCATTGTCATGGAGAATTTCATTTAGTTCATTTAGTGGGAATCATTTACCCAATTTCTTAACCCTTCCTATCACCTTGAGATGATGTGATACGGTCACTGTTGAAGTCCTCAAGACTCAAGAAAATTCTTAAACTGTCATTTGTGAGTTGATGGCTTCTGTTCTCGATGAATCTTCAGCATTAAGAACAAGTTTAGGCCCTCTTTGAGGTTTTTATAAGTATCCATATGACCAGACCTGTTGAACTAATACAGAACAGTTTGTATTGTGATCAGCACTATGAATTTGTACTGACAAGATACGAATAAGCCATTGGCTTCTTTACCTTCAATCTACATAAATACGATTGCTTAGATTCTTTCTTAAAGAGTAAAAAGATTTTGAATGTGAAAAACGGGAGACTGCTATTCAGTTTTACCTTGATGTTTATAATCTTGAAAAATTATTTATCACTTAATTTTCTACGTAACAGCATTAAAGCTCACAATGAAACTTCTTGTCTTTTCACTAGAATTAGTCTCGATATTGATCTCCCATTCATTAGAAATAAATTAAGAAGAAGGTCTTATCTTATTTTTTATCATCAAAAAAACTGAATAAATTTTCTGAGAGAATTGATATAAACAATATTTCAGTACATGTATTGGAAAGAAAATGTAGAAATTATTAATTATTTCACCAGCAGATCAAATGTTTCGTCTCAACTCTGGTTGGAGTGTTAATATAACCTAAATCTTCCTGATGCGAGTTCTTTTTTTCTGATTTAATGTGTTATTCATTAAGCTATTTGTGAATTAGTGTTTTTATTGGGTGACTTTGTACCATAGAATGAGGATGATTGCCTTTTACTTAAAGGTAATAATTTTAGTTTTTCTTTTTCATTTTTTTTTTCCTTTGTTTTTTTTATATATTGTATATGTTCTTACATGTGATATTTTGGGTGAGGAGTTGGGCAGAAGAATACCTTTCAAGGTAAGGGCACGCTCATCTTACTGCGTATGTGTTTATGAACGTATATGATTTTTTTAAAAATAAAGGCATCTTTTTTTATTTTCCTTTTATTGTTTTTTTCCTTTTTTTCTCCTTCCTCTTCTTCTTTTTCTTCATGTTTTTCTTTTTCTACTTTTTTCCTTTTCTCTTTTTCTTGTTCTTTTTTTTCTCTCTTTTTTTATTCTTTTCCTTTTTTTTTCTATATCTTCTTCTCCTTTTTTCTCTCCTTTTTTCTCTCCTTTTTTTTCTTCTTCATTGTCTTTTTCTTCATCATCATCATCATTACTATTCTTATTCATCCCATCAACTCAAAAAAAAGTTATTTTTTCAAAAGAATAACTTTGGCATTAGATTCTTCTGGAACACGTCCAACAAGATCCGATCCCGTAGATGCTACTTTTTCCCTGTACATCACGTAAATAAAACTGAGAAATTAGGAGCGGCTATCTATCTAACAACAATTTCATATATATAATCTCATACATATAGATATATATATAAGAAACTGTCACCAAAACTGTCAACATAGGTTTCTTCAGTTTTTGAACTGGTCTGACTGACCGACTGACCATGTATGTATATCGTACATACGTATCAAGTGAACAGGCTGTACTGATGGAGCTAGAAGGCAAAGAGTTTACGAATTAGGTACTTATTGTGTCTAGAAAAAACGTTTTTTGTTACTTTGAAAATTCTCCACCCACCCCCCCAAAAAAAATTTATTGAGAGATTCAATTTGCCATGTAATTTTATGCTAAATTGATCTCTTAGTTTGAGTTTGGCAACATTCACCTGTTTTTTTCCAAATTCAGATTTTTCTTTTAGTGATCACTGCCCAAGAAAAGTTGAGAAATGTAATTTATTCATGGTTTACTTGATTTTCTAATTTTTCGATTGACCCCCCCCCCCCAAAAGCATGCTGCCAAATACATTAATCTTGTGAAGGTTTATATCGACTGACTAACCAGATTGTATTTATCATTTAGCTTAGTTTGTTACTCGTCTTTTCATTGCTGTACCCAGTATCGGATCAAGGGGAAGGCTTTAGGGGCAACAGCCAAAGGGGCCTCTGCCAGCTGGAGGGCCTCCAGATATGTAGTGGAAAGTTATTTCATTTTATCCCCATGGACAGAATAATGGCCAGCATGTCTGCCTCATACGAAGAACGTCCTGTGTTTAATTTCACAGTGCACTCATCAGCTAATTGAGTACTCTCTAAGCTATGTGATTAAGGTGGACTAGCCCAGGAGGTGGTCATAAAAAACTTGTTGGTATAGAGTCCTGGTCTCAACCAGACTCAAGACTTGCAAGGATCACTAAGCTGATAAATGCAATAGTGTCCGGGACTTAATCATTGGCCATCATACTCCATCATACTTGGCGATTCTCTTGAGAGACAAGACATTTTACCTTCATTTTATTTTTAATGTTGAATCAAAGTATTAGTATTCTAAGTTATCTATTCAAAAAAGGGTCCAATTTATATATTGGAAACTGTCAAACATAACTGTCGACATAGGTTTCTTCAGTTTTTAAATTAGTCTGGCTTACCATCTGATTCATGCAAATACAGGCTGCTCAAATGAAGCTTAAGGGGTTAAAATTAAAACATTTATGTTTTTTCTTGTCTTTTTGAAATTCAACCCTCCTAAAAAAGTTATTAATTTGAGGTTAAAATTTGCAAAGTAAGTTTATGCTGAAGTGGTCCCTTAGTTTATATAAGTAACTTCTCCATTGATCAATCCCTATTCCCAATCTTTTAACTCTTCACCCCAACATGGCAGGCTGCCAAAAGACACTGGTCATGCAATGGTTTTTTATTGAGTGAGTAACCAGACCTATTGAATATATATATTTGTGGTGAACATATTACAGTAAAAAATATACTGTAATGCCTGCATATATATATCACATAATGGTTTGTGATGTCTAGAAAGACTATGACAGACTTGCTTACATTGCGAAAAAAAAAACAACGTTCTCCAGAACTTAGAATTTACTTATGTTTTTGTGAAATTTATTCCTGAACAATTATGCAAAACAAATGTTTGACTATTAATTGTTGTTAGTCTTGGTGAAAATAAGTTCAACAAAAATATCAGCATCTCACATAAATGAATCACTATAGTCTGTACATGTACCAGAACTAATTATCTAAAAAAATTATCTTAATTTATACTGAAAAATGGATCTTTTATCTAAAATTATCTTTAAAAAATGGATTTTTTAATCTAAAATTATCTAAAAAATACAAGACTTGAGCAATGTCGGTCCCAAAATAACCACAGAAGCAAAAAAAAGCTCTTTAAAGGAAAAAAAAAGAAAAAATATTTTTAGATTGTGCATGCAGATTTTCATGGTTGTAGTCCCTTAAATGTGATCGGGGATACTTATGGACATGCACAACTATAGATGCACAGACATTCAAAGATAGAAGAATCTGTTGTCCAACTGGCTGGTTGGTCAGACCCTTTGTAAGGCTCTGGTGATTTGCTTAATCACCACTACTCACAACAGACTGGTTTAAACACTGTTGCTGGGTTTAGGTTATTCATGTTTTCCCACATATATGTATCCATGTACCCAACCCTACTTGTCCAAAGTAAAAAATTCGAAATTTTGCACACACACTCTCCCCTCTGAGTAAAGGAAATGTTTTTGTTTTTTGAAAATTCCTCCCCTGAACTAGATAAACCAAAGAAAATTAAGCTGACAGTTTTGGTCGACTGTTTCTAATAAAAACCTTCTTTTCCCTCTGTCTCACAGTATGGTTCTCCATCAGTAATCATAGGGGAGGGCGTCTATATCTATTTATTTATCTATCACAGAGATTTTTTCTCTCTCAACTATTCTCTGTCTGTGTCTATCATGGTATTTTCTAAATGGGTTGTAAATCCGGAGAAGGCTGTAGAAGGGATTGGCTGAAGCATTTTAATAGCAACAAAAGAAACATGATAATGTATTCAATAGTTTGAACGACTTTCGGAATGATAATGACTATTCCGAAAGCGAGTCTCGTTGGTTGATCAATAGAAAGTGTCACATGACCAAAGGCTTTTAGCATCATGCTGTGTTGGGGTGATCAATTGAAATATTAGAAAAAGGATCATCAGTGAATAATTTATTTCTCTTGGCTTTTGTTTGGTGAAAAAAAAGTCTGAAAAAAAAAAAACAGACACAAACTAAATGACTAATTTAGCATAAACTTACATAACAAATTGAATCCCCCTCACTAAAAACATATTTATGGCAGGGAAATTTTAGAAAAAAAAATGTTTTTTGTGGGCATAAAAAGGGATGAATGTTAAAATTTACAACCCTCTAGCTCCTTTGTTGCAGCCTGCATATATACTACATACATATATAGCTAACAAAACCAACTTGAAAACTGAAGAAACTCATGTTTACAGTTTACATTTGCTATATAAATGAACGGCATACATATTAAACTGTAGTATTACGGTTTTGTCAACAGATTTTCTAATTATATAAGGTACTTTCTAAGCAGGTTGTACACCTGGAGAAGGCTGTAGAATGCATTGGCTGAAGTATTGTAATAAGAACAAAAGCGGCACAGATTATGATTTCAATAGTCTGAACAATTCTTTGAATTCCTGAAAATATTTCTTGCCCACTCATTAACAGATGACTCTCAGGAAAGTCTGGTCGAAAGTGTTTTTTTCTCTTTTTATTCAGACAACAAGCACTCAAGGAAGAAGGCTTTTCTTTCTTTTCTTGTATTCTGCAAACATTTACATTTCTTTGAGATAATTTCAGTAAATTTAATTGAAATGTTGGCAGTTTTAGTCTTTGATGTCACAGAAGTAAGCAAAAGTTCGTTGGGTGTGAAGACGAACGGGAGATTCCGTTATTTTTGGAAAACCATTACTTAATTCATTATCTTTTGAGGAGATGTTTATCTGATTTGGGAACAAAGGATTTTACAATAATGAATTGTTTATCTAGAATATTTGCTGAATAAAAGTTAATTCGAAGACAGAGTTGGAAGAGGTATATGTATTCACATGTGTCTGTGCGTCTGTCTTTCCACACAGTATCTCAAAAAGGTCTCAGTGAAGTACAATTAAATTTTGTGGAAAGAGTGATTATACATATATATATATATATATATATATATATATATATATATATATATATATATATGGTAGTGATCATGTAATATATTTATATGTATGTATATAGTGGTGATCATATATATACACATGTGTATATATATTAGTGATCATGTGTATGTATGTATGTGTGTGTGTATATATATATATATATATATATATAGTACAGATCATGTGTGTATATATGTATATATATATATATATATATATACGATTATAAATTTTGTTATATCATACATTGCTTCATTACAGGGAGGTCATTTCAAATAAAGTTTCAATATAACACAATTTATAATTATTGTGTCAGGTCATATTTTTGAATCCTAATAGCATTTATGTATATATTCACAGTAGATGATTGCGTACATTTCAATATTAATATGAACCCAAAACAGCATGTTTTCACTTGAAATAACTTTTTAGATATTACAGTAGGGACAAGTATTAGTACACATTCCATCATGTTTCTGTATGCCTCCTTTCACGCATTCAAGAGAAGGTCAATATCAAAATAAAACTATGAAAACATCTACAAGTAATTTGCAAACAGTCCCTGTTTTTAAAAATGCTCAAAATTTTCAAATAAAAGTTGTTTAGTTTTTCCAGTTCTTATCTTTGTTAGATCCAAAGAAATAAATCATGTCCTTTGACTGAGAGTAGTAAAGCTGTACAAAGTCATACAGGAACATATTCCAAACCCTGAAATTTCCAATTTGAACCTCAAGATCAATAATGACTAAGTGGAAATTAAGTGGGTCTCTTATTACCGAGTTGAGATCAAGACGACCAAGCAAATTAACATCCCTGACACCAAGCTTGATTGCTCAAGTGGCACCTCAAAACCTAAATGTTACATTATCCAATCTTCAGGCAACAATGCAACTTCTGGGAATCGATATCACCACCAAATTTATAAGATGCCACTTGGATAAAGTTGGTCAAGTTGAGAGACTGACAAGGACGAAACCATATTTGAGACAAAAACACAAAACTGATCGCTTAAAATCTACCAATGGCCGCACTACCAAACCTACAACATTTAGGGATTAGATCATATGGTCTGATGAAATCAAAAATGAACTTCCTGGGGTTTAATTATGAACGTTTTGTTTGGTGTGGAGTAAAACAAGAAGAGTTTATCATCTGACCTTTGAAAGCATGAAAGCAGATCACTGATGTTCTGGGTGAGGTCCTGCTAATGCAAAGTTCAACATCTTTACGGTTCACTTCCAGTCAAAATGTCAGTCTATGCCGCCGAAAACCTATTGTTCGTTTCTGCTCAGGTTTCTTCTACGGTCTTATCCAATTAAACTTTGGTGCAGCCATCTTTGTTTATCTTTGTAAGTGCTTGAAACCATCAACCAAAACTGTCACTAAAATTTCCAACATAATTCTCTTCTGTCTTCAAGGTGGTCCAGCCAGCTGGCTGGCTATGCATGTATTTATGTTTGTATGCATGTATGATGTGTAGGGAGCAATAGGGCTGAAATTTTTAACATTTACTCCATATGTCTACAGAGAATCTTTTTTTTTTTTTTTAATCCCCCCACCAAAGGGTCGTCAGTGGCAGGTTCGACCCACGGTGGGTTGTTAGTGGCAAGTTCAATTTGCAATATGAGCTTATGCTAAACTGATCCCTCAGTTTGTGTCCGGTAGCATTCACACTTTTTTTTTTAAAATTCAGACTTTCTTAGTGATTGCCACTCACCGAACAATATAAGAAGGGATTAATGCATTGATCACCCTATTTCAAAATTTTTCAACTGATCAACCCTAACAGTGTATGCTGCCAAAAGATGTAGGTCAATTGACAGTTTCTATTGAGTGACTATCCAGACTTGTCTTAATATGTCTTTGATTCCAACTTTTTTAGGACAATCCAATCTGTTCTCTCCATCTTTGATATTACCAAAATTTTTGGCTGATCAATTCTAAGGCTTTCTTCAGATTTGAATTGTAATATCCATAAAGAATGAGAGTATCTTTTTCTGGTCTTTTTCTCCAGCAGGGTGAAGTGAAAATTCTAGATTATTACAGCAACCCTTTTAAAATGAGCTATTTTATTTTTAACTACATGCGCTCTACTGATTGTTCCATAATTTTTTTACCCAACCATGTTCTCAGTTTCTTTGTTAAACAAATAATCCAATTTTGTGGCTCAGTTGGGGAACTGCTCAACTGGGACACAAGATGGAATTCATTCTTCTCTGCTCAAATGGAACACAGGCTGGAGACTCTTTGTTAACAGATATCATACATTAAACCTGAAGAAGGTCGGTGAATGGATCAACCGAAATGTTTTGTTCAAACAATAGAAGTAGTGATTGCACTTCCTGAACAAAAGTTGAAATATCAATGACTCTTCCTAAAGTTATTTTTATACATGTTTGCAAATATGTATACAGATATCTTTTAGTTGCATCAAGTTTGACAAGAGGCTAAAATCCATGGAGCACTCAGCTCCCTGTTTCATGTTACTTAGTGACTCGTTGCCAGGCGGCTAAACACCTGAGTGCTGACCGGAAGAAGAGGGGAAGAAATTGATGCTTAGTACATCTTCTCAGGGGCTGGATCCTCGACTGATTCTGGTAGTGCTTCTCACCATCGTTTCCGGTCATGTTCTTATCTCCATCATTGGCTCCCGGTCGTGTTCCCCTTTTTTTTTTTTGTAGACTTTTGAATCTGCTCCCTTCTTTATGTGGGCGTGTGGGCAGGCAGAGAGTCAACAGGCTGACTGCCAATAGTTTGTGCAGATTGTATATAGACCAGTGGTTGCCAACCTGGATGATACTGCCAAATAGTGGGCGGTGATAGCTTTGTGTATAATGTCCGTCTTACTTCCGCCACATGGACAACACCGAAAGTTAATACATGTGATTTTCAAGTCACACCACTTATGACCCTTAGCACTGACTTTTTGTATTCATTATTGTCTTAATATAAATGTATAGATAAAAGATAAATAAATTTACTTTAGCATATTTTTTTGAGTGTATACAATTGTTCAATGCCTTGGAAATGAAATCTACGCAATTTTAGCTATTTTTGATAAATCTAGCCACTTTTTGCCATTTAAAAAGGCCGGCAGTTAACGGGCTGACCAACAATGGTTCCGGCAGACACAAGCTGAATGACTGACTGCTGACTCAGAATATGTGCATTATATATGTCTGGCTTAACAGCACATATGCTAATTTTCCATGCCTACCGACATCGAACAAAAAATGAAGTCTAGGGAATAATTCTCACATCTGGGCTATTTGCTCTAGCTTTACCATTATTTGTCCGAAAGGAATCTAGTCGCCAAGTTTTGGCAATTGAACCTTATTGGAATTTTGAAAGAACACAAGACAAAAGATGTTCTCACTACTTTGAAAATGGATGGACAAAATATCCACTGCGGCAGCAAAGATTGTGGCACCAACGTAACCTCCTCAGTTAAGTGTTCTAAACAAGTACATATTTCTGTTCTTGCACAGACGAATGCATTGACCATGACACAGCAAGAAATCAACTCACTCTCGGAGGTTTTCAAAACTAACACCACACTGGTACCAAAAGTGACTTTTATATACAAGGCGCTACCCAAAAGTTGCAGGAATTTGAACATTGCAGGGAAATAATCTACCTTAGCTTCTAGTTCTTACTGTTGCCTTCAAGGTAGTCCCCTTTGGCATGAATATAACAGTCCCAGTAATACCCCACCCCCTAAAGTTCCATCCCTCCCTGGATGGCTTCCAGCACAATTGTCTCTAGCAATTCCTGTGATTCTCAGTAGATGTCCTCAATCAAGTCAAAATGATGCCTTTTCGGTCGGAATTTTTGCTCAGGAAAAAGGAAAAAGTTGCAGAGGGGCAAGATCAGATGAGTAAGATGGGGAGTGAATGCTGTGTTATTGGAAGCCAGGAACTGCCAAACAAGAAAGAATCGGTCCCAGCACAAATTTTGCAACAATACCCAGCATGTCCTATAAAATGTGCAGAACCCTCCTGTACGACAGTCCTACAATATCGCAAAACATTGTAGTTAGTTCATCTACAATCTGCAAGAATAGGCGGGTGCATTTTCTGAACCTTTCCTGGTGTTATGCTAATTGATTGTTTTCCAGAATGGTCATCCTCTTTGATGGATGATTCTCCTTATTGGAAACACTTGTACCCCCCAAAAATGTTCTGCTTTGGGACATAGTATTGTCATTGGAGCCGTATTATTGAACTTGAAGTAGAACTTGATGCAGGTTCTTTGCTCCATGAGATCAGCCATTGCAAAACCATCAAAACACCTAAATAAGACATTACAGAAGTAAGCATAACTCAGCAACATGGTCACTCACACACCCAGCCATTGGCACACTTCTGGCCCCAACTAATGGCAGAAGACCAAACTGCTTACAGTTTTCTCCCAATGTTCAAATTACTGTAACTTTAGGGTAGCACCTTGCACATACTGATAGGAATATCTACATTTACTTCTACTACTGGATAGTAAACAAACAATATGGCATGGAGTAAATTCAGAAAAGTAATGGAAATACTTCATTCAAGGGATTTGGATAACTTGAGAATCGTACATTTATTACCTCCACTAGGTGTGAACAAGAGACAAAAACAGGTCTGGTTAGTCACTTAGAGGAAACCTTCAATTGACCAATATCTTTTGGTTGTTTTTAGGGAGTTCCATCAGAAAGTTTCCAAGAAGGGGTGATCAAGGCATAAATTACTCGTGATGATCACTGAAAAAAGTATAATTTTCAAGGAAACAAACATTAATGCTACCAAATAATAACTAAGGAATAAAGTTTCTAATTGAGCCCCCACTTATAACCTATGCATGTGGTGGTGGTAGGGGGGGGGTTAAAAAAAACAGTCAATTCTTGACATTATAAAGAGTAAATACTGAAAATTTAAGCTCTTCAGCTCCATTGGTGCAGGCTGTACACCTGAAATATACGTACATACATAGCCAGCTGGAATAACTCAAAAACTGAAGAAACCTATGTTGACAGTTTTGGTTGACAGTTTCTGATAAGATGAAAGAAAAACTACTTGAAAATGAATAGTAATGAAAATTTTTCTTCTAAGAACTCCAGACACCTTGAGACTACTCTACTACTTCTACTTCTACCAGGTGTAAACAAGCAAAAAAGGAAAAGCTAGAAAAACTAGTCAAAATTAATGTCACGCAAATTTCCCGTTTGTTGATAAAATAATAATTAGCTTAACACATGTTTTCCCGGAGTTTTCATCATCTTTTGTATATAGTCTTTGGGTTCACTAAATATTTAAATTCAAAACCAAAGTAACTAATTTGCACTAATTTTTGCATTATTCAACAGCATATTCTCTCCCATCACATCTTTGTGTATGTACATATGTATGTCTGTACAAGATGGGTGAAAAGAAACTCCCTCTGGGAAATTGGTGGTAACTTTATCATTTATTAGTTGATTGTTGTCAAACTAGTTTTACTTTTTGACCGTACAACATTAAGATTTGCCTGTTGTGTTGAAATTCAATGAAGGCACCAATGTTGTCCACCAGTTTCAGTATGTCCTTGATAGACCTTTGCAGGAAGTCAGGCGGTATGTTGGCCATATGTCAGATGCACTCCGCTAGTTGATCCTTGGTTTGTGGTTTGGTGTGGTACACACCTTCCTTTGCCCGCTCCACAGGAGAAAGTCTTCATTAGCATTAAAATTGATAAAAGTAACATAAAATTTCTAATAGGGAGTTAATTAATGATGTACAAGACAAACCAGTTTGTATGTGTATTTGCACCTGTATATGAGTGTGTGTGCATGTGTGAGGTTATATGATGCACTTCTTTGTCTGTGTGTGCGTATATGCATATATGTGTTAGAAACCATCAACGATTACTGTTACCAATGCTGTCAATATAGGTTTCTTTCAGTTCTCTAATTAGTCTGGTTGGCTATGTATTTATGACTCGTATAGGTCACACCAATTGAGCTTGTGTGGTTGAAAATTTAAATATCTATTCCATATTCTGTCTTGAAAAAAAAAAGGTTCTCTTTGGTTTCTTCAAGATCTTCCTTTGCTGAATACTGTTATTGAATGGGAAAGTTTGCAACGTAAGTTTATGCTGAATTGGTTCCTTAGTTTGTGTCCGCTTGTTTTTTTTTGGTGGGGGGAATTCAGACTTTTCCGTGATCACTGCCCAACAAAAGGCGAGAGAAGTAACTTATTCAATGATCACCCCCTTTTGCAATTTTTCTAAATCACCCCCAACGCATTATGCTGCTAAAAGATGTTGGTCATGTGACAGTTTCAATTTTAGTGATTAGTGTGACAACATATGCGTATCTTTAAATATACAATGTTACCTCTCTTAACGATGTGTCGGCTCACAGTTTTGCATATGATCTTTGGGGATCCACGCTGTGAGTTATGATGTCCATCGGTTGTCTGCCATTCTTGCAAAATGTCCAGGCCATTGCCATTTAAGTTTTCTAATAGTTTCTATGATATCTTCCTGTCTTTTCTACAATGTATTGTGCTCTCTTATGATCTCTCCATGTGAAGTTGAGTATGATTCTCGTCTGTGCATGTTGCGCGGTCATCAGTTTGGGTGTCAATCTTTTGGTTAGGTTTCATGCCTCTGCTCTATAGGTGACTATAAGGAGGATGCTTTGGTTGTATACCCTTCTTTTTTGGACTAATGGGATTGTCTTGCAAAGTCAAGCTAGCTCTTAGTGTGATTCTTTGCTTGATTTCTTCCTATTTTGAAGATTTCATGGATATTTGTTGTTTTAGGTAAATGTAGTGGTCTACTTGCATTTTCAATTTTGATTGTTGTGTCTTTGTCTTCAATGTGTTAAATCATACATGATAGTCGTTTTGTTGAAGTTCAACTTTCTTTCTTACTTCATTTAGTTCGTCTAACATTATTTGGAGATCATGAAGGTTCTAAGTAAAAAGGACTATGCCATCAGCAAATCCGAGGATACTTGAGTATTTATGGTCTATTTTAATTCCTCAATGTTCTTAGTCTAGCTTTCTGAAAATCATCTCAAGGCAGATTGTTATGAGTATGGGTGAGCTAGTATCACCTTGTCTCACTCAATTTTTTCATTGAAAGGACTCACTTTATGAAATCTGATAAAAGAACTGCTGTGCTGGTAGATATGCTGCACTAATCTGACATATATGGGGTCTACACCTTGTACTATTGCGTCAATGACCTTGGAGATTTCCATTGAGTTGATGGCTTTTTTAAAGTCAACAAATGCAACAGGGAGCGGCATTCTATATTCTGCTACTTTCTTTTCTTGTTGGTATACTGAATAGAGATGGTCGATGGTTGAGTAACTTTTACTAAAGCCTGCCTGTTCCCAGGGTTAGTTTTCATCTAGCATTTTGGGGATTTAGTTGGTGATCACTTATGAAGAGTTTGTTGATGCAGCTTAGTAGGCTTATTTGTCTGTAGTTGTTGAGGACTTTTGAGTTTCTTTTTTGTTGTATGACAGCATTATGATTGCGGTGTTCCAATCTTCTGGGATTTAACTTTTCTAGTCGCAGTAGTTGAAAAGAGTGGCTAGTTTTCTAATGATGACTTTTCCAGCTTTTTTAAGTAAGGTGATGGTGATGTTATTGGTTCCAGGGGACTTTCTTTTCATTGTTTGTTTGATGGCTTACTTCACTTCCTACGGAGTAACTCCTGGGAAATCCTCAAATTGATGAGTCTCAGCTTGTGCTTCCTGCTCATCTTTCTGTGTCCTTTGCTTAGTGGGATAGGGGTTTTTATGAAATCCCTGGGTACGTTTGACATATCAATCCCTCTCTGTTGTCAAATATCCATTGGCTTCAGGCACACTAGTTATTTGCTTTCAACTTGTGCCAAGAGATTTTCCAATAGTTTTCAAGCCTCTAACTTTTTTCCAGAATGCTTTCAATAACTGCTGTCGTGTATATTCCCTCATCTTTTCTTGATTTTTTTTGGTTGTTTTTGTTCAGTTCTGTTGCTTCGATCTTTTCAATTGTTGTTGTTGGTGGTGGCTTGGGGTGTCTGCTTTTCTTTCATGAAACTCTTGGTTTCATCTGAGAGTTTAATAATGGTTCATGTACTTTTTGGCTTAAACATAGTGGCGACTCCAATTATAGAGGTTGTTATCATGTTGCTGAGCTCATAAGATAATTACAAAGGAAATATAGATGATTTGGATATTTCTAAAATTTTGTGGTATTTTTTCTCACAAACAGAAAATATCTTAAGAGATTTTTTTGGCAATTGGGACCTCTGGTTAAGTGAAATTTTGGTTTACGAGTCCTTCACAATGAAGTACCACTGCATGTGTATGAGTGAATGTTTATGTGAGTATTCTGCCGGTGAGGGGAAAATTTTGGAAGAACCTTGATCACTTCAGCACGATTTGGGGAAAAATTTGGCATTGCATTAATATTATAGAGAACATAAAATCCTGAGTTAAACCAACACTAATTCTTTTTACTCTTCTCATATTTGTTTACGGCTCTTTAAAAAAAAATACTTATAGAAATCTACAGATGTAAACATGCCCAATTGATAAGAAAAGGCTTGAATCCAAGCCAAGTCCACTTACTTTGCCTAGAAAAACATTCCTCCAGAAAAACCAATAGCAAATATCTCTGATTTGTGAAGAAGAAAGTAAGTAGGTAGTGCCCTTATGCTGGCTACAACTTCAGCCAACCCTGCTTGGACTCCATATACTACAATTGCTACTTTTTTTTACCTATAAGCAATATGAGAAAAAGAATTAGAAACAACAAGCATCCAAAGTGGTGTCACTTATTCCACCTCAAGTTATTTTACTTATTGCTAGAGATAGATCCCCAAATACATTAATGGGGATTGAACTCAAACTATCTCAGCCAAAGTTTGAACTCTTCTTTCCCAGTCCTCTCTCTGTTACCAGCTTTGTCAACCCGCAAAAAACCCGCAAAAACCTTTTTGTTCTAAAAAGGATGAAGAGTAAACATTCAAAGTTCCGTTGGTGTAGCCTGTTCATGTAATAGATAAATACGTACCTGCATACATGGCCAGCCAGCCAAACCAGCCCCAAAACTGGAGAAACCTATTTCAATAGTTATGGTTGATGGTTTCTAACAAGATTTTGATGTTTATGATACCCTTTTGAAAAATCATCCAAGTTCGTCAGTTTTGAAAAGGTCAATGAATTAAAGTACCTGTGTGCAGTGCCATATTAACTATGCAGCAAAAGCAGTATTTTCTACAGGCCTCACAATTTAAAGGGCCTCACATTGAATGCTTGCAAGCTATCAATTCCGATTCAGTGATTGTTACTATAGAATTATACTGCCTTCAATTTTTGTAAACAACTGCATCTTTAAGGTCAGTGATTTTAGCCAATCATCATTTTTAAGTGGGGTTATTATTAGTGTGGTATCCATGCAATGCATGTACGAAGGTATTTGAGACTGAAGTCAAAGCCACTGCACAAAGATCAAAATAAGAACAAACTGATATTATTACTGAAATGTCAGACGTATAAGTTGAATTATCTGGCTTTATTGTAATTTGAAAAGAAATATTTCTTCTATGCAAGTGAAAAGATTATGTGTTTTTATACTTATGTACATTTTTTAGAATCTAGGACCCCTTTATCACATATGCCAGAGGCCCGTACCAACTAAGACCGTCCCGTACATGCAGGGTTAAAGATCACGTAATAAAATCTAAATTGTACAAGAAAATGGCTTCAGGTTTATATTGTAAAGTGAATTACTGCCCCTTGGAGATGAACTCTCACATCATATGGCCATCAGCAAGGCTCTTTAAATCTTTATGACAGAACTTATTGTGATCTCTCCATTCGATAAAAGCATTTGCTGTTCCACAATGTCAGTGATTCTGAAAGTGGGTACACAGCCCTCAAGGGGGCAATTTGAAAATATTGGGGGTCAATTTGAAATTTGGACGTGAAGAACAAAAAGCTTTCCATGGCTCAAAACTGAGTTGTATCGACATGATTAATCCCTAATCATATAATGCTATCAATACCTAATTACACAATACAGCAATAACTTGAATAGTTCAGTTTTGATTAGTGTCAGTTTTGATGTAGTATGGTAGGGGTATTGCTTTAGAAATTGGTACAAATAAGTACAAGGTGAAAAAAGACCCACATTGAATTTCAAATAGACTCTGAACAATACAGTTTTGAACAGTACAGAAAATTTGGAAACGAATTAACCACACTAATCAAGGTGTACCTGTTTTATTAATTACTAATTTTACTATAGATTCCATAGTAACTAATGCTCAACTCATTAACATTTTTAAGGTATTAGAGAGGTGTAGTAATTGGATTGTTGTTATTGAATTTCTAATAAGGAAATTACAAAAATTAAGTGACCTAAGTTCATATGTTGAAAACCGTTAACCAATGCTGTCACTAAAACTATTAAAATAGGTTTCTTCAGTTTTAAAGTTGGTCAAACAACCTCCAAAAGGTGATAGAAGTAATAGATATATTGATCATCCAATTTCACAATTTTTTTATTGATCAACCTCTAAATGGCATGCTGCCAAAAGAAGTTGGTCATGTAACGGTTACTACCTAGTGACCAACCAGACCTGTTCATCTATATTCAATGGTTAAAAACAAGAATTCTTCTATTATATCAAAAATTTTCCATATTTTGAGGAGCCAAAATCATGATGGGATACATTTGTCCCATTAGACATTTATCCTGGAACAGATGGAAAACTTTGATGTGGGTTTCATACAATGAAGATGTCATTGTTTGCAGTTGTAAAAGCTTGGGAAAATATCATTTACTTCATCTTGGGGGACACATATATCCCACTACACTTGTAAAAGAGACCTGCAAGACAATATATATATATATATATATATATATATATATATATATATATTTCCCAGCATTCACAGAACCCTCACAATATACATCTTCAGAGCCTCAAAAGCGTTAAAACAAAAAAGCTAGGTTGTGACATCTTGATGAGACTAGGAAAGGTAAGGTAAGGAATATCTATGTTGGACCAATTGTAACTTGACAATCATACAAAGAGGACCCCAATCCAAATTTGGTTCGCTTCAACTTCGTGTGATTAGAGAATGGACAAAGCATCTGATGGCCATCCCAGAATGAACTTTACAGACTGTTATGAAAAAGGGGATAAGAGCATGTGAAAGATCATAATAATATTTGTGTTTTTGTTTGGTTTACAGGTTATACTGCGGGGTTTATATTATTATATATTGAACTAAAGGAACTTATGGATATTTGAGGTGTTTAACAGTTGTAACAGAGAATAAAGACCTCCGTTCTATTCTTTGTATAAATGTTTGAAGATTAGAATGACAGTGAGGATATTATTGGCAAGCCGATGAAGCTGAACCTCCCTGCCTTCAACAGGAAAGAGAAAACGTTTGGGAGTTATAAGGTAGAGAAATTGAGATTTGGAGGGAAGTAACAGATGTGACGAAAAACAAGATGGGGATTGGGGTTGCCCTGTCCCTCACCGAGAATGACTCAACTATGATGCGAGATTAAGTCATGGAAGAGGTGTATCTTGAAGATCTCAAGAAGGATGATGGTCTAAAGACCTTAATTATATTTAAAGAGAAGAAACTGAAGGAAGATGTCATGAAAGTTAGTTTGGAGAAGTTAGAGGAATTAAATAACAGCAGCAAAAAACAGGAGCGAAAAATTGGTGAGTTCATTTTTTTGAATTAGAAGAGCAGCACAATCAAACTATAAAGAAAGAAATTAAGCTGCCTGAGGAGATTCTATATTTTGAATTTCCTTAGCAATGTCTACATTAGTAAAAGTTGAAAAATACTGATTTTATCTCACATAGATTTTGAGAGAAAAAGAATTTGTTCAATCAAGCTAAGAAGTCTTTCAAAGAGTTCAAGGGAGACTTTGTATCGGGTGTTGATATTCCTAGTTCCACTGCAACAATACAACTATACATATTTATTCAAGAAATTCCCTTTGGAACACTAGGGTGTTCAACTGAGTGTGAGGTTCCAAGAGGAGTACTTTGAAGGAGACTAAGCCACATTTGCCCCAAGTTGATTCTTTTTCTCAATATGAAATGACGAGATACTTACCAAAAACAAAAGAAAAAAGGTGATGAATTGAAACAAATAATATCTTTTGATTCAACAAACACATAAAACTATGTATTCACAACAAAGTAAAAACAACAAACATCAGAGAACAATTGAAAGCAATAGAAACTAATTGTTATGTAACCTGAGTTAACAAACCTTGATAAAACAATATTATATAATGCTTGCAAGGTGAATAATTACAACTCATTCCAACTGTCACATCTCAAATCAGAATGGAATTTATCTGCTGAGTAAATATAGAACTGTAAGGCCTAGTTACATTGTCTGTCTGAGGAGCTGGATGAAGTGAAACAAGGGTTTACCATTGCCATAGACAAAATTTATGTATTAAATCAATATACGTATATATATATATATTTATATATATATATATATATAATTTTAAATTTTCTTTGGTGATTCATAATTCCAAAGGAAGAATTTAGCTCAGATAAATCAATTGAACACGAACAACTAAAGATCTTTTTTATTCCTTTTCATCGAGAGAAAACATCTTAATGATAAATGCTATCAATATTTTCCATCCATATGAATTTTCTCAAATGTGTTTTCCAACATTCCGTAATCCAATCTCCAAATCCATCATTGATCTCTGCGTATAGTTCTAATGTTTCTCTTTTTGTTTTTTAAAATGCCATCATAGAAAAGCCCTTTTCTAATCATATATATATGTGTGTGTGTGTGTGTGTGTACATATGTGTATATATTTATCTATATTTGTTTAATGATTTATAATATATATATATATATATATATATATATATATATATATATATATATGTATATATCAATTTATATTGATGATAATAATAATTTATAACATATATATAGATACATATATATATGTATATGAAATATACGTGTGTATATGTATATATCGATTCATATTTGTTCGATAATAATTAATAATTTATAATAAATATCTGTATATATATGTGTGTGTGTGTATGTATATCTGTATATATTCATCTATATCATTTAATGATAAGATGTATTATATACCATTGTACATAATAGAAATATATGATTATTTACTTACATTTATTTATTTTCATATATATGATATACATATATATATATATATATATATATATATATATATATATATATATATATATCTTATAATTTGCCAAAAGTCTGTCTGTATGTACTCATGTAATGCACAAATTACCCAACACCAACCCATGAAACTTTCCGTGTGTATATATGTGAGCCCAGGTACAGGATGCTCTAATGGAGCTAAGAGGCTGAAAATTTCAACATCTGTTCCTCAATACATTCAGAAAAAGACTTTATTATTTTTCCGAAAATTACCCATCAAAAATAGCTTCTCAGTGTGTCATTTATAAGTATAAGTTTATGCTACATTGATTCCTTGGTCTGTGTTTTGCTGTTTCTTTGAAATTCAGACTTTTTGTGATCACCCCCAACAAGGCAAAAGATTTTGGTCATGGTGATGGTTTCTACTGAGTGATTGACCAGACCTGTTTCTTTTTTTTTTTTTTCTTTTCTTCTCTCTCTCCAAAATTTATGAGTAGCTCATTAGAATCAGTGAATTAAAACTGATAACATTGGTTTCTTCAGTTTTTAAATGGGTCTGGCTGCCTACCTGCCTGCCTGCTTCCAAGCCGACGTACGTATGCATGTATGAATCCAGCATAAAGACCACACCAATGGAGTTAGAGGGCTGAAAACTTGAACACTACTCTTTATTATGTCTATGAAGAACATTTTTTTGTTTTTTTTAAAATTCCCCCCAAGAATAAGCTCTTAATGGAGTGGGGGGTTAATTAACAATGTAAGTTCATGCAAAATTGATCCCTTAGTTTGTGTCCAGCAGCATTCACACTTGCTTTTATTTAAAAAAATCAGACTTTTCTAGTGATCGCTAGCCAACAAAAGGTAAAAGAAGAAACTGATCCATAAATCACCCATTTCCCAAATTTTTAATTGAATACCTCAAAAACATGATGGTACCGAAAGACATTGGTCAGATGACAGTTTCTATTGAGTGACTAACCAAACCTGTCCTGGACTTTTATTTTCATCCTTCAAAATTTAATGATATTAACCCACTAACTGCAGCAGCTCTAAGTGGCATAAAGTAAGCTGGACAATTGGTTTTCTAGGTTAAACAATTGACCCTTCCATTCAAAGTTATGGACAAAGCAACATAGAAACAAGAATGTAAAGTGAGCTCATAACTTTTGGAAGAGTCCATCCTGTGACTGACGGAAATTTCCGTCATTCGCATCTGAGCCTTAGAACAATGACTTAGATTTCAGTCATCTGCAATGAATGTTAATTCTATTCTGTAGGGCTAGCTAAGGGTAGGGCAGTTTCAAATCACTGTCTGGGACCCCAATGGGGAGAGGGGCAAGGAGCCTCATGATTGATAGTTCATCTACTTAATTTCTACTAACATTATGCGATAACAAATCTCACTAAATGTTTGAGAGGGACATACAGGGTGCCAAGTCCCCAAGGCCCCTAACTTCAGCTACACCTCTGTCTTTTCCCCTTCATTGTTCCTCAATTTTTTTTTTTGTTAGAAACCGTCAACTAGTACTGTCACAAAAACTGTTATCATCCGTTTCTTCAGTTTTTAAGTTCATCTGGCTGACTGAGCATGTATTTATGTATTGTACCTCCATGTCATACCAATTGAGCCTGATGGCTGAAAATTCAAACATTCACTCCTTATTAGGCTTGGAAAAAAATTTTTTTTTCAAATCCCTAGGAAGTGGATTTTTAGGGGGGGGTATTGTGTCTGGCAGCATTGATCATCACCAAACAAAAGGCCAGAGAAGTGATTTATTCATTGATCACCTCTTTAGCCAATTTTTTTTAATTGTTCACCCCGAAATCAGCATGCTGCCAAAAGATGTTTGTCAATCACAGTTTCTATTGAGTGACTATCAAGAGCTGTCTTTTTCTTTTTTTTGGTTTTATATCCTAAATCATGAATTTATATATTAAATCATTCTGATAGTATTTACAAAGCATGTATGGATGATGGTCAGGGCCAGATTAAAGCCCCATTGTACCCCCAACTTGGCCCTCCCATTGTTTGACTGACAAGATTCTCCCAAAATGAAACATTCCATAAGAAATGAAAGTTATATTCACTGAAAACACATCAAGACATTTCAGAAAAAATAAGTTTTCTCACAGAAGTAAACTACTTCACAAAAATCTTTACCAACAAAACCTGTGCTGGCATAATGACCAGTTTTTAACAATAGTTTTTATGTGGACGATTGAATTATTTGAATCATTGAATTCCATTTGATAAATAAGATAAAAATTAAATTTTGAATTATAAACTTACATGTGAAACAATTTAAACAACTTAAAATAATTCAGTGTAGGAAAGTGCAAGAAACCTGCGGTGACCCCTTCTCTTTTGGTGCCCTAAGTACATGCGTATTTTGCTTGAGGGTTAATTCGGGATTGGTGGTGGTGATTGGAATGCTAGTTTTAGTTTGCTTTCTCTCTTTTTTCTCATTCACTTTTTGTTCTTTTTTTTTCTTTCTTCAGTGACCATTTTTTTTTTTCTCCATTTGTTGCGATTACTTTTTTCTTCTTCATTAGCTTAAAAGTTTTTTTCTCCTTCTCCATTTGCGGTGAATATTTTTTCATCTCCTTCATTCACTATTAATATTTTCTTTTCCTCCATTCTCTGTAAATATTTTTTTCTTCTTCATTCATCATGAATATTCTCTTTTTTCTACTGAATGAATTCGAGGAAAGAACTGAAAGATTCTGCCGATTATTTACTCCATTTTGTTTTTTCTGTTTAATAAATCCTTTCACAACGTTTTCAGTCGAACATATTGAAAATTTATACCTTTATAACATTCACATATTACGACTTGGCCTTATTGATATTTGCACTGGGAGAATCTATTTTTTTTTTGCTGCTACGACTTTTTATCGAAACAACATTTTCATCAAAAATGTAAAATATAGACATGTGCATAGACATCCACGCTACAAATGCACAGATATGTACACGTCAAATACACATATGCCGCATAGGCACACACATTCCACGTACTCAAATCTATACGTGCATAAACAAGCCACATATGGTCGCATATACACTTACACACATGTCAGAAATGCTCACACATAGACAAATACTATATGGGTGCATCTAGACGTGCATACACACACCCTACATACAAACTCATTCACATATGTATGAGCTGTATACATGCATGAATTCTTATGTATATGTGGACATATGTGGCATGTGTGTGTGTGTATATTTTGCATTTTTGATGAAATATTGTTCGGAGAAAATTTGCACCACAATTTTTTGTCTTTTATTCAGGCATTTCTATCATTAGAAACTGTCAACCAAAACTGTCATCAAGACAGTCAATTTAGGTTCCTTCAGTTTTTAGCTTGGTGTAGCTGGTTATTTATTGCCTGCAAAGCTGCACCAATGGTTGAGAAATCAGAAAATGTAAACATTCATTCAATATGTCTTAAAAAACCCTTTTTTTTTTCTTTTTTTTTTGAATTCACCCACTGATAAAGCTTTTAATGGTGGGGGCTCAATTTGCAATGCACATTTATGCTAAATTAGTCTTAGGTTTGTGTCTGGCTGTACTCGTACTTATTTTCTAAAAATTCAGATTTTTTTTGTGATCACTGCCGTACAAAAAGATAAATAACTTATCCACTGATCACCCCATTTTCCAATTTTTTTTATTGATCCTCCCTGATATGGTATGCAGGAAAAAAAGACGTTGGTAACGTGAGGGTTTTTATTGATTGACTATCCAGATCTGTTATTTTTTTTACGTCACTTCTTTTTTTTTTCTCTATTTCTTAAAGACGTTTTCAAAGAATGAAATGAAATCCTTTGGCAAATACTTCTTTTCTCCGTGCTGCGTAATATCAATATTTTTCCACACAATTTACCAACTTTAGATTATTGTTTGCGGAAGATAATATTCCCTGTGTTTGCCTTTAACATTACAATCAACCTCCAGAAGTTCAAATAACGCAATAAAGTAAGTTCTTTATCCTCCTCGTTGTAAATCCTCATGAATGTAGAAGAAGTGACTCTTTAAGTGTTCTTTCAAAGATGGAGTAGAAATTTCATGGAACCACTGAACATTTCAGCCATTCCCTTCTTACACCATCAGTTTAATAACGGTTAACAAACTAATGAAGCTACGGTGACCTTGCATTAAACTGACACGGATGGATCAACTATTGAGTGAAATAATCCTGTATTCAGTGCATCAAAAGAGAACAGGGTACTACAGGTTTCTTGCTGTTTTCTGTTGTTTAAATTGTTTAACATGAAAGTTCAAAATTTCATTTTTCTCTAATGTACAGAGTTGATTCAAATATCCAAATAATCCAACCGACCTTAATTCACCCAGTGAGTTTCAAACTTAGTACATTAGTAATGGTCAACATTACAAGCTGGTTAACCATTACTAAACTATTTTGGAACTAGGGATTTAATGAAATTATTAAAATGTTAAGGGATTTCACAGCATCCTCATCATCAGCTGATATAAGTCTGTTGCTGGACAAAAGCCTTTTCCATTTCCTTCTATGATTACACTAAATTCTGCCATGTTTTACCGGCAAACTTTTCTATCTCATCCCTGCATTTTGTGTTTGGTTTCTTCCTACTATCCCAGAAGCATTTATAAGGTAGATTTTTACTCTAACTGTTGTTCTCTCTTCTTGCTAAATGCCCAGCCCATCTCCATTTTGTGTCGGATGATTACTCGTATGATATCTTTCCCACTGGTCTAATCTCAGAACCATGTTTTCTATTGCTAGGAGTCATTCCTTGCATTGTTCTTCCCCTCTGCACAATTATGAGTTTAGTTGCACCTGTACGTCACAGCTGGTATTACGCATTGATTGCATACTTTATGTTTCAAGCACATAGGTGATTTGCTTCTCAGTATATCTCTATCTATACCAAATGCTTTCCAACCAATTGTTATGCATTGTTTAGTATCTTTTCCATGGTGTCTCTCTAGCTTTATCGTCTAGCCTTGGTAGACCTATCCCTTTAAGGGTTCATCCTCTATTCTTATGGTCTTTTTCAGGGATTTTATCATTGAACATTACTTTTGTCTTTGTTGTGTTCATCTGTAACCTTTTTTGCTTTCTCTATTAATATCACTCAACATGTTTTGTAAATCATCTGCTATTTCAGATATAGACATAGATACAGACATATAAATGTACATAGACATATTTTTATATATCTACATCTACATAAGTATATGATTGTTTCAACTAAAGTATGGGCACATGATAAATTACATATATTTGTCATCTAATGTATGCATGTGTGTGTAGTTGTGTATATATATATATATATATATATATATATATATATATATATGTGTGTGTGTAAGTAGTATGTGAATAAAAATGTGTATATATGCATATTTGCACGTGGATATATATATAACATTTGTTTTCTAGGTGTGTCCCCACATTTCAACAAGATGCTTTTCGGTTGGTCAGTCAGTCTGTTCCGGTTACATTAATAAGCAACAAGAGGATAGAAGAAAGGAAGAGGTATGATGTCATTAAAAAGTGACACGTCATCAAAAGAACATCAATTCTGTACACATTTTTTTCTACCAGCTTCTAGAATGTCATGACAGTATGTTTGACTTCCACATTTTTACGTTGAAAAAATGTCCCCAAAATGCCAAAAATGGCCATTTATGATTTTTATTGAGAATAATACTCACAAAATATCCTTATATCATCATGTTTTACAAGTGTGAGAATCAAATGACTCAAGCAAAGACTACTTTCTCTTCTCCCTCTTCATCCTGCTGCTACTGCCATTACCAAGGATGATGAACGCATCGTTGAACTTATGGTTCTTGTTTTGCAATACTTGAGAAATCAAAGAAGAATTGATTCATTTAATAAATTTTATGCTTTTCAAATTCTAAAGAATTCAATGTCTGTATTCCTTCATTGCAACAGCTTTCCAAATTCAGAATTTTTCTTTATTTCCTTCTTCAGGAACTTCTTTCAAAGACTCTGGACTTTTTGTCTCAAGATATAGCAAGCATTGACGAAATGCACTCATGTGATGGTCCATAGGTAATTGTTGATTTGAAATTGAAATTGATGCATCGTTTCACAACTGGCTCATTTGTACTTTTATTATCTCGCTTTATTTCTCTCTCTCTTTATATGTATGAGGAACCATCAACCGAAACTGTCAACATCAGTTTCTTCAGTTTTCGAGTGGATCTTGCTGGCTGGCTTTGTATATGCACATCATGTGTACAGGCTGCATTGATGAAACTAGTACATTGAGAATTTAAACCATTACTCCTCATTATGTCCACAAATTCCCCGCCCTGCAATAGATTTTTGATGGGGCTTCAATTTGCAATGTAACTTTAATTTAAATTGATCAATTAGTTTATGTCTGCTTGTTTTTTGGTTTATTTGAATTCCGATTTTTCTAGTGATCATCGCCCAACAAAATGCAAGAAGGGATACCTATTTGTTGATCATCCCTTTTTTCAAATGTTTCAATTGATAACTCCCAACATGACATGCTGCCAAAAGAGGTTATTGACATGGCGGTTTCTATTGAGCGACCAAGCAGACCTGTATATTGTAGTGAAAGGAACAATCAAGAATGGTTGAGTCAGTGAATGCAACTCGCTAAATTAAAGTTAGGATAGAGAAGACCAGCACCTTCACCACACGACAATTATGATAAAAACACAGTTCATTTGTTTAAATACTTATGAGCAATACTTCCTGTAGGGTATTGCTCAAAAGTATTTGGACAAGCAATAAATCTGTGTTTTATTACCCAAGTTTACAGGGGTCTTTGAAGAGACAAATAGTGTTTATGACGGTGTGCATGTTTATTTACATTCTTTGCTCTCCATTTGCACAAACCTATTTCTTGAATCTATGCTATACAAGACTATATATATATATGTATATATATATATATATATATATATATGATTATAATTATGAATTGCATTATATCATATTGAAAACAATGAAACATTTATTTGGGCCTTTAACTCAATGGTAAGTGTAATATGACGTTACGATGCCGGTCATAGGTTAAATTTCTGCAGCAGCACCATTTTCTTTACTTGTTTATTCTATTTATGTTGTCTAGGCCAAATAATTCATTTACTGAGAGATCATTTCAAGTAGAGTTTCAATGTAATATAACACAATTCATAATCATTCTGCCGGATCATATATCCATTTCTTAATAACATATATGTATATGTATATAAGATAAAATAATATAAATGCATATTTATATATACATATATAATTGCATGCAATTCTTTTCTTACTTGATTAATGTTTGACTGGAGCCAAAGGCAACATTCCTTGTAGGAGTTGAAGACTTGACACAGATTTTTTTCCAAGATCAACTCACCTTTTAAACTCTTTCTCCAAGTCCACAAAATCCCTGGTTTTCTTTCTTTCTTACTGTCTTTCTTTCTTTCTCTCTCTCCAAATTTTATTCATTAATTTGTTTCATTATTTCTGTGCTTCATTCTTTCTTTATTTCATTCATTCTTTCTTTCTGTTCTATGTATATCAAATCACTGTAGCCCCATTAATGGCTCATCTGACGAACCAGCCGAGTGGGCTATAAATTCTTCTCACTTTGCTCGTTTGTTTGACTATACGTATGTACGTCTGTGAGCACTTGTGGTCACATTTGTGGGACTACATTTTTGACCAACAATGCCCAAATCTTCAGCAGGTATTCTTTAGTTATCTTTTTTTTTTTTTTTTTTAAGATAGTTTTAGTTAATTATTGGCATGATTGGTTTTGGTACACAGACGGGCTATGGTGATTCATTCATGCCAGGTTAGGATATTCTATTCATTCATTTGTTTTGCTTTATCTTTCTTTTTTTGTTGCTTCTTCCTTCCTTTTCTTATTGTTAGTTGCAGTCTTTCATTGTGGTTTGTTTCTTTTTTCCTTGCTTTTTCTTTCTTTTTTTCCTCGCTTTTTCTTTCTTTTTTTCCTTGTTTTTTCTTTCTTTCTATTTTCCTTGTTTTTTCTTTCTTTCTTTTCTAATTGTTTGCTTGTTTCTTTTTTGTTTGTTTCTTTCTTTTCTTGCTGATTCTTTCTTTCTTTTCTTGTCTCTTTTTCCTTTTCTTATTGTTTCATTCTCTCTTTTCATACAGTTTTTTTGTCTCTTTCTTCTCTTGTTGTTTGCTTCTTTCTTTCTTTTCTCATTGTTTCTCTCTTTTCTTGCTGTTTCTTTCTTTTCTTTTCTTTATTGTAGTCCATTTCTTTCTTTCTCACTTTCTTTTTACGAAAATTCTATTCATCTATTTGTTTTCTTCTTATTTTCTCACCTATATTTCATCTGTTTTTTTCCCCTTAGCACTCTGTGTTTCCACAACCCCCCTTGTCAGCTGCTTATTAATTCATTCAATGTAAAATCAGCAACAAAAAAAAGGAAAAAGAAAATGGCCGCCCTTTCATTTTGTCATCAGTTTTTCTATTCGTTCCAATATACATTGGCCAATCACCAATTCAGATTTCAATGCAACAATCTTTTTTTTCAGGTCACTCTTTGACTGATTGCATATTGCATATGAAATTTAATTTAATTTTTTTTCTTCATTGTATCTGCAGTCTATTAGAAACTGTCTATCAAAGCTGTCAACGTAGGTTTCTTCAGTTTTCAGACTGGTCTTGCTAGCTGGCTGTACCATACAAATGATGAAATTTAATTTAGTTTTTTTTCATGATTGTATCTGCCAGTCTATTAGAAATCATCAGTCAAAGCTGTCAACATATGTTTCTCTGGTTTTCAGATAGGTCTTGCTAGCTGGCTGGTTGTCTGTACCATGTACAGATTGCTCAATTTCTCTTGTGGAATAAGTACCATATTTGACGGAATATTAGACTGCCCGGGACGTATTTCGTCCCTGCTCCCTCAATGTCTCGAAAGGTAGATGTGACTTTTAGTTGTCCAGTCCGACATTGGCTGGAACTCAAGAAGTAGGTTGAAAAAAACTGGGTGATAAATGAATTGGATCCAGGGTAATGTGTCAGAAACTGTCAGCATAAACATAGTCAATATCAACATAGATTTATTAATATGTGTACCAGTTATACCAATGAAGCTTTAGTGATAAAAATTCAAACTTTTACTCTTCATTGAGTTTCTAGAAAAAACATTTTATTTTCTTCAAATCTTTTTTTGAATATTTACACTGTGAGTTTATGTTCGATTGGTTCTTTGTTTGCGTCTGAAAGCATCCATACTTGTTTTCGAAAGTTCAGACATTTTAGTGATCACTGCCCAACAAAAGGAGAGAGATGTAACTTAATCATTGGTCACTGCTGTTTCAAATTTTTCATCATTCCCAACATGGTATACTGCCAAATGACATTGACCATGTGAAGGTTTCTATTGAGTCACTAACCAAATGTGTTTTAATAAAAGTTCTGATTGATAGAAAAGACTTTTTCCATTTCATATGGCTACATGTCCAAATTCTGAACGATATGTACAGTCGAAATCGTGTTTGACTCAAGTCAGGTAACATCAAGTAAATATCTGGACAGGTGACTGTCTAGACAATCCTAACCTGTTCTTGGATGGTACAGAATTCTAAAATTGCTTTACAATAAAACTATGTTAAACTATTCATAAATACCATTAGTTCAAGCAAGTTCTCCCCCTTGCATCGTTTATAATTAGATGCCATAATTTGGAGATTATGTGGAGATCACCATCAAAACCTTCTCTACCAAGAGGTTTTGTGCCAGCGTTGCAAGGTACAGCCCATCAAGCACCTTTCTCCCCATTTTTATGACTAGGCTAGTACCCAGAGGGAGGGGTGGTCATATAGAAATACTTGGGTCCATAGGCCATGTAGAGGTTTCCCGCCAAGATATCATGGGCCAGGGTGGCAGGGTAAGGCCCATCATTCCCCAACTCCTTATGTCTTATGACCCATGAATTTGCAATGTTCCACTGTTGTCCCCGGCTCCATCTATTAATTTTGCAGAAAATTTCTAACAACCCCACCCTTATTAGGACCCTCCCCTCGATCGTTAATTAATTTTTGAGAGTCCATCTCTACTCTCTAATAGTTGGTGGGGAATAGGGACAACTACATATTTATCAGAATTTTTCCATCAAAAGACAACTATTACAAACAATGCTAGGGAAAGGACTTGCTTCAACTAATAGTGTTTTTAGATAGTGTGACTGTTTAATTGTATCTGCTAACTTCAGTGATTTTAAAACTCTGTACCTCCTAGAGACTTTTCAGCTCAAATTTCTTATAGAATAAAAGAATTTTCTTGTTCCTGTCAATACTGTATGTTTTTACTTCCTATGTGCCCACCCCATTCTTACTATAAATCTTTCTCAAATGACTTTTTTACTTTGTTCCGATCCCACTAAATTGTGTCAGTGACCATAGTTTCTTCTCCTCTTCCACTTTTCAAAATTATGATAGATTTTCCAACCCCGCTACTTATTCCGAACACCCTGGAAATCAAGTACCTTAGAATAGTCAGTAGATAACCACCGTGTCAACCTATGTCAAAAAATATAAAATCTAAAGAAGAACATTAATAAGCTCTATTTCTAACCTGTCACTGGCAGCATGATAACGAATTGAAAAACCTGATCGTGTGATTAAATGTGGGATAACCAAATTATTATGTAAAACATAAACCAAATTATTCATATGTCTGATATAGACGATCTACCTTTGTGATTACTTTGTCTATGAATTAGAAGATTTTTATGGCTACTGGAGTAAGTTAAGATAGATATAGTAACATATTTTTTAGTAAGAAATGAATTTTAATGATGAGCTGATTGCCTTCTTGATACCTGTCCTTGATTTTTGTGTTCTCAGTATAAAGCTTTGATAAAGAATATTTCATCTCTTCCTGCAATTCCTTATATAAAGGAGCACATTTTAGGTTTGTTAAATAGACATTGACCTGTCTTTCTGTACATGATTTTAGGGTTTTGTTAACTGCAATGACAAGCTGAAAATAAAAACAGTATTCTTATCAAACTTTGATTGCTACGTTTACATAAGATTTTTCGCTACATCTTACAGTTCTGCCAGGATTGCGTCTGACTTGAATTCTGAAAGGGCACATAATTTTAGGGCATGTTTTCGGGATGTTTTTAGTGCCCCACAAAGAACTGGCTGATAGACAAGACTGACTTCTTAAGGGCTAAAATCCTCTCAGATGGAAGTTGATGAGGTTTTAAAATATTTCAACCTTTCTAAAAACATTTTTCCTTGACTGAAAGAAAGATCTTTAAATTCGGCCAAGTGGAAGGGGACATAATAAAAGAGTATCTAGATAGCAAGATAAATGGCATGAAAATCTAGATGATTCTAAATGTAAGAATCTGTCTTTCTTTTTCCCTTCTCTCTCCATCAATAATTTTAAACTTTTCACTTTTTAGTCTTAACCAGAAGTCTGAAATTGTCATTGTCATTAGGTGAGCCAAATAAAATCAAAACTCGAAAGGCGTTTGACAAAAAATGTGTGAGCCTACACAGTCAGGTGTATTGTAGCATTTCAAGCCTTCCGCATCAGCTACGACGGACAACAAACCCCAACCTTTGACATTAACACAGGCAGACATGGAAAGGTTTTTTTTTGTAGTCTGAGATAACTTCCACGTAATGTTAGATGAACTGAATGAAGAGAGCAAAAAAGTCGGCCAATACATGAACTTCAGCAACACAAAGATCATGTGCAACAATCATGTCGGAAATAAAAACACTAAGATCAAAATTGAGGACACAGAACTGGAGAAAGTAGACCACTACATCTAACGAGGACAACGAATCTCCATGAAATCCTCAAAAGAAGAAATCAAACAAAGAATCACTCTAGGATGGCGAACTTTTGGTAGAGAAAGCTCATCCCCCCCCCAAAACAAGAAGATCCCATTAATCCTTACAAGAAGGATATATAACCAATCCATCCTCCCGATAGTCACTTATGGAGCTGAAACGTGGAATCTAACCAAGAGACCGATCCACAAATTGAGAACATGCAACGTGCACATGAAAGAATTATGCTCAATCACACATGGAGAGATCACAAGACAGCACAATTCAATCCGGGAAAAGACAGGAGTCAGAGACATCACAGAATCAATTAAAAAACTCAAATGGCAATGGGCTGGCAAGTTTGCAAGAATGGCAGACAACCAATGGACATCACGACTCATGACATGGATCCCCAGAGAACCGAGGTCAGCAGAGAATTATTCTGTCAAAAAGAAGTGTGGCAAATCCTAGGGAAGGTTCTATGCTCAACAACAGACATTAAGAAACTGATGATGATGATGATGATGACCAAAAAAGTATGAATCTGAAAACAACAAATGTCAATGCAAGAACATAAACTAAGGGACCAATTTAGCATATCAGATGGTGGGGGAAACCTGTACAAATGTAGGTCTTTCATAAAAGCAGACTGATATAAAATAAATTTAGATAAAGCAAGGAGGGAATACCTGAAGAAATTTATATATGTACTAGAATACACCAGTCCAAAATAACAGGGGGTTATCTATGTATGGATTGACACAATGGAGCCAAAAGTTATTTCATTAGGAGATCTATTTTTGATAATTCAAGTAACCTAATTTTTTTAGTTTTTTTTTCAAGTCTTGAATCATCTCAAGTAGTTTGAATGTTTTATCAGACTCAAAGTCTTGAGAGTTTCTATGCCATTGTTTTTATCATGTCATAATAGGAAGGTGAATCAACCAATGAGATCATCCCATTTGAGTGCAAACAAATCAACAGAAGAATTTGCATAGAAGTTCATTATATGGTTTTATATATATATATATATATATATATATATATATATATATGTATATATATATACATAGAGGGAGAGAGAGAAATTTGATATCTATATAATGAAATAGAAGTACCAGATGATAAATGTAGAACCATACTTAAACCCATATGCTCAATAAATAGACAGAGAGTCACTTAGAGAACATTGTCCACAGGGGAGAAGTCATAAAACTTGCTGCTATTACTGGGTTTCAGATTGATTTGTCATACTGTTTAGAAAGTTAGGATTAGTTCTTTTAAAGTAGCCATGTTTTTTGGTCAAGAGGTCTCATGTTTTGTAGGCTTTAGAAATATGGATTTACTCTTGTTTGCGGTATCAAATTTCAAATAGTGCCATTGTAATGCGTGTCTATCAATTTAGCTGATTAACCCTTTATAAGTATGAGAAAACTAAGATCAGATATGGAATGAGTACCCAGAAAAGAATGCATTTCGAGTCTTCACTGGATGACATCATCATGTACGTCGCCAGTCTTACAAATATGAATGAATTCCATTTGTTTAATTCTCAGAAAATTTTGCTCTAGTTTCAATTTTAGATGGAATATTGTGACATAAGATCTTTATTATCAATTTTGACTAGTTTTTAACTTCATCTTAATTTTTAGTTGCTTTTCATCAAAATGTTGACGTGAAGCATTATTCTATTCATTAGAATTAAAATGAAGGTAAAAACTGATCAAAATTAAATGGATTAATTATTCTGTTTTCATAGCTATCTGTTCTTGGACAATCTGGTTTATATTAATGACTTGAAAATCACATGTGAGTCCAGAAGTATAGCTGGGTGAGGTGGTTGAAGGAGGGGAGAATTATTTGAAAAAGACCCTAGGCCCCAAATAGAGGGAGCCCAAAAAATGCTTTATGAATAGTTGTTCACCTACTGCATTACTACTAACATTATGTGATAACAAATCTCACTGAATGATGAAGGGCTCCTCAAGGGCCAAACCTCCTTCCTCTCAGCCCCAATCTTTGGCTATACCCCTGAGGGTGAAATAATCCCTTTTTCTTCATTTAAAGTGTCAAAATTACTGAAACAATTTATAGAATAGGTAATAGTATTCAAGCACTATTAGATTGAGGGGGCAAAACCGACTCTATAACTTAATAGAAACTGTCATGGGACCAACATCTTTTGAAAGTATGTCATGTGGGGGGGGGATCAATTAAAAAAATTTGAAGAAGATCAATGAATAAGTTACTTCTCTCACCTTTTGTTGAGCATTGATCACTAAAAAAGTTTCAATTCCCAAAGAGCAAGCATAAATGCTACCAGACACAAACTAAGCGACCAGTTTAGCATGAACTTACATTGCAAATTGAACCCCAACTATAAACCTATTTAAGAGTGAATTTTTAAAAACCAAGAATGCTTTCTCCTCAACATAAAATGTAAATGCTTAGATTTTCAGCACTCTGGCTCCATTGGTGCAGCTTGTGCACATGAAAGATACATAGCTGGCTAGCCAGCCAGACTAATTTAAAAACAGAAAAAACCTATGTTGACAATTTTGATTGACTGTTTCTGAAACTCTGAAATATAAACATACGTATATATCCTTATATCACATAGGGTATAAACCTATCTTGTTCTAAAAACATCATGCGCTTATATAAAGATATACATATATAGACTTACCTATACATATTTATGCACACACAGAGCCTATAAGATTGAAAAAATGTAACTCAACCGCCGATCGGGTTAGAGGGAATATTTACTCATCCGAGAATAATTTGTCTCGACTAGAATACTTACGCAAAGAAGAGTGACTCATTCCTGAGGGAAAAGAATCATATAAAGTGTAATGATGACTTTGATGTCATTGTTTTACCTTTCCTGTTCCTAGGTGAACAAACTTTGCAAAGAGAAAAGGTCACGTTTTGTCATACATTAACATTGTCGTCTTTGAAATTTGTACGACGATACATCTATTGAGGTGTTTGTTTCCGCTCAGTCTGCCCCTAATAACGATTCCATTTGAATATTTAGAATGATTGAAAAATATAAAAAAATGTGATGAAAGATCTTATTTTCTAAGCTCAACCGGCTGTCAAGAAAGCTGAGAAACTTACCTGCCCTAAAGAGAGTGGTCAAATTGAATCTTACAGGCTGATCACACCTATGATTAAACATCTTAACTCACACAAAGATATGTATAAAAAAAAAAGATGCCGCTGCATTCACACAATCCGAATGGCTTGGATTCACCAACAGAGATTGAGATCTTAAACAGAATGGACATGTATGCAAAATAATCTTCCAGTCTACAGAATTAAATTTTGATGTAAACTGTGATGTTCCAAGAGCCAACGCCACCCTTTCAATCAAGGGTTTGCATTCAGTGGTCCACCGAGGTGGCATGAATCAGAGGAAGGTCCCAAATCTGAGTAGTTAAAACACACCTGAGAAATTCATAAAGACACAAATATATTTGCAGATACACATCTGTATTGTCCTACATATCTGACAGAATAATTATGAATGCGTTATATTACTTGAAATTCTATTCGAAATGACCTCCCGTTATTACATGGAAAAAAATGTCACTTGTCACTGCGTAAATAGAATAAACATGCATATATATATATATGTATATATATATATGCGTGTGTGTGAGTGCGTGTGCATGTGTACATGTTTATATACCTCTATACATATGTTAATATATGTATATATACAATCAACTGTATGTATGTTTTGTTTCTTACAAAAATACACACATATTGTATATTTGAGTGAGTTTGTAAACTTGTCTTCAGCAACATTTAGGGTATTCCATGGAGGTTGGATCTTTCTTCTGAATCCATTATTCTCTTTTCACAACAATATAAACTGTTATACTTATTGATACCTCATCATCAAATACTTTTTTTTGGTAACTTACATAACTAAGTCCTGCATTTCAAAAAAATAGAATGATATATAGTATAAAAAAACATCCATATACAACTATATGTATGACATAAGCTACATATTAAAATCATTGCTGAAAGGGAGGTGGTGCTTGCTCTACACAGCTCGGGAGCTAGGTCAATATAACTGTCTTGTTTTTAAATCCCTAAAACGGGTACATGGTAAACATCTCATGATTACAACAAAAAACTTTGACATACACTACCATAATATTAGATTCTGTGTAAAACAAAAAACACTATTATCTTATGTATATTTAAGGTGTAAAACTGTAAAGCTTTTTACAATATATATATATATATATATATATATATATATATATATATATATATATATATATGTGTGTGTGTGTGTTTATGATATACACATATTCAAAAAATAACTATGTAGTATAAAATGATATCAATATACAATATAAGTTTTTAATGCATTCAGTGTTTGAAGCTGTAAAGTTTTCTAGACTATATATTATAATAATTAATAATTGTGTCATCCACAGATAGCTGTTTCGTTGTACTACAACTCTTCTATGTAGCTATAAACTATTCAACATTCTGTACCATGAGGTAGGATCGAAACTTTCACTTCTGACCCAGAGGCAGTCATTTTACCCTTGCCCTACGCAGAACTGAATGATCAGTAGGGCCAAACTAAGCAATGTGTATTTATATATGCATAATTTCCCTGTCTACCAAAGTGCTCTATTCCAGAGTTATTCAGCACTAGCTTGGTCGGTATCGAGAATAAGTAGAATTTTCCTGACCTCCGCTTTATTGTTTTGGATTCTGATATTAATGTCGATCCTATTATTTGTCTTTTAGCTCTGTTTGATTCTTTCTTCATTTTTCAAACCAAAATTGTGGTCCTCCTTGTTTTGATGGTCCTTGAGTGCATTCAATGTATCATCTATTCTCAAAGCTTTTCTATGTTCATAAAGTCTTTTGTTTGATGTTCTCGCTATTTCACCTTTTGCAATCTTTATTTGTTATTTGTTGGATAAATATTTGTCCTTTTGTTGTTGGTTATGTTCTCAATAGTTTTGGATATGCAGTTTATAATTTGGACTCCAAGATTTTCCATTTTGTTTTCAAGTCTTTTGGTTGTACCATTTGTTAAGTGGGTCATGCATCTGGTTTTATTGTTGTAATTATTTTGGTTATTGTTTTAGTGTATTTCGTAGGCTTATCTTTTTGCATTGAGTGTATATATGTATATATCTATTTTATATATATATATATATATATATATATATATATATAAGACTCTTTTATTATAATATCTTTTATGGAAACACCAATATTGATACAGGTTGTTGTAAGTAGGTTAGCACCTTTTGTCTCCTTTGCTTTTGGGGAGAGAAAGAAAAAAGACACTTGAGTCTTGAGATCAGTTCACAGGTGACAATGTGCGGTGATGCTGAGGTTGAAGTTTAACCGAGATTTTCCAGGGAAAACCGCAGAATGAATAAAATTGGAATTGGATTTTTTCTTTTTCTATTTATTCTTGGATGAATGTGCAGAATCATAGAGGATATACACTTGACCCAATTTTAGGACTTTGGAAAAAAATTGTGAAGAACAGGACAAAAAAAAAAAAAGCACAACTGAGAAAAAAATGATCGATTTACAAAAAGGCATTTTCCGATAAAAAAAAAAAAAAAAAAATATCAATCTGGTTTGCGTGTGTATGCATGGGCATCGGCTGCCACTTTTCAAATGGCAGGGGGGTGGTATATTTCGGGAAGGGGTGAAGGTGCAAAAATGTATTCCAAGTGAAGGGGGGGGGCGAAAAAAACCGACTCGTGTCAGTGGTAAGGTAAGAAAATAAGGAGTCCCTCAGCTGTGACTCATCCTAAGCTGTCACCGTTTGTATTGACCCCTTGATCCCTGGTCTTTTCATATGGTTCCAACTTTCAAACCCCTTTTGTCATCAGTGAGAAGACCTGATCCGAGAGATTGGGGCGGGGGGATGAGTGCCCTGTCTGTCCCCTTCCATTCGATGACCATGCATGTTTGTGTAATAGAGGAAATATTTATGTGCCAACATGCTCGTTTACGCACAAGTATCGTTACGCTCGTATCGTCAATGTCTCATTCAGAAACAGTTTCAACCAAAACTGTCAACGTAGGTTTCTTCAGTTTTCAAGTATGGCTGGCTGGCTATTAATGCATATATGTAACATCCATGCAGCGTTGAAAATTTCAACATTTAATCCCAAGATTTTGTTGTGGGAGAGTGATTCAGTTTACAATGCAAGTTTATGCTCAATTGAAAATGTAGTATGCATCCAGCAGCATTCACTCTTCACTTAGTCTTTTTTATTTTTTTAATAAGACTCTAGAGATCACTGCCTAACAAAAGGCAAGGGTGAATAAATAACCTTCTCATTGATCACCACTTTTTTCAGTTTTTAATCGATCACCCCCAACATGGCATCCTACCAAAATATGTTAGTTTCTCTTGAGTGTCAAACTGGACCTGTTTTGTTTTCTTTCCATTCAAAGGCTAAGGATATATCGAGTTTGGGAAGACGTGAGGAATATTGCATTAACCTTGTGTCCTGATCTGAAAACTGAGCCGCTCTTGAGGGGATAGAGAGGTTGAACAAAGGATGGGGTTGCTGCAATCTGTCTCTGTGAACCATAACTCTCATCCTCTCCAAGATGTCAACAGGATTTCCTAACCTTATCATCGAACCCTTCCTCGAGAGATTTAAAATAATTAACAGTGAAACAGGTCTGGTTAATCATTCAATAGAAACCACCACATGACGAGGAGCCTTTGGCAAAATACCATGTTTGGGGTGATCAATTAAAACAATCTGTGAAAAGGGCGAACAATGTATAAGTTATTTCTCTTGCATTTTGCTGGAGGGAAAATGATCACTGAAGAAAGTCTGAATTTAAAAAAACAAAAAATGTGGATACTGTTGAACACAGACAAGTGATTGATTAGGCAAAAAACTTACATTGTAAATTATACTTTCCTCTGAAAACCTACTTTGGGGATAGGTTGATTCAAAAAACAAAAAAAAAGTTTTTTGGGACATGATAAGGAGTGATTGGTGCAGCCTCTATGTGTGATACATACATCAATAGTCAGCCAGACCAACTTGAAAACTGAAGAAACCTATGTTGACAGTTGTGGATGACAGTTCCTAATTATGCACTGATATCTCTCAAAAATGGCCCCTTTCTTTTGATTCTTTTATTGCAGGGTTTCTTGACCTTTTTTTCCCCTCATTGTGCTATTTTGTTTATTTCTTAAAGCAATCATCCCAAAAAAAATAATTCCTAATGAAACTAAAATGACATTTTACTTATGTTGTTTATTCAATGAGAGCCTTGACACTTTGCTGCCAGATATTTCAATTGATATTTGTGAGTCTTAGTCTCGTGCTGTGGTGGGCAAAATTAACAAAAGAACTAGACTGATAAATCACAAGAAATTTTAGCAAAATAAATGATAACCACTAACTGCAACCATTTATTATATGAATTTAGCTTAGGTTCATTTTTTTATGCTAAAACCGTTAAAAGAAAGCTGAAATGTGTTTGATGTGTTATAGCTTAGACACGGACCTTCCAAAAAGGTATAGCATGCCAATATCGGATGATTGGTGTGCATAAATGATTAGATAAATGAATAGAATTAAACATTTGTTTACATTCAACATAATTTATTGAAAGCTCTATGTCTAAGCAACAACACACTAAGATTTCAGCTTTCAAGGTCTGTTTTTAAGGGTTTTCGAACAAAGAATGAAACATACGCTTTATTTGAAGCTCTATTTAAAAGCTACAACATACTGAAATTTCAGCTCTCTAGGTCTGTTTATTAGGGTTTTTAGAGCAAAAAATGCATATATCAATTTTATATGTCCCCTTAGTATGTTCACTGCATTAAAAACACATTCATCTACATAACAATAAGTTTACAGTTAATGTTTAGAGCAAGAGCAAGACCTACGTGTGTTTGCATAATGGAATAATAGTAGAAAGGGTAATAAATTGGGAAAATAATGTTTTTATAAATACCTATTTTGTAATTCTTGGAATGGCTCCCCTGTTAATTGAATTTTACTGATAGAAGAAGTCTCTTTTATTCTTTTTTTTTTTTTAAATCCATTTGTATGTGACAATCAATTCCACCACCCCCAGTCAATTTCGGCTCCCTTGAGGGGTTGATATTGCCCCTGTTGATGTTGTCTATTTAAGAGTCCTGGTCCCTATGATTTATCTTTATATGTGTGCTACATTAAAAAATGTTTTTGATATTTCCAAAACGAAAAAACAAAACGTTCTTAAGTGTTTCGTAGAGTATTTGAGCAAATTTGAAAGCTTCTAGGCCAAATGGTGTGACCAGTAGCAACAACACAGGACACTAAAAAAAAAACTGTTTCAGATGTCTAGTGGTTTACTCATACAAGGTTCTAGGCCAAATGGTGTTTCTGGTTGCACTAACACCACAAATACAGCTGAGTGAAAAGGGAAGAATACCTCACCACCTTGTTTGTGTTTGGTCAGTTCGTGATCATGGCAATAGTGATTCACTTGTAAAAAGTCTGCATATATTAATGAGAGATGTCACACCATCTGTTTGTCTCTCACGCAATAGTAATCAACTAAATATGGATTAAATCCAACCAAATTTGGCATGAATTCTGAATGAGCCTAGGGGAAGGTTTTAAAGTGGAGAGTTTTGATAAAAAATTTTCAAAATGATTCAGTGGAGGTTTTATTTATGTATTTATTTATGTAAATATGATACTAAACTGAACCCTTAAGATCAGATCAATATACATATACATACTTTCCTATTCTGTCTGTGTATATATAATTGCTTAAAGGTTCAATTGTGAATGGAAGCTTTCACCTTTTGGGGGTCGAAGTGAAGGAAACTTTTTTCCCTTTAAAGGGTTAAAAGTGAAATGAAACTTTCTTTCCCCTTTAAGGAATGGAAAACTCTTTTCCCCTATAATGGGACAGTGAAAGGAAACTTTTTCTCTCCTTGAGGAGTCAAAAGTGAAGGGAAATTTCTATTTCACCTCTAATAGGTCAAAAATTGAAAGGAATTTTTTTTTTAGCTCTCAATGGGTCAAAAATGAAGGGAATTTTTTTATTTCATCCTTAATGGGTCAGAAATGTAAGGAAAATTTTTTTTGGCCTTCAATGGGTCAAAAGTGAAGGGAATTCTCATTCATCTTTAATGGGTCAGAAATGAAGAGAAAAATTTTTTGGTTTTCAATGGGTCAAAAGTGAAGGGGAAATCTTATTTCCCAATTCTGAAAGCTTTGGTCCTTTTTCAATTTTTACCCTCTAAATATCTAACCCAGAGTAGATGGGTACTTCAACTAGTTATTAGTAATGAGAAAACAAAAAAATGTTCATTTTTTTTCTAATGTTCAATGCCAATAACGGCATTAGTCTTCTATTTTCAAGCACTATTTGCCTGTCACCATTTACTTAATCACTATTGCTCTGACTCATACCACTATGCCTTGCAGCTGTGATTCTCGTTACCGTTAATGAGAGGAGGTCATTTGAGTAATACTGACATGAAGAAATTATCTTCGTTAGTTTCCATGGAAGTTCCTTGGTGGAAAAGGGGGGGTCCTCCTTTCAGCGTAACTGTTGACTGTCAGTTTTAATTAGTGACCAATCATTACTGTTGACGAGAGTTTTCGGCTGAGCTTTTACTGGTAAAGGCAGCTTTACTGCAGCATCGATTACGTTTAATTTTCACTTCTTTGGTTTGAAACAAGCCGTGATTTTTATTTTTACTTATGTGCGTTGAATAGCCAAGTATTCAAATCTACTGAGTAGCTGCCAATAAGCGTGGCTTGATTTAAAACATCAAGACATGTATACCACTGAGTCACTGGCTCATTTGTTTACAATTGATATTGGAAACCGTCTGCCAAGACTATCACCAAAAGTGTCAACATAGGTCTCTTCAGTTTTCAAGTCAGCCTGGCTGGTTGACTGGTTATGTTTCTATTGTGTATAAAGCTATTGGGCTGAAAATTTAAACATTTACTTCTGTCTTGCAAAAAAACGTTTTTCCTTCTTTTTCTTTCACAATCGCTCCCAAATAGGTTTTTAGTGAAGTGGGGTGGGGTCAATTTATAATGTTAGCTTATGCTACATTGGTCCATTAGTTTGTGTCATTGTATTGACATTTGTTGTTTTTAAATTCAGATTTTTTTGGTCATCATCAACAGTCTTTCAACATCTGTGATTGGACATAGACCTTCCCTAGGATTCGCCAGACTCCCTATCATGGGCATTGCAGAGCCAATACCTTCTGAATTTGTCTACTTCATCTCTCCATTTTGTATTCTGCCAGCCTCGTTTGCGTATATGATCTCTGGGGATCCATGTTGTGAGTCATGATGTCCATCAGTTGTCAGCCATTCTTGTACCATGGCCAACCCATTGTCATTTGAGTTTTCTAATAGATTCTATGATGTCTTGGACTCCTGTTTTCTTCCTGATATATTGTTCTGTCTTTTGATCTCTCTATGCTAGGTTGAGCATGATTCTTTCATGTGCACATTGCATGATTCTCAATTTGAGGGTCTGTCTCTTGGTTAGGTTCTTTGTCCTAGGTAGATGTAGTGATCTACTTTCTCCAGTTCTACGTCTTCAATTTCGATCGTTGTGTTTTCATCTCCGACATGATTGTTAGACATAATCTTTGATTTGCTGAAGTTCATGTGTTGGCCAACTTTCTTGCTTCCTTCATCTAGTCTAGTGATCACCATACAAAAGGTGAGAGAGGTAATTTATTCATTGATTACCGCTCTTTCCAATTTTTTAATTGATCACCCCCACAATGGCATCTTGCCAAAAGACTTTGATCATGTGATGGTTTCTATCACCTGTTTTAAGTTACAGCCAAATTGTGTTGGATACACTGTTTCTTGTGTGATCACCAAAATTAAGCAACACCAAGTTTGGTCAGTACATAGATGGGTGACCATATTGGAATACTAGATGCTGTAGAGATCTCCTTCCCCTGCCAAGATGTCATGTGCCAGTATGGCAGGGTAAGCTCCACTTCAACCCCGGATATGGAGATTCACAATGTCCAAACTAAACATCCAACTAAAGATAGAAGACTCAAGATTTGCAAGATTCCTCTACCATAGTTGTCGTGGAGCAAATATTTTCTGAAAAATTCTATTCCATCAATTCATTTTTTGCCGGTCTCAGTTTCACATATGATCTCTGGGGATCCATGTTGAGAGTTATAATATCCAGCATAATCTAACATTCTTGCACCATGGCCACCAATTACCATGAATTTTTCTAATGGATTCTGTGATATCTTTTTTTTATATACAGTATGTTGTCTTGTCATCTCTCCATATGACGCTAAGCATAATTCTTTCTTGTGCACATTACATGGTTCTGGGTTTCAGGGTCAATCTTTTGGTTGCATTCCATGTTTCAGTTCCATAGTCTTCCCCGTAACCTGTTCAAAAATAGTATGTTTTCATAAATACCTTTCTCAAGTCGAAATGACATAGAGCTATAAAGCAATTGCCATCGATTTTGAACCTTCCCCAACCCAGAAAAAGGGATGAGGGTATGTTAGGCTGAGTTGATGGAAGTTAGAGGGACTAGAGTGAAAAAGGGTGTGCTCTGCTTCTATAATGACTTGCTGCAAAAAGTAATGCTGAACGTGAATTCTTGCTCATCACCTTTTTTTGTAAAAGTGAATAAGTGGTGTTAAGTAACCTTTCTAAAAGGCATGATATGCTCTTGATTTTCTCTTTGACACTATTAATGGGCCTCACCAACTTAGCAATGGGAGAATAACATTTGAATTTATGCTGTCTATCAGAGAAAAATGCCATCTTTTTTTAATATCACTTACATGGGGATACGCTGACACTTACCTGGATATGGGAAGAGAAAAAACTCATACCTGAATGTTGGTTTTTGGGTAAGGGATTAGAGAATCTTACGCTGCGATAGGCCCTAAGCTGTTACTAGTCATCATGATTTCTTAACCCCTTGCGTCTGTAAGGTCCAATCTTCCCCTCCCCAAACACACTCAGTGGTACTGCAGAGGCATCCATGATTAATTATAACTGATATTTTTGTCCAAATGTGTGTCAATCACCATGTCCTTTTTCTGAATTGGATAACTTTGTTATTCCTTGAAATTTTTCCATGGAAATTCGAATGAAGTCTAATAGACGGATGCTACTGGGGAGGATGGATGGTGAATTATGGCTGATCCGATTGTTTGTTCACATTTTATGATTAAAAACATTGTTTTTTTTATTTACAAAAGGGATAATTTCTCAAATCTTGCCCAATTTTGCTGAAATTTGGTGATAATGTTGACAAAACCACAGGAATATAAAAAGGGTAAGTTATGGTCAATCCGATTGTTTGTTTACATTTTATAAGTAAATAACCATGAGTCAACATGCAGAAAATATTGAACTTTGGAACTGCTGAATTGGTTAGAATGAAAATTGTTATACAGGTTCTTGGGCACTTAATTACTGAAAATACAACATTTTTCAAGAATTTTATTGTTTGAATTATTTTCTAATCGAGTATCTCCGAGTTGGTGGCTTTGATAAATAACTAATTGCCTCTCTCTATTTCAACCGTTTTCTGCCGGGAACCTTTCTACTTTTAACATTTTTTTTACTGATATTTCTAACAGCAAAATCCTGGCCTCTACACCAACACTTTTATCACTGGGTTGTATCATGGAAAATAAATACTCTTCTTTTCATAAAGAGATAATTTCCCAAAAGATGCAACTGAAATTAATGTAGTGAATAATTTAGTGTTCTGAAAAATCTTTGGGCATGATGGAATCATGTTGTAAGCATCTTTAATTTCATCTGGTTGGGCAGAAATGGTCTCAAATATTCAGCAATAGAGAGAGGAAAAAAGTCTGGTTAGTCACTTAATAGAAATAGTCATGGTGACCAACGTCTTTTGGCGGCATGCCATGTTGGGGTGATCAATTAAGAAAATTGAAAAAAGGGATGATTAATGATTGAATCACTTCTGGCACCTTTCGTTGGGTGACGATCGCTAATAAAGTCAGAATATTGAAAAAACAAAAAACAACCTTGACTGCTGCTGTACACTAAGTAAGGGACTAATTTAGCATGTACTTACAATGTAAATTGAACCACCCCTAAAAGCATTATAAAGGGGAGGATTTTCAAGACACTAAAAACTGTTTTTTATCTTGACATAATGGATAGATGTTAAAAATTTCAGTTCTCTAGCTCTATTGCATGGAACACCCATTTATAGCCAACCAGAACAACTTAAAAAGTACAGAAATCTGTGGCGACAGTTTTGGTTGGCAGTTTCTAATTGTTTCAATGGATATTGTGTCAAATTCTAAAATGCATTTTGATGTTAATATCTATTCTTTTCCCCACTGTAGACAGTTATATGCTGTTGGCATCGTCAAGGTAAATTAAACTCAGTGTAAATGTTCAAATAACCTTAAAAGCAAAAAACGATCTCGTCTTATTTGCTATGAGTATAGCATATTAAATTTACAAGGAAATCTCAGTGGCCTCAATCAATAGATTTTGTTTGGAATTTTCAGATAATGATAAATATTTAAACTAAATAGTTTAACCCTTCCAAGACTAACTCATTTGGGTCAGAAGTGCATGTCGTTCACTTTCAATTTTTGTCCAATTTTGAAAACATAATGATGTCATATGACAATTATATAAGCCGTAAATGAAATCCATATCTTATATCCATCAAAATGATATTTTATTTTCAAGGGTTTCTTACAAATGAGAAAACTTAAATCTATTCATGATATCCTTGCTTTACAATCCTCTCATCGTCATCAGTCTTTCAACATCCATCGTTGGACATAGACCTTCCCCAGGATTCACCACACTTCTCTATTATGGGCATCGCAGAACCAGTACTTCCTGAATTTGTCTAGCTCCTCTCTCCATCTAATATTGTGCTGACCTTGGTTCTGCATGTGATCTCGGGGGATCCATGTCATGGGTCGCGATGTCCATCGGTTGTCTGCAATTCGTTCAACATGGCCAGTCCACTGCAATTTGAGCTTTTTAATGGGTTCTATATGGTTTGCGACCCTTTAGGTGGTTTCAAAACTGCGGTCTACAGTGGTGTTCAAATCTTGTGGCAGAGAAATGATATTATCCATTGCACAGCTATTGAAAAACCTGCATCATATATCAGAATTCAAATAAATGTAATCCAAATAAATAGTTTTAAAGGTCAAACATTCTTCAATATCATAGTTCATTGACTACAGTTTTAAAAGAAGGTTTGCCAGCATTTTTCTTTTATACGGTTCCTTGAGTTTCCAAAGTTTCAAAACCACTGAGTTGAGGTTCTAATTGCTTGAATTTTGTGAAAAGGTATAAAGAAGCCAAAAAAAAAAAAAGCGTGTCAATTTTTTTAATGGTTTAAGAAAACTATTATTTTAACTACAAGAAGTATGAGTTATGAGGATTATTTAAAGGAATCTAGGATCATAGTCAGAAAATAAGTGGAATCAGGGAGACTCAATAGGAATGTTTTAGATTATGTGTGGTTTAGACTTAGTATAATCTAATTGTATTTTTTACTAGAAGGGAGAATGAAGAACTAAGAGGACACACATATACGATAGAAACAGTGGCTTATCTTAGTTATGGCAGGCGTGGTGTACGCCCTTGGCACCATATGATCATCATCATTCAACGTCCATCGTTGGACATAGATATTTCCAAGGATTCGCCAAACCTCTGTATTGTAGGAATCGCAGAGCAAGTACTTTCCGAATTAGTCTAGTTCATCTCTCCATCTTGTATTCTGCCAGCCTCGGTTTCGCATGTGATCTCTGGAGATCCACATTGTGAGTCATGATGTCTGTTGTTTGCCATTCTTGCAACATGACCAACCCATTGCCATTTGATTTTTCTAATAGACTTACTCTTGCTCACAGTTTTGGTAGATGGAAAAAAAGCAACTTTGAGTAATTTTGTTGAATGAGTCCAAAATGGGGTTTAGAGTTGCAGAGACTGCTCGCAGCAAAAAAACCCCCAAATATTCAGCCAGGAGGCTGTCAACAAACATCAAGCACCTCGCTGGTTCCAAAAGTTTCAAAATGGAAACGAGAGCTTTGAAGACGTGGATGTCCTTCTAATTGACAACATCCAATTGAGGGCCATTATTGGAGGGAGGGGACTCAAGCAAAACACTCCGAGCATTTGCAGTGGAACTAAATGTTGACTATTGAACAGTTGTCTAGCATTTGAGCCAAACTGGAAAAGCAACAAAAAAAAAAGATGAACATGTTGTGCAAATGACCCTGAATGAAAAGCAACAGAGCTTGCATGTCACCTGAAATTGAATAAACTAGACATCAAAACTCTGTCACCCAGCATACTTGCCAGACCTCTCTCCGACCACCTACAACTTTTTCAAGCATGTTGTCAACGAGCAGCAGCACCAAACACTTTTTAAGAATTCATTTGTTCAAGCTTTTATTCTGAACTGAGAAATACTGCTTCAAAGTTGAAGGTGAAAAACCCCAATTCTTTTTGCACCCACCCTATATTTTCATATAGTGCCATCAGTTAATGATTAAAAGATTAATAAACTCGATTTGTATTTTTGAGTTGCTGTTATGGTAAAGAAAAGATAGATGTTACCATGTCAGATTTTACAACACGGGTACAATTTCAGTGCTTGCCATCGGTTCAGTAGAAACATCCCTTGTGTAGAAGTAAATGGAAGTAAATCGAATATCGGAAAACTCTTTTTTAGCAATAGAGCAGTGGGACTATGAAATAGATTACCAGAATATGTAGTCCTATCAACTGATGTAAATGAGTTTAAAAAGAATCATGATGTATATGATACCGCCACAAATGTTCAAAGCCTTAGATATTGCATAATTATGATTATGATTATGATATGTGCTCATATATACAATTTGTATAGTTTTCTCACACTAAAATGAACAATCTATCAAATCTAACTTTTTCCATCATGATGGGATATATTTGTCCCTATACAAAATCAGCTGGCCTACACATTATTCAGTTCATTTATGAATTGCAAACTAATTTCTGCGTGGGCTTCAGATTATGATTGTCTGTAGCTGTAAAAGCCAGGAAAGTCTCATTTATTATTTTTCATGAAACGTATGTCCTGGCAGATTTCTGAAAGAAATTTACAAGATTTAAATTTCTGCGACCCTCCCCAACTATTTCTTCATACCAACATCCCCACATACCTACTCCTACACACGAATATCAACATCTGGCACAGGTCAAAAAACACACAAGCACTTACTTCTTACAATCGTTTGGTTTGCAAAAGTTCAGAAATGGACAAAACGTTGGAATAGAATATTTCGTTTATCTGATTAAGACATCCAGTATTGTCATTCATCTCCCGGCTGTTATAAAAACCATCAAAAAAGAATGATTTTGGATTTGTTTCAGTGAAATCTTTGAAGGATTTTTAAAGAACTTCAATTTGTTAGGACTGAAGACCAGATAGGGAGAGTTCTATAGAGTGAAATAAGAGATAATATGGAAGTGATAATTCTGGAGAAAACATTTCTAGTTGGAGAACTTCCAATCCCAGTTCAGTAAAGGTTTGTTGTATTGCATTTGCAAGATGAGGACAGTTGCTGTCATGCAGCAAACTCTCTGGTCAACATCCTTTCCCGGACAATGGTATTTGCCTTTCCAAGATGTATTTCAAATGTAACAAAATGTCTTTTGGCAGCATGTCGAGTTGAGTGATCAATCAAAAAATTGGACAAAAAGGTGATCGATGAATAAGTTACTTTTCTCACCTTTTGTTGGGCAGTGGTCACTAAAAAAGTCAGAATTTAAAAAAAAAAAACAAACCTGAATACTTTTGGACACAAAATAAGTGGCCAATTTAGCATAAACTTACATAGTAAATTGACCCTGCCAATTAGAATCCGTTTAGAAAGGGAATTTCCTAAAAATGAAATGTTTTCTTCCAGACATAATAAGGAGTTAACGTTTGAATTTTCCCGCCCTCCAACTCCATTGATGATGGTTATGGTTGAAAGTTTCTAATACTGAGGAAGGTGCTAAAGAACTAAAGAGACTTTCTCTGACTCGATATGCAATAATATAGTAGCAAGTGCATAGCGTTTAATGGCAAGGACAATTAAATTCTAACTCCTGTCCAGGCTGTTTACATTCACTTTGCACTAATGACCTTGGGAAAGGCATGAATCTGTTTAATATATAATATATAATATATAATAGCCAAACAGTCTCGGTTGTTTAGTTTTAGGAATGCAACCAGTCTAGGAGAATGAGAATTCAAAACCAAGAATGGGAGCCTCCTTGAGACAGTTGGTTGCCAACTTTGAAGTCCTCCTGGCAGCTCCTGCAACTAAACTGATGCCAAAAACATTGCATTCTGCATTCATTCCTACTACATCAGTAAGGCTGAGAGTGGAATTCTGCTAACTGGGCATCATAAGACCTCCATACTCTTGGCCCAGGCTTGTGCCCAGTAGCAGTCACTTTAGTGTCATTCCTTTGTCTATGGAAACAGAATGTGTCCTTCTACACGACAAAAATGACCAGACACCTGACATGAATAGACAAATGCAGGGAACGATAATCATAATAAAGTCAGGGCCATAAATTGGTTTGGTGCGGAATCCTATTTAAGAAATGTTCAAGGATTCAGAGTTCAAGTCCCAAAGGTAATAAGAATTTTGTATTCAAGGGGAGACAGTAAATAAAGCAAGTCTGGCAAATCGTGGCCTGCAGGGTGATCTATAGTAATGGCTAAAGTGTCCAAGGAATCATTTGAATAATCTCCAGAACAACAGCAGCAAAGGCACCAAATTTCTTCTTTTATTTAAGGGGTCATTTAGAGACAAGAAAGAGGCAGGTGAGCAGTGTTATTTAAATCTCCATGAGGAATACCCCAAGAAATTTACAGGCAGATGGAATTACTTTCTCAATCATAAACAAAGGAATGTTAACAGCTTGTTTGGGAGTTTCGCGATAACAGTCAAAACCAGGATATAAGAGCAGGACTGGTCTTCCATACTGGGAACACGGCAGTTGCCCAGGGTGCCAAATGCTTGGGAGTACATGTCTTATGTCTGAGACAAGATTTCAAATTTCAAATTTAAATAGGAAATGAGACAATGAATAAGTTGAACAGTTCTATTAAGTCACTCAATAGAAACCATGTGAACAAATGTCTTTTTGCAACATGCTGTGTTGGGGGTGATCAATGAAAAAAAATCAGAACAGGAGTGATCAATGATTAAGTTACTTCTCTGGACTTTTGTCAGAAATCTGAATTTGAATTAAGTTGACGGTTTTTAACAGTCTGAAGAAGAAATTTCCCTGATGTAATGTTAGATTTTCCAAGAACATCTGAATAGTTAAAAACTTTTTGTTGTGATGAAACTAAGGGAAGCTATTGGTAAAAGAAATCCTCATGATCAATGATAAGCTCAGTCAGGCTCAGCTAATTTGGTGACTTGGACTCCTCACAGTAGCTGGGACCAGGGAGGGGAGGTAAGTTGGCTTAGGTAAGGTCACAAGTAATTAAATAGATACAATAATTATCCCAACTTTGCAGAAATTAATCATCGTAGTCCATGCATGTACTGTAACTAATAATGTAAAAAAATAGAACTATTATCTAATATAATCTAAAAAAATACCAGGACGAGATTTGGGCATTGTTTGACCCCAGAAAGTACATTTTTGAAAAAGCAAAAAACTATCTGTACATGGTTCCTAGAGGTGTACTGATGCAGATTTTCAAGGTTGTAGCCCCCAGAATGTGACTAGGAGCATCCAGAGACACAGAGAGAGAGACACACACACACACACACACAGAGCAAAAAGAGAAGAATCTGTAGCTCATTTGGCTAGTCGGTCGAGTCAGGCCACTTGTGTAGCTATGATGATTTGCTCTTGCCTGGGAAGCCAAGAACCCTAGGGCTGGTCCCGTATAAACACAGACAATGTAAAAATATCTATTTTTTTACTCCATTTCCATACTGAAAATTTTATCAAGAATTCTGTTGACTGTTGCTTTTTCATAATGCTAAAATAATAATATCAATATTTGTGTAGAACACAAATCCACAATAATGAAAATCTCATCATATTAAAAATCATCAATAAGAAACTGTCAATTTAGGTTTTTTCAGTTTTTAATTGGGTCTGGCTGGCTATGTCTGTATGTATTGAAATGGAGCCAGAAAGCTGAAAATTTGAACATTTACTCCAGAAAAAGTCTAGAAAAAAAGGTTTTTGTTTTTTTGAAAATTCCTCCCCATAATAGATTTTTTATCGGAATGTTTAATTTGCAATGTAAATTAATGCTTAATTGGTCCCTTGATATGTGTTGACCAGCATTCACACTCATTTTCAGGAAATTTTGGCTTTTCCCATGATCACTGCCCAATGAAAGGCGAGAGAAATAACCTATTCATTGATCACCCTTTTTCTAATTTTTCGATTGATTATCCCCAACATGGTGTACTGCAAAAAGACGTTGGTTGTATGATAGTTTCTATTTGAAGACTAACCAGACATTTTCTTTATTTTTGATCATTGCTGTTTACTTAGTACCACAGACTGATGGTCTGAGCATTTGCGAACTAAAACTGAAACAAAAGAAATACTAGTCAAAAATCAATTATGGTAGATCAGCTAAAGTTTAAGGGATATAACTTCCAGCCAGAGATGGATTAAAGTTGTTTGATACCCTAAGCACAGCCCACAAATGGTATCCCTTCACCTCTGCCTTCCCATCTCGAGACTGACAAGATTTTGAAAAATGAAACATTCCCAAACAAATGAAGGTTATTTAAAACACATCAAAACATGTGAGGACTAATACGTATTAGTATGAAGATATACCACTTTGCTAAAATGAATTCATTCCAACAAAACTTTTGCTTGCATAATGACCAGTTTCCGACAATAGTATTTGTGAGTCCGATTGAGTCATTCGAATGTTCGACATGACTCTATACATAGGAGAAAAAAGTTAAATTCAAACTTTTGTGTTTAACAATTCAACTTGTAATGATTAAAAGCAGGGATCTGTGAGAAACCTGTGGTGACCCTTTCTCTGTTGATGCCTTAAGCACGTGCTTATTTTGCTTGAGGGTTAATCCAGAGCTCCTTCCAGCTAAATTTTTTTTTGAAACACTTAACATACTGACTATTACATGATGAATTTCAAATTTTATAATGACTCAAATGGACAGGTTTTGATATGTACGGATGATAAATAGATTATAAGTCAGAAAAATAGAGGAAAACCCACCAAGCAAAATACCAAGTATAGACAGTTAATGGCAAAAATTGACATCTTCAGGGAGAAAGTTGAAACCTCCTGCCGAATGCCTGTTGATGTTGAAACATCAGAATCGGATAAGTGACACAGCAAGCAGAGATGAAATCTTACTTTCTCTTAGAAACCAAGGATGACCATGTTTGGCTGAATAGAAATGGCAGTTCCCATGCTGTTCCAATGTATGTGATTCATGCATGAAAAAAAATATATACATATATGTATGTAAATATAGATACATACGAATTTTAGATATAAAATTATATATATATATACAAATTTTGAATATGAAATCATATATATATATATATACATACAAATTTTGAATATAAAATCATACATATATATATACAAATTTTGAATATAAAATTATATATATATATATATACAAATTTTGAATATAAAATTATATATATATATACAAATTTTGAATATAAAATTATATATATATATATATATATACAAATTTTGAATATAAAATTATATACATGTATGTATATATGTATGCATATATACATATGTGTATATGCATATATATATATATGTTTGTATGTATATGTATAGATATATATATATATATGTGTGTGTATGCATATATATATGTTTGTATATACATACAAATATTTGAAGTAAAGTTTATATACGTATATAATCATATTAAGAAATGGATCTATGTGTTCTAGTAGAATAATTATAAACTGCATTATATCACGTAGAAACTTTTTTGAGATGATCTACAGCCATAACATGATTAATGTATCACTCACCCTAGAGAACTTAAATACAATAAACGATTATAGAAAATTGGTCAGTTGCAGGAATCAAACCTGCTACAGATAGGATAGCTGCTTCAATGTCACATTGCTCTTACCATTGAGCTAAACAGCTCTGGTAATGCAAAGGCCCCTATTACTACTTTCACACTGAATTCTCATCTAATTTATTCATACACTAACCATGCAATGACAGAATAGCATCTCAAATAAGTTTCTATATAAAATGATGTAATTGATCATATATATATATATATATATATATATATATATATATATACACACACACAAATTTCAAATACAAAATTATACTTATGAACTATGTATATCAGAGAGATATTTACTAATTCATTTTTCAATTCCAAGGAAATGGACATAATAGCTTTGGTAAGATAGATGAAGTAATGCTATATATGAGGTCAAAGAAAAAAGATGATATTATTAAAGCCTCGCAAAATCTAGACATATGTATGTATATATATATATATATATATATATATATATATATATATATATATATAATGTGCAAATTTGAATACAAAATTATATATATATGAATATGCTCATACACACATATATACAGATTCATAAATTTTGTATACATATATATATGTATGTAAGTAAAAGTTAAATCCTGAGCGTCCATTCTGTGCAGTTGTGAATTAGAAAGTCAACAAGAAATATCAATGTATGTTTCTTTAGTTTCCAAGTTGATTTAGCTGGATGGTGGAGAATGTGTATGTATGAAAATTTACGTTTACTCCTGATGTCTGGAAAAAATTCTCTTTGTTTTTTGGAATTCTGACTTTTTTGGTGATCACTGCTTTATAACGTGCGAGAGAAGTAACTTATTCATGGATCGCACCTTTTTCCAATTTCTGCACTGATCACTCCGAACACAGCATGCTGCCAAAAGATGTTCACGTGACGAAGTCTATCAAGTGACTAAGTGGACCTGAATTTATTGAAGGGGGGGGGCTTTTTCAACTGTACTACGTGATATGGATGGGGGGGCTGTGATAGATGATGAGTCGGATTGAAAAATGACGTATCATCACACAGAGTTTTGTCTTTTCATGCGAGCCAGGAAGTGAAATGCACTGCAAAAAGCTGGTTTGATTGCACAAGGAAACACAGTGAAAATGCTGATCCGTTTTACAAGCTGGAAAGTTCAAATCGCATGGGGTGGGGGCCACCAGAACAATGAACTTGAGGATCAGATGTCTACTTCAAATGGGAGCAGCTAAAACCTGATTGGTCAAAAGTTAGTGAGATGTCAAAACTCACTTAAATTGTTATCTCCCCTTGGGGCTGATGTAACATATACTCGCAGCTGGCCATTTAAACTTTTGCTTGATTTTGACATTCGATTCTCAAATAGATACACAAGCCTGGTTAGTCACTCAATAGAAATTGTCATGTGACTGTCATTTGGCAGCATGCCATGTTGGGAGTAATCATTTAAAAAGTTAGAAAAAGTGGTGAGCATTGAATAAGTTACTTTTCTTGCCTTGTTCCTAGGCAGTGATTACTGAAGATGTTCGAATTTTCATACAAACTAAGGATCAGTTTAGCATAAAGTTAGATTGCGAATTGGACCCCTGCAATAAGAACCTATTATGGCAGAGAATTTTCAAAAAACATAAAAAGTTTTTTTTATACATCATCAGCAGCAGCAGCAGCCTTTTATTATCCATCGTTAGACATAGACCTTCTCCAAGATTTACCAGACCTCTCTATCGTGGGCATCACAAAGCCAGTTCTAAGGAGTAAATGTTTAATTTTTAACTTAATTTTGAGTAACATTAAGGTTATAACAGGGTAAGCCCTAGGGTTACTGGCATCCCAGGCAAGCTGAACTTTGTTGCCCTTTAAAGCATATTATTATCTTATTAGAAACTGTCTACCTAAACTATCACTATAGGTTTCTGTTAGTTTTTTAGTTGGTCAAGCTAGATACAAATGTATGTGTGACCCAAATAGCCCACCTGACCAACCAGTCAAGTGGGATATAATGTCTTCTCTCTTTGCTCATCTGTGTCTGTCTGTGCATGTCTCCAGGCACCCCTGTTAACATTTTGGGGGTTACAAAATGCTTTTTCAAGGGGTATCAGTGCAAAGTGAAAACAAACTGTCTGGGCTGGAGTTTGAACCTTGTTCACCAAGTCCAATTCTCTATGCTGTTACCTGCCTGGCCAGCTCACACCTCTCATCAGTATGGTACTAACAAATTCTGTTTTTTCTATTTTGCTGAAGACCACCAGCAAAGATGTCTGACTTACTTCTAAAGCATTCCATAACATGCTCCAGTTGGTACTCTATCGTGTACTAAGAGCGTCTCTCTCTCTCTCTGTTCTGTCTGTCCATCTCTCTCTCTCTGTCTCTCATTACCTTTCTTTCTCAAGCTGATAGATGTTTAGTGTTAATAGTTTAAGCAGATTCAACATTTATAACCTACCATAGTTATTACGGGTTCACTTTTCTGCCATCAGCCTTGAATATCACTTAACAATTCACTTTGCGGTTTCCAAGAGTTCTCAGACTATTCATCTCATTACCTCTGCCCCAGGGCCTATAATAGGAGGGTGCAGCCGGTGCATCACACCAGGGTACGGGGAGAGTCCAAGGGGAGAGGGGGAAGAGGGTTCAAGACTTTCTGGAAGCAGAGTATTGAAATTGAAGCAGGGTTGCCAGATTTGGACAGAAAGGGAGATAATCCAAGATTTATCTCAAAGAATTACCCAACACAGGTATTGGAATAGCATTGAATTTGGAAATTGAGAGAGAAGCAGGAAGGCAGAGGTTTAATATCAACTTCTTGAAGCCAGCCCTATTCCTGTTTTAGATAAATCTCTGGACAAACTTTGGATTATTTTCTCATCTTGTCAAACCCGGTAGCCCTGATCTGGAGATTTATATCTAAAAATCATAGGTCTGGTTAGTCACTCAAAAGAAACTGTAAGATGACCAATGTCATTTGGCAGCATGGATATTGATAAGTTACTTTCCCCACTTTTTGTTGGGCAGTGGTCACTAAAAAAGAATATTTTTCAAAAAATTAAGAGTGAAGGCTGCAGTACACAGACTAAGGGATCAATTTAACAGGAACTAAAAACCTTCACCGGGGTAGCTTTTTTTGTAAAAAACAGCAATGTTGCCAATTTACCCATTTTCTCTATATTCAGTGTGTTTCTTATTTTGGCAGAAGAAAAATATGCTTAATTAGTATGGGTAAGCTTAAACACTTAAGCCATTTTGGGGCATATTTTTGACCATTTTTAGCTTCTTTTTCATGCATTTTGGGCATTTTGGACTTTTTAAAAAATAATTTAGCAATTATTAAATTTTTTTGGCAGTCAACCTATAACAAAAATATTTTTCAAGTTGAACCGTTTATGTACTCAAAGTAACAACAATAAGAGAACTCAAACGATTTATCAAAAAAAAAAGATAATGGCGAGTAATTCTCTTCAAACTTCTACTCAGTGATAGAAATAAGTTTTGGGAACTAAGTATCCGATAAGGCTTGGTTTTGGGAATTAAGTATACAGTAATGTCTCCATTAGTAGACATTTAACATACGAAAAACCTTGAAATCGAGAAGAAGGGATATGCCCCATGCACTCCTCCCCTATTCCCTTCTAGATTCGGATTACACTATCATAGTGAAAAGTAGTAAATGCAATACCCGTTCTTCACATGAATGGATCACCATAGCCCACATGTGTACCAGAACTAATCATCTAAAGAATTGTAAAAAATTGTTTTAAAAAAATAGATCTTCTATCTAAAATCATCTAAAAATGATCAGCATTTGGGCATTGTTGATCCAAAATGACCATAGAAACCAAAAAAAGCACTTTTTTTAATAACAAAAAAGTGTTTTTAGATAGTGCCGAAGGTTGAACTCATGTAAATTTTCAAGGTTGTAGCCCCATAAATGTGACTAGGATCATCCAGAGACACACATACAAATACACTCTCAGATGATCAAACGGAGAAGCTGGTTGGTCTGGTAGGTCATTTGTGAGGCTAAAATGATTTGATAATACAATCATGTTTATTTTGTACTGAAATTTATCTGTGTTAATCTTTTATGAATCTGTTTTGATACATTATTATTTTCTGCTAAAGTGTACCCTCTTGACCCTCTCTCTCTCTCTCTTTACAGCATCGATATTCCTTAACAAAGGGTGCCACCTCTGCCCTACCAGAGGTAGTAGGCCCCCCTTAAAATTGTATGCCTATACCAACTGCCCAAACTACTCCCCCCCCCCGTCTGCTGTGGCATGTGTATAAAGAATTTTAATAAATTTTCTCTCTAAGAACGATGATGATGCAGTGATTATATTTAGTCATGATAGAGAAAAGAATTAATGGTTAAAAAAAAATTTTCTCTTTCTCATCTTTGAGAATAAAAATAGAATCAAAAGATTAAATGTCCATTGTCCTGACTGACCAAATAACACCTTTTTTTTCTCCTTTAAAGTCATTTTTTAGCATAGACTTCAAAAAAGACTGAAAAAAAAAGAACGAATTCGAAGAAGACAGACCAAATTTTATCATTATCTTTCCATAATGGTTCAAGATAATTTGTACGTTGCAAGAATGAGAGCTAAAAAGCCAAAAAGAACAAAAGAAAGAAAAGTGGAGAAACTAACAAAAAAAAAAAATGTCCGATTAGTAATTCAACAGAAACCGTCATATAACGGATATCTTTATGCAGAATCCCGTGTTGGGAGAGATCAATTACAAAATTTATAAAAAGCATTGATCAATAAAAAAGTTACTTCTCTTACCCTCTGCTAGGCTGTGATCACTGGAAAAAGTCAGATTTTTTAAAAAAAGAATAATAACTAAAGAATCAATTTAGCTTATTCAGAAAAGAAATTTTAGAAATAAAAAAAATGTTTTTTCTATGCATATTAAGAAGTAGATGCTCAAATTTTCAGCCCTCTAGATCCATTGGTGTGGCCTGCATGCAGGATACATACATACATAGCCAGCTAGCCAAACTTGAAAACTGAAGAAACATATGTTAACTGTTCTGGTTGACAGTATCTAAAATACTTTCATTGATCACACGGTAATTTTGTAAACCAAATTGATCTTTTCTAGCAATGTTTTTTTTGTTTTTTGCGTCTTCCTCAACCGCCTCTTCTTGAGGGTAGGAATGTTAGTATCAGATATAAAGGAAAGAAAACAAGAGAGAACACTAACACTTGAGAATCATTCCAACTAATGTATTAGGTGAAATCAGCGGCAAGATTTTTTTTAGATGTGTCGACACATCTCTATAAGACACTTTTCGGTTGCCCGTTTGAACTGTCTGTCCCAGCTATGTCAAACAGCAGAGATAGAAAGGGAATGGGGCAATGTCATGGAAAAGCATAACATTTATTTTTACCTGCTGCTAATAATGTCATATTAGAATATCCTAGGTCTGCAAAATAACTAAAAATGGCTAGAAAATGCTAAAGAAGCTATTTATGATTTTATTGAAAATGTTACTTGCACGATATTTCCATATCACAAGATTTTACAAGTATGAGAATCAATTAACTCAAAGGAAGATTACTTGCTCTTCTTCCTCCTCTTTTTGTTTCAACTACCATGGATGGTGGACGCATCATTGAACTCATGGTTCTTGTTTTTGATCAAAAGGAAGAAGCCTCAACACAAAGCTTTCTGTTGGTCTGCAATGACTGGAAAAAGTTCAATTTTTCAAAAAGATAAGTGTTAATGTCTTTGAACATGAAATAAAGGACTAATTTAGTATAAACGCACATTGTAAATTGAACCCTTCTTTTAAAGGCCTATTTAGAAGAATTTTTGAAAAAAACAAATAAAACTTTTTTCCCCAGACATAGTAGGGGGTAGATATTTAAATTTTCAGCCTTCTAGCTCCATTGGTGCGGCCTGTACACATGATACATAATTACAAAGCCATAGCTGATGGTCTCTAACATGAATTTACTCTTATATTCATAGCTTCATTCTTTCTTCAAAGAATTGTACTTTTTGTCTTATACACAAGAAATAACTATTTTAAAACCCTCCACCAAAGCTGTCATAGTAGATTTCTCTCAGTTTTTAAGTTGGTCTGGCTGGCTATGTATCATGTGAGCAGGCTGCCTCAACGGACTTATAGGGCTGAAAATTTCTCATTTATTCCTAATTATGTCAACAAGAAATCAATTTTAATTCCCCTCTTAGATAGGTTTTAATTGAAGGTTCAGTTTGCAGTGTAAGTTCATGCTAGATTGTTCACCATTTTGTGCCCATGTGATTTTCAAAAATACAGGCCAACAGATGGCAAAAAAAGTAACTTATTCATATATCACTCTTTTTTCCAATGTTCTAATTGATCACCCCCAATATGGCATGCTTAAAAGATGTTGGTCACTTGACAGTTTCTATTAAGTGACTAATCTGACCTGTTTATAAATTGTTCAAATCACTTCCAGAACGAAAATTATGCTTCTTAAAATCATAGCAGACATCTTCCATTTTCATTTTGCATCAAGGACCCCCTCCTCCAATATTTAGTGAGATTTTTTATTGCATAATTCAGTAGAAGTGCAATTGATGAACCACTATTCATGAAGCTCTCACAGTCCCTCCCTCCATTAGGGGCCCGAGGGGGTAATTCAATCCCCATCCCTCCCTTCAGCCATGCAAATGTGAACACCTGAAGATGGTTGTGGTATCGATTGTTTTTTGGTCAAAACAAAAGCAAAACAAAAAAAAAGTCAAATAATTTACAAAAACAAAAGAATCTGATTAAATGAACAAACAAAACAGGTCTGTTGAGTGTGAATCTTGGTGGACATAAACTAAGGGACCAATTTAGCATAAACTAATAGTGTAAATTGAACTGCCTCCTCCTCTAATATAAACCTTTTGGGGGGGGGCACTTAAAAAAGAAAGTTCTTTAGACAAATTAAGTAGTACATGTTTAATTTTTCAACTCTCTGGCATCATCGGCATGGCCTATATGTGTGATATAAATGTTGCTAGTCAGTTAAACCAACTTGGATACTGAAGGAACCTATAGTGAAGGATTAAAAAAAAACAAAAATAACATTAGGAAAACAACAGTTAATTATGCACTGCTTTTTTTTTTATATAACTTAGGATCCACTTGCATATACAACATAGCTGATTGGCACCCAGTCACATGTCCACCAAATTAAGAAGTGCCACCAATGTAAGGACCATGTAATAGTCATAACTCTAGATAGACAATATTTAGAATTAACACCTATGGTGAGAGTTTTTGTTGACCTTTTTCAAAATAGTTTTTTTTTTCTTTTAAAGGGATGTGCTATATTTGTCATGCTTGGTTGGTGGTTGGCAAGGTGGCCCTGTCAGGGAATTTTGTTTTAACTAGTTGTCTCACTAGGCTTGAGGGCCCAGTTTGCAATTTCAGCTGGGGCTAGATTCAGAGTTTCTGGTGTCCCGGAAAAGCTGAATTTTGGCATTCAAAATATCAGCAGCAGCAGCAAGCCTTTTAATATCTATCATTGAACATAGACCTTCCCTAATATCTACTTGATGTCTCGAATATCAGCATTGCAGTGCCAATATTTCCTGAACTTGTTCAAATCATCACACAATCTTGTTATTTCTCATCTACAAATTTGCATTTGATCTCTATGAATCCACAGGAATCGCCACAACTCTCTAATGTGGGTATTGCGTAGCCAATACTTTTTGAACCGGTCCAGTTTATCTCACCATCTCTTATTCTGATGGCCAAGGTTCCATATTTGATCTCTGGTGATCCATGTTGTGAGTTGTGATGTCCATCAGTTGTTTGATATTTTTGCTAAATGGCCTGCCCATTACCATTTGAGTTTTCTTATGGACTTCATGATATCTTTAACTTTTTTTTTTTCTTTAACATATTGTGCTGTCTTACAGCCTCTCAATCTGATTTTGTGTACAATCCTTTTTGCTCACATTGTATGGTTCTTAGTTTGAGAGCCAGTCTTTTGATTCGGTTTTGGTTCCATAAGTTACTATTGAGAGGACACATTGCTTGTAGGCCTATACTTTTCAAAACTAAGAGAACCTTTTTGTTCTTAAATGTGGAGCTTGCCAATCTTGGGTGATTCTTCACATAATTTCTTCTTTTATGAATTTCATGGAGACTCTGTCTCAGGTAAATGTCTACTTTCTTTACCTTTGCATTTTTGATTTTGATCGTTGCATCTTTGTCCTTAACATATTTGTTGCACACAATATTGGTTTTTTCTGAAGTTCATGTAAAGACCTACTGTCTTGCTCTCTTCATTCAGTTTGTCTAATATCATCTGGGGCTCATGAAATTTCTTGGCAAAGAGGACAATGTCAGCAAATCTGAGATTATTTGGGTATTTGCCATTATTTTTATTCCTTTATTTGTCCAGTCTAAATTTTGAAAGAACATTTCGAGGTAAGCTGCGAAGAGTTTTGGTGAGCTGGTGTCACCTTGCTTCCTCTTATTTTGAGCTGGAAGGGCTCTGAGTATTCATGTAGTCTGATAAATGGAATGCTAAGTCGGTAGAACTAACATATACAGGGTTAACTCCTTGTTGTATGATTGCCTCAATAACTTTGGGTGTTCCCACTGAGTAGAAAACCTGTTTGAAATCAACAAATGCAACAGCAAGTGATATTCTGTATTCTGCTGCTTCCTTTCTCAGTTGATTCATTGAATAGAAAAGGTCAATGATCAAGTAACTCCTTCTAAAGCTAGCCTGTTCTCATGATTGGTTTTCATCTTGTGTTTTTGTTTTTCAGTTGGTAAACACTTAAGTAAAAAATTTTGTACATGCAGTTGAGTATACTAGTTGCTTTGTAGTCACCTTAATTTTTTGGGTTCCTCTGCTTATATCATAGCATGATGATTGCAATGTTCCAATCTTGTGACTTTACTCTGCTTGAGGCATTTGTTGAATAATTGGGCTAGTTTCCAGCTTTTTTGAGTGCTTTAAGGTTGATATCTGTTCCAGGTGCCTCTCTTCTTTTTTTGACAGTCTCATAGCTTGCTTCACCTTCTGGGAAGTCTTTGAACTGGTGTCTCTTGTCTTGTTCTCTTGATATTTTTAAAACTCCTACTTTTTTCAAGAATTTTTTCAATGGCTGACATTGTGTATCATGCGCTGTCTTGTCTCTATTTGTTGCTGGATTGTTTAAGGATTATCTTATTTATCTATTTGAGTTTTACAGTGAACCAAATATTTACAAGCTATCAATTCTGATTCAGTGATTCTGCTCTTCCACTATTACAATAGTACTATATTGCCCTCAACTTTTATGAACAATTGAGTGTTTATGATTAGCCATTTTAGCCAATTATCACCTTTAGTTCAAGTTATCATTTTGTTAATTGGTTAATGGGAGTGTGGTAGTATCTGTGCAACATATATACATGATAGTATTTGAAACTGAATTCATAGCAGCAGCATAAAGTTCAAAGTGGAAAAACATTATACTCATACTGAAATGTCAGACATATTTGTTGTATCACCTGGCTATATAGCAAATAAACAACATTAATTCCTTTACAAGTAAAAAATGTGGTTTGATATTTATGTGTATCTTCTTAATTTGGGGCTCTCTTATAACATATGGTACAGGTAGCCCCTCATTTGCTTAATCCATTCAGAAGGTTAAATTGTCTGAGTTAACGCAAAGTAGTTCCTCCTATCCCAGGGTTGACAAAAATCTGACACAGGGGGGAAAAAGACCAAAATGGTTCAGCGTTTAAGTTAGTTTTAGTCTACGATTTTGTCATTTTTACATGTTTTTTTTTCACCGTCAAAGCTTCAATAAAGAAGGCACTTAGATGCCCAACAGGGAGAAAGAGAAGAAGAAAACGTACCTTCCATTGGTTCTTCCAGACTTTTTGGATTTTTTTCTGAAGACAGCATTCAAAAAAAGATGACAGACACAAACAGAAAACATTGTTTCTTCTTATGTGACAAAAAGGACAAGAAAAAAATCTACAATGAAGTAGTCGGTAGAATAAGATAAAACAAACTCTAACAATCTTCTTTGACTGGACAGAGACAATTCATTCAACTCAAAAATAACATGATTTGAGAAAAGTGAGGTTTGTTTTATATATATACTTCTTGAAGCTTTTTTTGAAATTCTTCGGTTGAATATATTGATAGAGAATCGACTCAAAGAAGTTTTTCAGACTTACTAGAATTCTTAGAGATGATATTATAAACTGATTTGCATGCAGTCCATGATTAAAACCGACATAACGGATTAAATATGCACATGGGTGAACACTCGATAGAAGTGATATAAACAACAAGTCATGTCTGTTGTTATACTTATTGATCCCTCATTGTCAAACACATTTTTGGGGTAACCTATGTAAGAAAACCCTTCGTTTCAAGAAGTCAAATGATGTATAGTATAAAATAACATCCATATACAATACTTTATGATAACACCCTATATGAAATACAAAACTACATATATTATTACATGACCCTAAAAAAATAAAATGAAGCTGGATATCAAAATCATTGTTGAAGGGGAGGTGCTGTTAGATCAACACTGCTCAGAAGCCATGTTAATAAAACTTTTTTAGTTCTCAAATCCCCAAAACAGTTACATGGTAAACAACTGATTATCTCAGCAAGCAAAATTCACTGATAGTACCATAATATCTAATTCTATGTGAAACATAGAACTCACTGGAAAATCTTCATGAATTATATAGATAGATGTTGGGAAATAATTGACTGTAATGACATAAAAAGTCATCGCAAAAATTTTTAAAAATGTATTCCGTACTTAAAGCTGTAAAGTTTTCTTGACTAATTATGTATACCTTAGATATATAAGAGATGGCTGTTTTTGTGCTTGTCTGTTACGCTATAAAAAGTGCTGAAACATGGGTGCAGCCCAATCAAATTTGGCACGCCTATTCAATGGAGCCAAGGGGAAGTTTTAATCAGAAAAATTTGAGATAAAAATTTTTCAAAGGGTTTTAGCAAGGGGTTCTATTTACAATGTAAGTATGATGCCAAAGTGGAACCTACTTTCCATCCATATACATATCTAATTTTATGTTTACATATAATTCTTCAAGGGATGCAAAGTGAAGGAAAACCTACCCTTTAGAGGGTCAAAAGTCAAGGGAAACTTTTTACTTTCTGATTGAAAGGAAAGGGATACTTTTCCTATTTCATGGTGTCAAAATTGAAGTTTCTCCACGAGACATAGATGGTACTTTTTGCCTGTATTTTTGGGGAATGGTGCATTTGTTATTGTATCCCATATAATCAATGGTATCCTTTCTTCTTTCAACTCCCAGATATACTTAGATAAGGATAACAGTTTTTGTAGTCTTTGTTTTAGAAGGAAGCTGAACATAATCGATTTTCCCAGCGAAAACCTACTTCTGAACAGAAAAAATGAATTAGTCGCTAAATGCAGACACAATAATATTTTTTCATCAAAATACATAGATATTAACACTTCTAACTTCAATGACTAAAAAATAAACAGGACCGCTTATTGAGTTATAACTTACACATGATTTTTAAAATTCTGTACATTATGAAATTTTACAACTCTCTAACCTCATAGCAGGTTTTGAATGTCACTAAAAACCGTAACACTAATAATTCCAAATCTAGAACACAGAATATAATACAAAAACTTTTGAAAATTCAAATCTACAAAACAAAAAAAAGATCACAAAATGTTTTTTGAATAAATTTCACTTGAAAATCACAGAGATACGTGGAACAAATTTGTTATGAAGAATCCATAAGTATCTATTATAAATGTATATATGTATATATGGGACAGGTATTCAACTAGTATATATATATATGTATATGTGTGTGTGTGTGAGTGCATTGGTGTGTATAGTATGTATATGCATGTACATGGGCCTTGAAGAAAACAATGTTTGCCAATCAATCTGCAAATTTTTAGACATTTTTAGTTGCTTCTGAGTGTCAGGTTGGCATGGTGTAATCTTGCAAATGAAAAGAAATCCAATGCCTTGGGCCAGCTGGAAGAATGAATTTCTGTGATTCTTGCATCACAAGATACCAAGGTGCAAATACGGCAGATTGTGACCTGATGAACACTGATGAAAGTTGTTACTCCAAAGCAAAAAATCAGTATTGAGAGGAAGGAAAACCTCTCCTACAAACAGCAAGCTTCAAAAATGTAAGGTTATGAACAACGATTCCTTCTCAGCCAGGGCCACAATGGGCCCTATGCCACCTGGGATTTGGGGGCCAGCCATATATGAGATGTTCTTGTTTGACATCTTCCAAAGGATTTTCCTTTGCTTCATTCTCCAGTTCATCAAATTTATCTCAATGATTAGCAACAAAACCTTCAAGTGATGAAAACAATGATACCACTAAATGGTTGTACTTTGGAGAGGAGAGATCATTTTCTGAAACCACCGAAGGATTTTATCCCAAAGAGAGAAATACAAAAGCATTTTCAGGGAAATTTCCTCTGCCAAGATGGATGCAGAATGTTGAACTTTTCCTTTTACACATGTTAAAAAAAGGGCATCTCAAAACCTAAAAAGGGTGCATTTTACTTGAAAAAATAAGATTTTCTATTCACATGCTAAATGTATTAAGTTATTATTCCATTTATGATTGGTCTTTCACTCAATTGATAAATTTCAATATTGCTAATCATTTGTGGGCCCCTTTAATGTCTTGGGCTCTACGTCATGGCACAGTTCATAATCTCAGCTCCTACATTGGAGAAAAAATATCAATTGATCTCCTGCAGAATGTCTCTGTGAGGACAATACAGCATTGTTTATAAGAGCTTTCATCAGATCATCACTAGCCTCACTTGAACTCCACTGGTATTGTTGGGGAAAAAAAACACTGGTCAACACTAATTTTATTGTCAATGATATCAGGAATGTCAGGTTAGGTTTGAGATGCAGACTCCAAATAAAGCATTGGTTCTGCTAGATTAGCTTTATTTAAGATAATAAATGGCCCTGTATTTGAGAATTCAGCTTGCCCAGTCTCTAGAGTCACTGTCATACTCATGTATATACATAAATTTGGCCTTCACATGAACTTCAGCAGAGCTAAGGTCATGTACAACAAAAATGTTGGAAATAAATGCACAATGATCCAAATCAAAAACAAAAAGCTGGAGAAAGTTGACTACAACAAGTACCTGGGACAACGAATTTCCATGGAATCCTCAAAAAAAGAAGAAATCAAGCAAAGAATCTCTCTCGGATGGCAAGGCATGGGTAGAGCAAACTCAACATCCAGGAACAAGAAAATCCCATTAGTTCAAAAAACAAGGATATACAACCAATGCATCCTCCCAATAGTTACCTATGGAGCTGAAATATAGAACCTAACCAAGAAACCTACCTGCAAACTGAGAACCATGCAACAAGCAAAAGAGAATATCATGCTCAACCTCACATGGAGAGACCACAAGACAGCACAATAAATTAGAGAAAAGACAGGAGTCCAAGACATCATAGAAACTGTTAGAAAACCCGAATGGCCACGGGCTGGACATGTTGCAAGAATGGATATCATGACTCATAACGTGGATCCTTAGAGATCAGGTGCAAGGATGTGGCCGACAGAGAGTAAGATAGCATGATGAGCTATTTAAATTCAGGAAGTACTGGCTCTGCAACGCCCATGATAGAGAGATCTGGTGGATTTCGGGGATGAGCTGTCTAACAAGGGACGCTAACAGACTGATGATGATAATATTACTTTCATTTCCATCATGAAGTTTCAGGACGTCATTAAAAAACATAAAAAGTAGCTCCCAACTCCAATATATTGAGGTAAAATTATGATTTTACGGTAACCCATTATCACAAAAACTAGAGAAAATCCAGCAAAACTGACAATGTCATTTTTGGATTCAGCTGCCTCAAAATACCATAGATGCATTGAAATATCTTTGACAACTAAAAAAAGTTTTCTTTCTATCATGCTGTGAAATCAAAAGAAATTTACCACAGAATGAATATTTAGAAAAACTCATTATCATAGTACATAATTTAACAACCATACTTTCAAAATTTGAAGTCATGTAAAAAAAATTCCATTGAGGAATAAATATGGTGAGAATAAATTCTACTTATGACATCACTAGTGTTTCCTGCTGAAAAACATCTAAAATAAAGTAAAAAAAAAAACAAACATCCAAATTCTGGAGAATCTAGACGTTATTAATAAATCCATCAAAATAAGATCACAAAAAGGTCAGGGCAGGGTGGGGATTGGGACCCCTTGGATAAAAACCGTAGATCTATTCCTGGTGAATATCAGACTTATGAAAAATGTCTTTAGACAGTGGTTTTTTTGAAAATGGGCTCTGTAGACCACTGGCGGTCCATTCAATGATGTCCAATAGTTTGCAGCAATATTTCCTCTGAACCTGACATTGTGAATCTTGTAGCTGAGAAACAACACCATCCATCACACATCTATAATTATTACAGCCAAACCTGTGCGATATATTGAAATTCAAATAAATGTAATCAATTTTAAGCAAATATGGTTTTTAAAAGACAAAAAATGCTTTTTATCATAGTTCATTAATTAATCTAAAAACTAATTGCCAGAAATAGGTGTCCTCTAGACTATTCCCTTAATGGAATGGGTCCTTGAGTTGTTCAAGTTTCGAAAGCACTGTCTTTAGGGTTTAATCTACTCACACCTGTGTAAGGAAAGCTGCTGAGATCGTTTGATAGATAGAAACAGTGAGAGAAATATTCATTGGGAACTAGGTACATGGTGAGGTTTGAAATTGAGAACTAGTTATTAAACCTGGATATTGATAAGTAGGTATACGCTGTACCTCCACATAAAGATCCCCCTGCCCCTATCCAACCTGGAAAGAAAGGGATTTAGAAAATGATAAATTTTTGTCAATAAATAAATACAAGAACATGTGCTGTCAGTCACTTTTGGCAGAATGTTGTAGAAGGGGTGAGCAATTAAATAATTGGTAATCAACCTTTTGTTGGGCAATGATCATTAAAAAATTTTGAATTCTCAACATGGGCCACTGCTCGTTCTTCCTCCATGCCAACTGAGGATAGGGAGGCCATGTTTAGTCTATGGTAGCACAAACGCAACTAACTTTCTAACCCATTCGTGATGAGAGACACAACACAATTCCACCTGAACGTGCAGAACCAGTATGGTCACTCAAGAGAAAAATAAAACAAAAGTGTGGATAATTATTGACTCATCTTCATATAATTATAAAAGAATAAAGATTTAACATTAAGATATGTTATTTTCAAAAAGTCAATAGCAAATCAGTAATTACACTCATCATAATTACATTTCTTGTGTGGGCAATATGTAATTATTAGAGGCAGAATTATATTTTACAAATATTTACAAACAGTGGCCCGAGTCCATTATCCATTATGTGACTTTGTTCTTAACTAAAAAATAGATGATAAACAATCAATTCTATTAGAAACTGTCTACAGAAGCTGCTACCAAAAATGTCAACATAGGTTTCTCCAGTTTTCAAGCTGGTTTGGATGTCTGTCAGGTTTTCTGTCTGGTTATGTACCTATGTGTGTATCATGGATACAGACTTGATGAATAAAAACAGAGGGCTGAAAACGTACAAGTCCAAGAAATGAAACCAGAAATGGGGCTGAAATTTCAAATTTTACACATCAATTTTTAGAGGTGGATTTAGTATTCAGAATAAGTTATGCGAATTTGATCTCTTTGTCTGTGTTGACTTTTTTATAAGTTAAGACTTCTTAGTGATCTTATAGTTTTTGCCATATAGATCTTAAGCAACAATATATATATATATATATATATATATATATATATATTATGATTAAATAATTGTGTCATCCATAAACAGCTGTTTTGTTGTATTACAACTCTTCAGTGTGGCTATAGACTATCCATTATCCCATCCAGTACCACGAGGTAGGATTGAAACCTTTGCTTCAGACCCAGAGGCTGGCATCTTATCTCTGCCCTGTGAATTTAAGCGATATATTTACTCACACATATATCCCCCATCCATCAAAATGCTCTATTTCTAAGTTACGCGCATGTATATAACTATATATATAGTATAGGAAGCTTTACAGCACTAATAGTCATTTATTTCCCAATATTTGTCAATGCAATTTGTATAATATTCTCCAGTATTATTTTTATGTTCACAAATATACCTTGTTATTATGGTACTATGCGTTAATTTTCTTTTATTGGGATCATCAGCTGTTTACCATGTAACTGTTTAGGGGATTTCAAGAACAGTTATATTAATAAGGCACCCCAGCTGTGTTGATCAGGCAGTTTCTATTGAGCGACTAACTTAGACTATAGTTTTATTTCTTGAATATACTGCTTTGTCTTGTGATCTCTTCATGCAGTGTTGAGCATGACTCTCTCATGTGCACATTGCATGGTTATCCCAAAACTCTTTCACATGCTTCTCTGAGCACCAGATTACAGGATATGTCAAAAAGTACACAACTGCTTTTTGGTAATTTTTATTTAAACTATTTAAAACCTAAAAACTAATTTTTGAAGACATAAATTACAAAAATCTTACAGAAGGATGCTGTTTATGTATTCATTTTGACTTTACAATAGATGTTGAAAGAGATTTCCTTTAACATGGATTACATTGGAAAATGACATAGCTGACACAAGAAGGAATGGATGCTCAAATAAGTCTAGCGCATGATGCAATCATTCGAATTGCCTGCAAGTATAATTTTGCCACATGACTGATATTGAAGCATAAAATTTACGAACGTGTAAATTCTTCCCTCTTATCAAGGTTGAGTCTTTAATGGACCACACCTTGTATGTGTGTCAAGAAGGTTACATGTACATTTATTGTTTGTTAGTCTTTGGTGGGGGGAGATTCTCTGATAACCCCAATGTCACTCGCCATCATCCATGAATAAAATCAGGTTTCTCTCGTCTTTCTTTGTATATGAAAGGATGAATCATCAAAATGATTTTTACAAAAGGTCTAGAGGTGACTGCCATGAAAAAAAAGGAAAATGTAAAATCAAAATTCTTTTGCATAAAGCATTACATATATATGAATATATATATATATATATATATATATATATATATATATATATATATGCTGGTTCTCAGGCCCCACCACCATCACCACTATTCAAAAATCGAGCGTTCCTAAGATGACTTTTTGCAAAGCAAAGAAGCAATTACCATTAACTGATAAGAAAATTTTTTTGAGTGTTGATGGACATAAAAAATGGTCATGATGGTATGTTAGGCTGAGGAGGAGGAAGTTTGGATGGTGAGTGGTATGGGAGGCTGAACACTATATTCACGTTCAGCATTTTTTTTAGCTTTTACAGAAAACCTTGTCTGTGACCATCTGTGCTTTATTTTGATTTGTGTTGTACATCTATTAGCAAGACTCGTCCAAAGGTAACAACAAAGTGATCTCATACAAGTGTTATGTTCAGCATAAAACTGGCAGACATAGTTGAAGGTTATTTCTTTTGTCTGGGGAGGCTAAAAAGATTTTCCCATGTAAATTGATATTAATTGATTATTCGCTTTATGCTATTTCAGCTTATGAAAAGGTTTCATAGGAATGCTCTATTTTCAGAGAGTGGAACAAACCTATATATATATATATATATATATATATATACATATATATAAGTCTGGTTAGTCAGTCGATTGAAACTGTTAAGCAACCATTGTCTTTGTGGGCAAAATGCTGTGTTGAAAAAATTAGAAAAAGGTATAAAAACAAAGAAGTGTGAACAAAAACAAAAAAGAAGCAGGCACCAACTACTGACAAATTTAGCATAAGTTTACATTGAAAATCTACCGCTAAAAACTATAGGGGTGGGATTTAAAACAAAAAATGTTTTATCTAGACATAATGAGGGGTAAATGTTAAAATTTTCAGCCCTCTAGCTGTGAAACATACGTAGCAAGCCAGCTTGAAAACTAAAGAAACCAATATTGACAGTTTCTCCTCTCTGTTGAGTTAAAGTTTGTTAGGAGTCCGAAACATCATAGCTTCCACTAGAAAATTTGAATGGTAATGGGCTGGTCGTGTCGCAAGAATGGCAGACAACCGATGGACATCGCAACTCCCAACATGGATCCCTAGAGATCACATGCTTAACCGAGGCCGGCTGAGTACTAGATGGAGAGACGAACTAGACCAATTCAAATAGTACTGGATCCACATCGTTCATGATAGAGAGGTGTGGCAAATCCTGGGGAGAGTCTTATGACGGACGTTAGAAGGCTAATGATGATGATAATGATGATGATTAAGTGAGCTTGATCTCTGTTTAGATCACCTCATTTGTGGACTATAAATAAACTGAACAAATATTAATTGGATCAATGATGGTTACTTCTCAGTGAAGCAGTAGTTACCTGGATGGATATGTATGTATAGCATGTGCTGACCACAACAGTTGAGCTAGAAGGCTGAAAATTTGAACTTTCAGTCTTTATTATGTCAACTAAAAACTTCTCTTTTTTTTTCTAAAAATTCCTCGATAAATAACTTTTTGGGGGCAAGGAGTCAATTTACCAAGAAAGTTTATGTTAAACTGGTCCCTTAGTTTGTGCCCAGCAGCATTCATGATTGTTTTTTTTGTTTTTTTTCCTAATTCAGACTTTTTTAGGGACCAACATCCAAAAAAAAACAAGTGGGGTGACTTATTCAACGATCAGCCCTTATTCTAAATTTTTTTATTGATCATCCCCAACATGCTGATTTAAAAAGTGATAAATTAATCAAATAAATGAGCATGTGCAAGTCTCTCAGAAAACCACTATAAACTTCTTATTCCTACACTTCCATTTTCTCACTGTAAAACGTACATACATAAATAGATAAGATAGATGTGGTTGGTCACTCAATAAAAACTGTCTTTTGGCAGCTTGCTATAGTGGGGGGAGATCAACGAATAAAATGGAAAAAAGAGTGATCAAAGAATAAATCACTTCTCTCACCTTTTGTTGGACAGTGATCCCTGAAAAAAGTTTCAATGAAATATACAATACTGTATAATATAAAACTATTAAATCATATTAAAGAATATGTAATGTTTACTGACCTTTTTGACAGTGTAGTTCAGCGTTTCCTAACCTTTTGGGGTGGTGACCCAGAATCTTATCTAGAATCTATCATGGAGACCTAAGTTCTCATAAATAAGATTTATTTCAGGCATAATTAAAAAATATTGGTTATTATAAAAGAAAAATGAAAGGTGATTTACAATATTTTTTTCAACGACTAATAGACAATGATAAAGCAGGTCTTGTTAGTCACTCAAAGGAAACCGTCAACGTCTTTTGACAGCATGCCATTTTTAGAATAAGAGTTGATCAATAGTTAGTTCTCTTGCATTTTGTCGAATCACAAAAAGTGTGAATTTTCAAGTAACGTGCGGGCACAAACCAGTGACTAACTTAGCAAAAAGTTACATTATAAATTGAACCCCCTCTCTATTTTGGGAGGAAATTTTAAAAAAAACAAAAATAATATTATTTCTCAACATCATCATCGCTCTTTTAACGCCCGTCATTGGAGATAGATCTTTCCCAGAATTTGCTACACTTCTATATCGTGGACATCACGGAGCCAATACATTCTTAATTTGTCTAGTCCATCTCTCCATTGCATTTTCTGCCGGCCTCGGTTCCGCATTTGATCACTTAGGATCCATGTTGTGAATCGTTATATCCATTGGTTGTCTGCCGTTCTTACAACATGACCAGCCCTTTGCCATTTGAGTTTTCAAATGGATTCCATTAAATGTTTAGATTCTCAGCATTCTAGCCCCATTGGTTCCGCCTGTATACTTGACTCATACATACAAAAATGGTCTAACTGGCTGGCAATCCAACTTAAAAACTGAAGAAACTTGTGTTGGCAGTCTTTGTTGATGGTTCCTAATATCTCGGTGTCTCATTATGGGGTGATGGTTAGGGATAATCAATACTGTGATGTAATCACAATGTAACCGAGTCAGCCAAACTCATTTGAAACTGAAGAAACATGTGTTGCAAGTTTTGGTTGATGTTTTCTAATAATCATCATAATCCAATTCTAGCTTACCGGGTTTGTTAAATCTTTAGTCGCATTCCTTACTCTGTTAGTTGCTCACCTTTTACTGAGTTTGAACTTGGTTTGCTATTTTCAGTGTCCATGCTGTTGAAACGGCAGAAAACTTAAATGATAAATCAGCATTTAGAATTCAACGAAGAGACAGATCAGGTAAATCACTCAATAGAAACTGTCATAAAATCGACATCTTTTGCCAGCATGTTGCATTGTGGGTGATCAATTAATTAATTGGAAAAAGGGTGATTGATGAATGAGTTACTTCTTTTGCTTCATATTGGGCAGTGATCATTAGAAAAGTCTGAGTTTTACAAAACCTGACGTAAACCCTGGACATGAACTAATTGGGTCTCATTTGCATAAACCTGCATGGCAAATTGACCCCAATCTCACTCCCAAAAACTATCAAGGTTGTAATCTGAAAAACAAACGTTTTTTTTAGACATAGTAAGTAGTAAATGTTTAAAATTTCAGTCCTCTAGCTCAGTTGATGCTTGATACACACATGCATACATACATAGCAAGTCTGCCAGCCGGACTGACTCAAAAACTGAAGATATCTATCTTGACAGTTTTGGTTGACAGTTTCTAACAAAAGAAAACAAAAAAAAATATTTCTTTGTCTTTTCCTTTTTTTTTCAATGTGACTCGTTGTAGGTAGATTACCAGCAAGAACATTAGTATCGGTATTGATTGTTATTAGTCACTATCGGTATTTATTTCCTGGATAAAATTGGTTGTGTACACAGAGAGAAACACTAGAAAATTAGGTCGTTTCCGCCAACATTTTATTTTTAACGTTGCTCTTTCTTTGTCAGCCTAATTGTATAAAGAACTGATAAGTTACAGGATATATATATATATTTATGTAGACGTATGTGTATGCATTAGGCCATGAATGGGTCTGAATATGTATATGTATTAGTATCTGTATATGTGTGTGTGTGTAAGTATTTGTATGTATATTTTCATGTGTTGCTGATTTCATATTTCTGTATAGTTTTCATTAAAAATGACAGACGAAGAGTAACTTTTTAATCTTTTAGGAATCTCTTCTTGTTTCCGTGCAAGTGAACGGATCTTTGTTTTCAGTGAATATAAATATTTTCCTAAAGATGAAGCGCTTTCGTAAGCTCTATCTGCCATTTGCAATATCAGGGTAGAGTTATCTCGTTTAATATTTTCACGGATGAATTTAGAATTTGGAGTTTGCTATTTGTTATATATCTGTATATTTGAACATTAGTATGTAAATGTATGTAAGTGTTTGCATGTATATTTCCATACACTGGTGAGTTCATATTTCTGTATATATGGACATTAACATATGTGTGTGTCATCATCATCATCAGGCTTTTATCATCCAATGTTGGATATGGACCGTCCCTAAGATTTGCCACACCTCTTTATTGTGGGTGCTGCAAGCCAAAATTTTCTGAGCCTGTCCATTTTGTCTGACCGACAGATATTCTGCCAGCCTTAGTTCTACATTTGATCTCTTGGGATCGATGTTGTGAGTCATGATGTCCATCTGTTGTCTGCCATTCTTGCAACATGACCAGCCCATTGCCATTTGAGATTCACAATTGTTTCTATGATGTCTTAGACTCCGGTTTCTTTCCTAATATACTATGCTCTTTTGAGGTCTCTGCATGTGATGTTGGGCATGATTCTCTCATGTGCATGTTACATGATTCTCAGTTTGTGGGTCAGGCTTTTGGTTAGGTTCCATGTTTCAGCTCCTTAGTTGATTATTGGGAGGATGCATTAGTTGTGTAGATATTTTGATTGAGGCTGTATTGATACGGACTATGTTGTATATTTTTCTTTTCGGTTTCATCACTGGTTAGGGTTTTGTCTTAAGTATTCATGACTTCATTGGTGGCTTTTCAGGCCGAAGTTGGATGGACACAATATACATGGATTTAGCGCAATTTTTTCTTTTTTTTTTTTTTTGACGCATAAAAACCAAAATCTTTACATCTCGTGTTCTGATGAGGGCAGGATTAAAGCCACTTGATATCCTTAGCAAAGTCCAAAAATGATGCCCTCCACATCTGCCCTCCCATTACTTAACTAACAAGACTTTCAAAAATGATACATTCCTGAAGAAATCAAGGTTATATTCATTTAAAACACATAAAAATCGTTAGGAAAAATTCATTTTCCCACAAAAGTAAACTACTTCACTAAACCAAAACTTTACCAACAAAATTTAAGCTTATATAATGACCAGTTTTCTACAAGAGAATTTGTGTGAACAATTGAATCATTTGAATGTTTAAATTAACTTTATGTATAAGAGAATGGAACAATTTGAACACAGGAAACTGTAAGAAACATCCAAAGGCCCCTTCACTTTTGATGCCCTGGATATGTATGCTTGAATATACGCTTATTTTGCTTAATAGTTTATCCAGGACTAATTCAAGAGACATTATTGTATTACATTAACTGCCTTTAGTAACTATAAAGAAGAAAAAATTTACTTGTACTGCAAAAACGAAGTGACTTACTATTACATTGGAGCGGAAACTCGATGTGATACAATACCATTTTCATTAGGTTAGAACCAATAATGTATCATATTTGAAATGCTCTAACAACATCAAATAGAATGAATTAAATTAGTACAAGGTTTTTATAGGATTAATTATTCGTACTGATTGAGGAATGGCAGTATATTTAATTAACATTTACCATGTAAATTTTCTCACCAAAATAGGTTCAAAGTATTCTCTAAACTCGAGGGAAAAAAATCTTTTGATCAATATAATCTGAACTGGCAAAGGCTCGCTGATAAAATGAGGTCGTAGTTCTATTCCCTTGGGTAAGTCTTGGCTCTTGTTTATATATATATGTTGTGAATTCATTTATTAAAAAGACAGAGACTTAATTGTCCAAGTGTTACAAGGATACCGTTCCTCGATAAGTTCAACTAATACTGGTGATTAATTTGTTTAGCATTTGTTTGAATATTTAACGTCTGTTCACACCTAGTTGTGACAAAATGTTGATATTAGTAACCGTCAATTGAAACATATACCAAACTGTCAAATTCAGTTCCCTCAGTTCTCCAGTTGGTCTGGCTGGCCAGCTGGCCATGCAGTTTGGTACATATGTGAGATATGTGAATGCTACACCTATGGAGCAAGGGGGCTGAAATTTCCAACTCTTTATAATGTCTAGAAAAAACATTTATATGTTTTTTTTTAATCACCTCCCAAATAGATTTTTAGTGAGTGCAATGAAAGTTAATGCTGAACTGATCCTTTAGTTTGTGTCCAGCAGCATCATTACCCAACAAAGGACAAGAGAAATGACTTATTTATCGAATACCCCTTTTCTGAAGTTTTTGATTGATCACCCTCAACTCAGTATGCTGCCAAAAGGTGTTGGTCATGTGACGGTTTCTATCAAATGATTAACCAGACCTGTTTCATGTCTGTTCACACCAAGTTGTGGCAAAATGATGATATTATTTTAATGATTTCGTCAAGTTCAAAATCTATTTTAAATAAGTGTAATTGTTACAGCTATCAATGGAATTGGCCGATTTCCCAAAAGGCAACAAAGTGACATTTCTTTCAAGTTCAATATTTATATTCAACTTCAAGTCAGAAACAATATAAAGACTTATGTTTAAGTGTTTTCAGACTGTTGTCCTCATCTTGGTTCATTTTCTTGAGCACAATGTTTTGGCTGCTGTACCCTATAAGAAAAAATAAGAGTTATATCCCTTATTTACCATTCTCCAGAAAAAGAGGAAAGAAGGAAAGAATCATATACCTTTCCTTTCATTCCAAAATGGCCAACTACATAACCTGCATTTTTTTATGGAGACCCAAAAGGACTATTCAAAAAGAAGTCTCTGTGGCAACAACTTCAGACACCAACATTCTAGTGACATGAGAAGTGGTCAACAACATTGTTCTAACCCTTACAACTGCTTCCATCCAAAATGAAGACAGTGTAATCTGAATGATATGTCCTCAGACTATGATGGCAACAACCTCTTCTTATGTTTCCAAAACATTACCATCCAGAAGATGAACTGAGATGAAGACAACAGTTCAAAAATATTTAAACATAGAAGTAATCCCTCATCTGAAAATTCAGACAGAAAGTGCAAAGACTGTACAGAAAGTGACAAGCTATTTAATACTAACAAAAACATAGCCTACCTCGGACAATAGCGTCCTAGTCCCCTTGCAAAGTAATCTCTTTGAGACTCCACTCACCAATCCCAGCATTGCTTCCACTTTAAAAACAGTCCTCGAAGTCCTCTCTGGGGATTGCAATCATTCGTTTTGTCACATTCTCCTTAATCTTGTGCATGGCCTTGAATCTTCCCTTCAACAGTAGAAAGTCAGAATTCACAGGGAGTAAAATCTGGACTGAAAAGGACTGACAGACCTGGTTGACATGATGTTTCATCAAAAATGAGAAGTGAAGTATAGGAAGCTCATTCATTGTGAACGCAGCAGTCACACAATTCACAATTCACTCAATGGTGTCTATATACTGACTGGGTAACAACACAGAAGAGTGCATACCCATGCAAATGCAGTAAAATCTTTTCTGATCAGTTCCCAACTTAAACAAATGCTATGCAACCAGTTTTTAAAATATTTGTATTTGACTGGATAATTTCTGGATAGATCTACTATATTCTATCAAATCACTATAGCCCAACAAATGGCCCATTCAACTCACCTGCTCTCTTTGCTTGTCTGTACATTGATATCTCCAAGTGCTCCTTGCCACATTTTTGGGGTTACAACCTTGAAGATTTGCATGCAAACACCACTAGGCATCATCTGAAAGAAAATATTAATGCTTTTTCAAAAGAGTGGTTTTTTGGTTGTCTATCAGCATTCAGGATCACCAAAGCCCAAATCTTGGGCTGGTATTTTTTTTTTTAGATAATTTTGAATATTGGATCTATTCTTTTCAGACATTTTTTTGGATAATCAGTTCCGGTACATGTGTGGACTAAGGTGCTTCATTTATGCAATATATCTTGATAATTCCAATGGATATCTAGATGATAAATCTGTTTCTAATTCTAAACTTTTAGCGATGGAAATAAGCTTTGGGAAATTTGGTATACAGCAACATTGGGTTTAGGGAATGGGTATACAATAATGTCTCCATTAGCAGATATACCTGGAAAGTGTATCCCCTCTGTTTCCACGTTTTGGCTGCACCATCCTCCTTACACTGAAATATGCTTTTTCTCTCATAGCCTCTGTTGTGATAAAAGTCTTGAATGCAAAGCTTTTAATGTGCGTCCTTTTGCCTGCAGAGGTCGTTACACAATCTCCACTAACGTCATTGGTTAGTGCTTGAACATGCCAGAAAGCCAAGATTCCAAATGCTGATTTTCAAGTCAAGAAAACCATATCCACTTGAAAGATTGACTCATCGCAATCTTTCTAACCATCTTTTGACCTTTTCTCAGACTAAGCTTTGTAAATATTTATGTCATCTTGAAAGAGAGAGGCCATAAAATTCTCCTCGGACTGAAGATAGTTCTTCTGTCAGGGAGATCTATTTAGTGTCATGTTGTATTATTTGAACATTGAATGAATTTATTTCCTTCTATATTTCAGGTTTGTTCTTCTGTTCCACATTTCTTGTAACAGAACAGAAAGACTTATACATATTTAACAAAGTTCATTAAACTATGAACCTGAAAGTTGTTAAGTAGAATTCTGTTTTAACCTTTGCCATTATACATATATATAAATATATATATGAGAACAATAAGGAAAAATGCAACAAGCCTGTGTATTAGTGTTGATGTATTAAGTAGATCTTAGTGAAGAAAAAGAGCACAATACCATCAGTAGAGCAGTTATAAAATGGGTAAAGATTTTTTCAATGGTTCGTCACTGATTGTACATTGTGTTTCACTTGAAAAAAAAAGATTTTTAAATGAACAGTAATTTAAAAACTCTTTTTCATGTGAGACAAAATGTTTCATCTGTAATGAACCATTGAAAAAAATCTTTACTCATTTTATATATAGACATATATATATATATTGATAAAAGTGACAATAGTTCAATTGTTTGTGAGAGTTGGGAAGAATGTACTTTTTCCTTTTTTTAAAATCTTATTCTTCCTGTGTGTCATTAACTTAACACACCGTGTATTAGTTCAGAGCAAAAAATAGAATAGCAGATAAAAAGAATAATTGAACCATTAAAAAAAAAATACACTTTTAAGACGAAGAAGGAACAGTTTAACATAAAAAAAAACCCAGATCACAAGACAGCAATAAAAATAGGAGTCCGAGACATCACAGAATACATTAAAAAACTCAAATGGATATGGGCTGGTTATGTTGCCAGACAACTGATGGACATTGAGATTCACAAGATGGATCCCCAGAGATCAGATGTGTAACCGAGGTGGGCAGAATACAAGATGTAGAGAAAAACTAGACAAGTTCAGAAAGTATAAGCTCAGTGATGCCCATGATAGAGAGGTCTGCCGAATCCTTTGAGTCTATATCTAACGACAAACAATATGAGACTGATAATGAGGATTACAGGTGCTAATAACAATATAAAAAAAAGACTTGTTTTACCTGCATTTTTTCCATGAGTTGCAGAGGAAAAAAGTAAATTTTGAATTGGACCCAGGTCTTTGCATTCCAGACAGATCGAGAATTTATGAATTGACGATGCTCAAGCAGATGATATGATTGCTGTGTTACCTATTCCCAAACCCATACCGTTCTATTTACTATCTTCCATTCTTACCTTTATCATCTACCTGGCTTTTGTTTTTTTTTCAGGAACTTGGTTGGAGTAGAGGCAAGCGGAGAGGTGATGTTTTAAGAATTTTTTTTAAATCTTTTTTTTCCGTTGTCCATTGTCTTTTTCTCAATAAATGAGATTGAATTTTGCACGCAGTTTGGAGGGAAAAAATAAAATGCGTTTTTTTTTTTTCACAGATAAAAAGAATAGATAAACAATTTGAAAGCAAATACCCTTTTAGGACAAAGAATGAACAGTTAACATCAAAAACAATTTGCAGACCAATATTACTGGTTACTTTTTCTGAAATACATTTCTGAGAGAAATTAGTTTTAGAGTTTGGCATTGATAAATTTAAAGAATTATCAATGGAGTGTTCAATGAAATTGTCAACAATTTTGTAAAATTCATTGAATCAGAGCATATATTATTAGAAATAATAACAAAAAGTCAGGGAATATGATTTAGTGCATGTATTTCAGGAGTGGGAATCTTCAGTAATGAATTCTTATATCTTAAATTTAAATTCTATCCAAAAAAAGAAGAAAAAAAACAAAATTCAAAATATAAGAAGTCATTATAACTTCATTCCTGAAGATTGCCTCACCTGAAATACATGTATTAAATCATATTTCCAGACATTTTGTTATTATATATATATATATATATATATATATATATATATATATATATATAGTTAAATATCTATCTGATGAGCTAACATGGTGAAACAAAGGTTTAACCACTGTTATGATGCATAAAATGTAGAGAGCTGTAAAGCTTTCAACACTAAATATATAGAGAAAAATTTTTCCAGGAGATTTATGTCATTTCGGTGACTTATTTCCAGATATTTGTAAATGTGATTTATGCAATTTTATTCAATGTTTTTCATGTTTTACACGGAATTTGATATTATGGTACTGAGTGTGATTTTTTTCTAGTTGGAATCAGTTGTTTACCATGTAACCGTTTTGGGAATTAAAAAACAAAACAGTTATAATAAGATGGCTCCCCAGCGGTGTAGATCAAACACCACCTCCCCTTCAGCTATGATTTCAATATATAGCTTATGTCATACATGTAATTTGTCACTTCATATAAGGAATTATCTTAATGTTTTGTATACGGATGTTATTTTATACTATACATCATTCATATTTTTGAAACACAGGGCTTATGTAGGTTAGCCCACCGACAAACCATTTGATGATGCGGTATCTATCTCTCCGTGTGTGTATATATATATATATATATATATATATATATATATATATATATATGCATTATAATCATTCTGTTGCTTTATAAATCCATTTCTTGATAATGTAATTGTCCACTTTGAGAAACCTGAGCAGACATAGACAATGAATGAACAAGACATGATTTGGGGTATTGGGTTATCTTGGCTTTTGACTTACCAGCTGACTGCTTAGCTTGGATGTGTTGCATTAAGATGGCCTCCATTTAGATGTAGGTTCAATTCTTGCAGCAGCCTTTTTCTCTAATTGTTTATTCTATTTTTGCTACATAGGTCAACTAGAATATTCACCTTGTAATAACGGGATGTCAGTTCAAATAGAGTTTCAAATAGATGTAATGCATTTATCATTATCTGATTATGTATCCATTTCTTTATTTTATAAATATATATATATACATCATAAACAGATAGCTGTTTTGTCGTAGTGTGGCTGAAAACTCAAAATCCATACATATATACGTATATATATGGATTTTGAGTGTATATTTCTTTATATATATATATATATATTTATGTGAAGTATATATGTATATATATATATATATATATTTATGTGAAGTATATATGTATATATAAATTTATGTGAAGTATATATATATATATATATATACATATTTATGTGAAGCATATATATACATATTTATGTGAAGTATATATATATATATATATATATACATATTTATGTGAAGTATATATATATATATATATATACATATTTATGTGAAGTATATATATATTTATATATATATATTTATGTGAAGTATATATATATTTATATATATATATATTTATGTGAAGTATATATATATTTATATATATATATTTATGTGAAGTATATATATATTTATATATATATATTTATGTGAAGTATATATATATTTATATATATATATTTATGTGAAGTATATATATATTTATATAAAGTATATATATATTTATATATATATATTTATGTGAAGTATATATATATTTATATATATATATTTATGTGAAGTATATATATATTCATATATATATTTATGTGAAGTATATATATATATATTTATTTGAAGTATATATATATATATATATATATATATATATATATATATATATATATATATATATATATGTACTTCACATAAATGAATCACTTTGGCTTGTGTATGTACAAGTGATTATCTAAGAGTTCATCTCCAGAAAGTAGATCTTTTATCTAAAATAATCTAAAAAAATATACCAGCACAAGATTTCGGAAATGATGATCTAAAAATTGCCGTAGAGACCCCCCCAAAAAACCACAATTTTGAAAAAAAAACAAAAGGCAGCATTTTTAGATGGTGCTTAGTGGTGTACTCATGCAAATTCCCAAGATTGTAGCTCAAAAAGTGTGACTAGGAGAACCCACAGAGTTACACACACACCCACACAGACAGAGGAGCAAATAGAAAAGAATCTGTAGCCCACTTGGCTAGTTAGTCAGGTGATTTGTGATTCAATATAAATACATATAATCATCAGTCATTATAAGACCTCTGCTGGACAAAGGCCTTCTCTATCTCCTCACATGATGACAGTGACAGCACCGACCTCTACCATGCCTTACCGGCAAACTTTCTATTTCATCCCTCCATACCCTGTGTGGTCTTTTCCAACTGGATTTACTGTTCCATGGGCATCAATTGGTTAACCTTTTTTCTCCATCTGAAGCAAGTTGATCTCTTCCTAACTATATGAGTTATTCCTAGCATTGCTCTTTTCATGGCTCTCTATGCGATTCTGAATTGATCCTCAATCTATTTTGCTCATCTCCATGTTGAGTAGTGGAAGCCACATCGGGTTGAACACAGCACTTATCCGTCATACACTCAGTAAATGTTGACCTTAGCTGCTTCTTTGATTTTTCTCAGTTTCTAACTGTTCTCTATCTCTAAGCCAGATTTCTTCCCTGGGAGTATAGTGTTCCCCTTTCTCCCTTCCAAGATATGGTCAGCCACCCTGGATCTTTCTATTTTGCCTTAAATTATAGTTTTTTTGGAGTCAGAATTTGAAAGTTCTACTCATTTCTCCAGAGTAAATCATCCCTCATTTACAGGGATTAACGTAAATACTGTTATTGGTCAGATTCTCCTCACACGGCAGACTCACTTTAGAGGGTAGGAAGAGAACTAAGCATCTTGTGGTTCATACAGGTTCTCTGTATATTCAGCACAGTCCCTCTTACCTAAGGAATGTGGATTGTTGGAACAAAGGAGGTACTCCTCTTGCCATCTTAAGCATTCTTTTTATCTCTATACTTCCTAGAGAATACATGGGAGCCATTTCTTCTCAGTGTTTGGCCTATATTGTTCAATCCCTTTTTCTCTGTATTATGGTCGCTACAGGGGAACTGCTCCTCATCTCTTCAAATAACTGAGCAAGCCATTTTTTATACAGAAAGGTTGGTCTGAATTGAAATTCAAGTATAAACCAGTATGAGTCGGCTTATTTCATGCTATAACCATCTCCTGAGTGGGTTACCATCACAATGGGACAGTACACCCGGAGAGTTCAACTGTCTAAAAAAAAAAACTCTTTGAAGTTCTGCACCAGTCAAGATGGTTCAACGCGAAAGTTAACAATCTGTTTCCTTTTGAGGGAACTTCTTGACCTTCAGGGGAAGTGGCTGCCACTTTGCCACATGAAGGGTTAACAAAGCCATTTGAAGCAGAAGAAATAGAAGTGAATTGTAGCACCTTCACGGAGAAATAATTAGTCGATGAGGAAAAAGGAAATAATGATGGTAAAAGTAATCAATAGGAAACAGAGTAATTAAGAAACAAAATATGGCTGACTAATTTGACACGCAGACGGTAGACGATCACAATGATGCTGATAATAATGATAACAAATGAGACAGGTCTGGTAAGTAATTCAGTAGAAACCGTTGCAACGCCAACGTTTTTTGGCAGCATGATGTGCTGGGGGTGATCAATCAAAAAATCTTTTATAGCTAAAAAATGTTATGTATACTCATCTTAAAGCCCATTCATCGAAAAAAAATATGACCACTTGCATTCCAAGGGAAATTATGAATCACAACCAACTTTTTTCAGGCAATGATCATGAAAAAGAGCCTGAATTTTCATAAAAACATGTGTGAATGCTGCTGGACATGAACTAAGGGATCATTGTAGCATAAAATAACATTGTAAATCCCCCCCCAAAAAACTTGGGGGGGGTATTCAATGTTGAAAATGCTGATCTTCTACTTCCATTTGTATGGCCTATACACGTGATGCATATATATGTAGCCATCCAAACATCCAGACCTACTTGAAAACTGGAGAAAACAGTTTTGGATGATGGTTCCTGATAATTGTACACTTACATTTTATTCACAATAGAATCTAACCACGTTTTCTACATGTCTGTTCTATCTCCTCTATGAACAAAAATTCTTGGAGTAAGAAATGTCAACCAAAGCTGTCAACAGATTTCTTCAATTGTTAAGTTGGTCTAGCTGGCTATGAAGGTATCATGCATACAGGCCATGACAGGGCTGGAAATTTCAGCATTTATCAGTTATTATATCAAAAAAAAATTTTTTTGTGTTTTTTGACTCCGCCCACCGTGAATAAGTTCCCCATGGTGAAGATCAATGTACTTTTATGCTAAATTGGCCACTTGGTTTGTGTCAGCAGCATTCATGCTTGTTTCTTGGAAGCTGAAACTTTTTTAGTGATCACTGCTTAACAAAAGGCAGAAAAAATAACTTATACTTTGACCATACCAAACATAGAATGCAGCCAAAATACATTGGTCATGTGACAGTAGCAAGACCTGTCCCTTATAGTTTTTGCAATAGAAAACCATAATCTACAATAAATATATGCATATATATCTCTATATGATTACATATATATCTATTTATATCTATATCTCTATATATCTGAATATATTTTTATATAGACATATATATATATATATATATATATATATATATATATATATATATATGTGTGTGTGAATCTTTATCTACATAATTGTCTCTTCATATACTGATATACATATGACACTATAATGATATATCTTTTTATATATATATATACATATGTATATATAGATATATACATATATCTTTATATATATATATATATATATATATATATATATATATAAATATATATATATATATATATATATAAATATATATATATATACATATATATACATGTATCTTTATGTATATATATATACATGTATCTTTACATAAATATATATATATATATATATATATATACATATATCTTTATGTATATATATATATTCTTATGTATATATATATATTTTCATCATATATATATATATATACATATATCTTTATCAGATATATATACATATATCTTTATGTATAATATATATAATATATACACACATATACCTTTATCATATCTATATATATATACATACGTATATACATGTATCTTTATACATATATATATATATATACATACATCTTTATATATATATATATATATATACATAAATCTTTATATATATATATATATATATATGTATATATATATATGTATACATATACATACATCTTTATATATATATATATATATACATATATATATATATATATATACAAATATCTTCATATATATGTGCATATATATATATATATATATATATATATATATATATATATATATATTTTTTTTTTTTATTAAAATATATATATAAAAACACATATTTACATATGTATATATTTTATGCATATATAAACACTGGCTGATTATGAATTTGTGACAAAACCATGCTAATATTGTTGGCTGTCTATTTAGAAAAAAACATTTCTTTCAGACACTGGTGTCATCTGACAGGCAATATTCAAACTAAATTAACAATTAATTTCTTGCCAACCACAAATTAAGTGCACATAAAGCCAACAATTTAACACTAAAAGCATACTTATTAACTCAGAATTTATAGATGTATTAGACAAGACAATATTCAAAACTGTCAACCAAAACTGTCACCATGATTTTGTTTAGTTCTCAAGTTGGTCTGTCCGGTTGGCTATGTGTTTTATACAAGTATCATTAACTACAAAAGTCTTACCATGTTTTCTCATCTACCGTCTACAACCCAACACCTCCATAAATCTTTGTAAGAACTGTCAACCAAAATGTTTCTTCAGTTTTCAAGTTAGTCTGGCTGGCTGGCTGAATATGTATGTATGTATGTATCATTTACCATAGAAGTCTCATCATATTTTTTCCTTTTCTGTCCATGACCCCCCACCCCACCTCCACGCATTTATTTTAGAAACTGTCAACCAAAGCTGTCACCATAGGTTTCAACCACATTTTCATGAGCCCCGTACCAAATGCTTGCTAGCTATCAATTTCCATACTGTTATTTTGCACTTACTCTATTGATAGTATTGTACTGCCTTCAGTTTTTATGAATAACTGGGTGTTTGAGGTCAGTGATTTTAGCCAATAATTATTTGATTGTATTTTACATTTTAACACATTCATGGAAGTGAGATATCTATGTGATCCAAATATAATGCATAGATACAAAAGTATTTGAAACTGAAGTCATAGCTGCCGCACAAGGATAAAAACAAAATGATATTATTAGAAACCATCACACAAAACTGTCAACAAAGGTTCCTTTCAGTCTTTTTCTGTCTGGCTGGCTATGTATCTCATGTATAGGCTGCATGAAAAGAGCTAGAGGGCAGAAAATTTTATCATTTACTACTTATTATGTCCAGAAAAACGGTTTTAGGTCATTTTTTTTCATGATTATCCTCAGAAATACTTTTTCTGTTGGAAGTTTAGTTTGCAATGTAAGTTTATGCTAAATTGATCTCTTAGTTTGTGTCCACTTTTTTTTCTGAAAGTTCAGACTTTTTAGCGATAGATGCCCAACAAGAGGCGAGAGAAGTATGTTATTCATTAATCACTTCTTTTTGACATTTTTTCATAATTGATTACCCCCAACATGATATGCTGCCAAAAATGTTGTTAGCATGCTAGATTGTTACTGTAATGTATTCAAAAGTACAGGTTCTATGGTTCAAACCCCATTATGTGCTGCCCTTGTTGCTTTTGGAAGATTACACCTCTGCATCTTCAGAAGCAGTTAAGAACCATAAGTTCAACATGCGTCCACCATCCTTACATCCATATCTGTGATTTCTGATTTCAATGGGATTCTAAACAAAGTAGTTGCAGCATTACTATCTGTGGAAGTGGTAGCCAGAGGAGGAATATGGGGATGGTTCACCCATAGATATGGCTATCAAAAAAAAAAAAATTAGGAAGTTGAAAATAAAGTCAGTGTCCAATTTTTATCAATAATTTTTTCTGGGGTCTAGTTATGTTAAGCACCACTACCCACAATAGACTGGTTCAATCACTGCTGCTGGGTTTGTTATAATTAGATATTAGTAAGGTTATTCGTCTGATCAAACATTTATATGTCTCTATCATGTCTCTATCCAGACTTTACCCACTCCTTTTTGTTCATAGAAGAAACTTGAAATTTTGTACACACACTCCCCTCAATGAGTACAGAAAATGATGTGTTTGTTATGTTTGAAGTCCCCTCCAAAATGCCTTTTTTGGGGGGTTCAATTTGTAATGTGAGTTTTTGCTAAATTGATCATAAGTGTGTGCCAGATGATTTATTTTGAAAAAACAGACTTTTCTCAGTGACCCCAGCCCAACAAAAGGTGAGAGAAGTAACTTATTCATTGATCACTCCTTTTCCCAAGTTTTTAATTGATCATCCTTAACACAGCATATATGGGTGGTGGGAATTCATATTTTCTCTTGGCATGCTAGTGGTTATCTTCTTGATAAATGGGCTTTACAATGAGCATATATAACATTTTTAGCTATAAAGTTAGCTGAAAATAGCAAAATTTAACTGATTTTAGCCATTTTTAAGACTGTTTTAGCTAATAATAACAAAAGATACATGGCGACATCCGAAAAACAAAGGCTTGATACATTATTTACTGATAAGAATAGATGTTCTTTTAATGACATCACACGTTTGCCTCCTTCTTCTTACTGTTGTTAACACACACAGCACGAACTGACCAAAAAGCATTAAATAGGGATGTGTGGTCTCATCTAAAAACTGAAGTAACACACTGAACTGATTGAGTTTCGAGCTGTAACCATTTCCTCCTCATGTGGCAGGTATAAGACATGGACTCTGTAAAGTCAAGACCCAGAATAAGTATCATAATGGAATGGCTTGCACTTCCAATGACTTGGGGAGCTATTCTAGCAGGAATTCAATTCCTAGTAAGTCCAACAGGAATGAACTCGACCAAACCTTATTCAATTCCCTCTTCCCAAAAAACTATAAACTCAACTTGGTAAAAAAATAACATATTCCAAATTTTTGTAAAAAAACCGAACTATATTCCAATTTTATTTTGTGTATAAAATCATTTTTTCTGAGAGAGAAAAACTATAAAATAGAAAAAATTCTAAATATACAAAGCCTTTACTTTACAACTGATTTCAGCATTAAATAACCCTTCAAGGGTTGATATGCTGTTAAACCAACCTATTGATCAATCAATCATCACTAGACTTGCGGTCCTTGAAAAAAGCTTAAGTTAAACAACATCGAAGACACCATTATCAAATCGGAAGTACCGTTAAATATTAATGATCAGTTTTGATTCTAAGGATTCACAGTTCTTGTTAGTCACTCAATAGAAACCATCACGGGACCAACGTCTTTTGGCAGCAGGATGTGTCTGGGGGATCAAATAAAATTATTGGTAAAAGAGGTGAATAAAAAAGTTTGAATTTTCAAAAAAGAAGTGTGAATGCTGCCAGATGCAAACTAAGGGACCAATTCAGCATGGACTTACATTGTAAATTGAAAGCACAACTAAAAACCTATTCAAGAGGAGGGGATTTTCAGAGAACAAAAAAACAATTTTTTTTCAGGCATAATAAAGAGTATATGTTTAAATATCCATCTCTCTAGCTTCGTTTGTGAAGATCCTGTATATGTGATACATACATACATGTATACATAGCCAGCTAGACCAACTTAAAAACTGAAGAAATCTACTTTTGTCTAATTTATGTTAGATAGGATGTACCAATTATCATACATGATTAGCAGCACTATTTTCTTCATCTCTACATTCATTTGTTCACAAGGCTTCAGCTGTGTATCCTCAAGCCTTTGGCAGATGTTGATGGTTCCAGAATGTGTAATCACTTCTTAGAGCACATGTTCAATTAGACTGGACACATTTCATCTTTTTTGCAATAGCAAGTACATCTTAGCTTGGAGTAAAAGTTATCAATCAAAATAAGAATCTTCAGAATCTACACATTTTTGCCAACTAGAAACAAGTCCATTTATACTGTATAATTCTTGGGTTCTGGAACCAATAAATTCTTTTAAGTCATGTTGAGCTGCTGTTCGTTATATGTTGCTGATATGCTTGAAAAACTGGTGGTTGTTTGGAGAGAGAACTGGTGAGTAAGCTGGATGAGGTAGAGTTCCGTAGCCTAGTTCGTTCAATATCTGCAGAGTCATCCACGCAACATGTAGTCGAGCACATTGACAGGGAAAAGTATTGGTCCCTTTTGATTGACCAATATTGGACATAAAGGTTAAAATTCTTAGTACATTTAGCCAATTTCCTGGCAATACTTTTTTGCTGTGATGGTTTTGTCAGAATTCAAGTAGTTGAAGTGGATGATTTAATTTGCCGACCGCCAAACAGTGACTATAATCCTCTTTTGATGCAGGTTTTGTTTGTCGAATTATTTTGGTGCTTTACCTCTGTCCAGCCACTCCACATAACATCATTGATTTTCTTGTACAGAATCCATTTTTGTCACATGTCACAATGCTATAAAGAAATGGATAATTTTTGTTACGCAGGAGAAGCAAAGACTGGACCATGTAATGGCAATTTTTTTTATCCTCCTTCAGGATGTTGAGCTATTTTGCTTTTCCAATTAGGTACAAACTTTGGACGGCCATTAGATAGTCAACCTTTACTTCCTCTGCAATCTCTCGAGCTATTTCGTACAATTCTGCCTCAACAATAGCCCTCAACTGGATATCATCAATCACAGAAGAATGTCCACATCTTCAAGGCTCTCATCCCTGATCAGAAATATTTTTAATTTTTTGAATGTTAAGCTGTACACTTGTCGATGGTTCCCCTGGCCAAATACTTGATTGATATTGCAAGCAATTTCCACCGCTTTACTTTCTCTTTTGAACTCATTCAACTGAATTGCTCAAAGTTGCTTTGATTTGAGAGCCTTGAATAAATGGAATTTAATAGTGAAAAGAAAACATTCAGCTTGAATAAATAGAGCTAAATTCATGCTTTAAAATTGTATATTCTATGAACATAGTTAAGTAATATTTTATTCAAAAATATGCATCAGAGTTCAAAATAACAAAAAATGCAATTATATTTGCACCAACCTAATATATATTTACCTACACATACACATATATATATATATATATATATATATATATATATGATCATAAATTGCGTTATACTACATAGAAACTTGTTTGAAATGATCTGTCATTGCACAGTTAGAGTATCACTTAGCATAGAATACTAAAATAGAATAAACATTTAAAGAAAATGAGTCTGCTGCAGGAATTGAACCTACAATTGATAGGCTAGTCACTTCAACGTAGCAGTGCTCTTACCATTGAGCTATGTTGTCAAGATTGAATGATACATTAACTGTATAATGACGAGAGATCATTTCAAATAAGTTTCTATCTGATATAACACAATACATATATATATGGACTAATATATACACATGCACACACAAGTCAAAAACCAAAAAGTTGAAGACCCTTTGGAGGTGACCTGAAGGCTCCTTTTTCATTCACAACTATTCTCTCGGGTGGGGGGCTGGGGGCACAACTCCTTTCCAAATTTTTTCCATCCTTATCACAAAGCTTGTGTTCTCAGTAAGCTGCTGAGTGCTCTGGGAGATTTGTACAAATGAAGCATTTTTCACACTCTTCACTCATACTAGGAATTGAACCCAGATCCATCTACATGTGACCTGCTAACCATTACACCATCTGAGCGATCAAACATGCACACACACATACACATACACACACACACATATATATATATATATATATATATATATATATATATATTAGAGTACGTTGTCTTTTTGTTAGATCAAAGTTAGAGATGAACAAAGCCAACTGTGACTTTCTTTTTTTTTTCATTATCTGCGGTCAATTGACCTATTGGTCAGATCCATTAGAGATCCGATCGAGATGTTCATTCATTTTTAATCATCCTTTCATAATGGATCTTGGGATGATCACTTCACCCCCATTTCGTCATCATTCCTTTGTCCTCGGTTTTTGATCGACCTTTATTATTTCTTCCTGAAATGTTTCGAACTGATAGAGATCACTCTTTTTTTGTGGGGGTGGGAACGCTCTTGCACGCTGGAAAAAAAAAATGCAATTGCAATGATAATTATTTTTGCATGATGGAAACAAAGAGAATGATAATAACATTTCAATAAAAATAATATGATAATATCTGTACATCACATTAATGAATCACCGTAGCCAGCATGTGTACCAGAAATAATTATCTAAAAAATTATCAAAAAAAATTCTTTTATCTAAAATTATCTCAAAATTACCAGCACAAGATTTTGGCATTGTTTGTAAAAAAAGACAAAATGTAGAGACACAAAAGAATACTTTTCAGAAAGAAAGCAAAAAGAAAAGTTCTTATACGGTGCCCCATGGTGTATATTTTCAAAGTTCTTGCCCCAAAGATTTGACCTGGAGTGTCTTGAGACACACACACACACACACACACACACACACACACACACACACACACATACAAACAGAAACAAACAAGCAAAGAGAGAAGAATCTGTAGCCCACTTGGTTGGTCAGGCAGGCAGGCAGGCAGGCTATTTGTGGGGCTATGGTAAATCAAATCATCTGGTTAGTCACTCAATAAAAACCATCACGTGACCGAATACAAGGTTACTTTTCTCACATTTTTAGTTCACAAAAATATCTCAATTTTCTGAATACAAGCAGGAATGCTACAAGACACAAACTAAGAGACCAATTTAGCAAAAGACTACAATGCAAGATATCCCCCCCTCCACCGCAAAAAAAAAAGAATTGAATCGGAGGATTCTTAGAAATTTTTTAAATGCTTTTTTTAGGCATAATAAGGGATAAATCTTTACATTTTCAGTCTTCTAGCTCCATAGTATGGCCTGTACATGTGACGTATACATATATGAATGCATACATAAATAGCCAGTCATCATCTCTTACAAACTGAAAAAACTATGATGACATTTTTAATTGAGGTTCTCTCATGTCTATGACACTATGCAATGAGATTTTTCTTCCTGAGTAGTGAGTGTTATTTTCTAATTGTTTATGTCTAAAAAGTATAGAAAATGGCTATTATTCCCTCCTAATTTTGCCTTTTTGTCCAGGACAGTAATATTCATGTATAATTGTACCTGAGTAGTGAGCGTTATTTTCTAATTGTTTATGGGTGAAAAGTATAGACAATGGTTATTATTCCCTTTTAATTTTGCATTTCTATCAAGCACAGTAATATTCATATGTAATTGTGCCTAGGTAGTGAGTGTTATTTTCTAATTGTTTATGTCTAAAAAGTATAGAAAATGGCTATTATTCCCTTTGCATTTCTATCCAGGACAGTGATATTCATGAGTAATTGTTTTTCCTTCTTTGAGTGATAAAAAAAATACAAATTTGTCAGTTGTCCAAAAAGAAATAAGTCAATTTCAAATTATCACCATCCTGATCACAAAAGCAAAGTTTTAAGAGAATAATTTACTTTTTTAGTACTTTTTACACATAGCCAATCAGAGAATAGCACATATTACCCAGGAACAAAAAAAAAGCAAACAGCGCGGGGTGGGGGGGGGGTAATTTACAATGGAAGTTAATCCCCAATGGATCATTTAGCTTGTGTCAAGCAGCATTCACCCTTGCTTTTCGAAAATGTTTTTTCGGGGATCATATCCCAAAAAAGACGAGAGAAGTAACTTATTCATCAGTCTCACCTTTTTTCCAAATTTTCAATTGATCACCCTATCGAGAGACTAACCAGACCATTTCTTTTTAATTTTGAATTTATGGTTCATACCATACTGTTAGAATTTTCATCAAGGTAAATTAATTTTACTAGCGCCACTGCTTAATTTACAAGGTAAGATGCAGCATATATGAGAAGCGGTGATTCATGATTTCCCTTGGAGTGCTAGTTATTCACTGGTAAAAGGGTTGCCAGTAAGTTGAAGTGACAGGAAATGAACATGAGCACAAGCAAAAAGTTTGTAGATGCATTAAACGATTTCTGTCTCTATAATACTAAGAGTCTAATTTTAATTCTGTGATCAATAAGGGGCCAAAACATAGCATTATAGCCAGAGATAGTGAATTTAGGTACCCCTAAGAAGAAATTGAGCGAAGAATCGTTCCAGGATGGGAAGGTTTCGGCAGGGCAAGTTCAGCCTTCAAGAACAAGAAAATCATGCTTGTCTTTAAAAGAAGTTTCAATAACTAATGTATATTCCTGAAAGTCACCCATGGAGCTGAAACATGAAACCTGACCAAAAGATTGACCCTCAAACTGAGAACCATGCAACAAGCTCATGAGAGAATCATACTCAACATCACATGGAGAGATCATAAGACAGCACAGTATATCAGGGGGAAAAAACTGGAGTCCATGATATCATAGAAGCCAATAGAAAACTCAAATGGCAATGGGCTTGTCATGTAATGTGAATGGCAGACAATTGCTGGACATCACAACTCTGAATGTGGATCCCCAGAGATCATATTTGAGACCAAGGCCGACAAAATATAAGATAGTGGGATGAACTAAACAAGTTCAGAGAGTGCTAGTTCCATGACGCCTATGATAGAGAGATCTGGCAAATCTTGGGAAAAGTCTATGTCCAATGACAGACACTAAAAGGCTGATGATGATGATGATGTACTAACTTTCATCACCATCATCATCGGTCTCTTAACATTTGTCATTGGACATAGACCTTCGTCAGGATTTGCCACACTTCTCTATCACGGGCATCATGGATCCAGCACTTTCTAAATTTGTCCAGCCCGTCTCTCCATCTAATACTCTGCCGGCCTTGGTTTTTTATGTGATCTCTGGGGATCCATGTAGTGAGTCACAATGTCCATCAGTTGTCTTCTCTTCTTGCAACATGGTCAGCCCATTGCCTTTTGAGTTTTTCAATGAATTTTATGATGTTGCACAATGTTACTTGTATGATAAAATAATTATAATGATGTCAATAAAGTTGACAGTTCAATAAAAAAGATGATGATGATCCTGATAATGATAGAGAGGAAGATACGGCAAACTGTATCTAGAATATCATTATATATATTTTATCTAAAATTGTATAATATTTAAGATCATAACAATAAGTCAATAGCCTGACATAGTTATTGATTGGATTTCAATCGAAAATTTTAACTGTGTAATGTTCGATCGATGCGATTAATATTCACCCGCTATATTAAGTGCATTAACATCAGAGGAGACTATATTGAAAAATAGATATTTGCCATGCAAAACAAATGTGATGTTCTGTCTATATTTTTGAGATTGATCATTGACATTCGACCAGCTTTTTGGACAACTGGACATTATAGCAATACTACCATAGGAAAAATTCCGTTTAGCACCATCCTATTCAGATAATAAACCTTAAGAAGGCTGTAGAATGGATAAGCCAAAAAAGTGTTGACAGCACAAATAACAAGAGAGTGTTCAATCATCCAAAAAGCTCTTTGAAATGTTCTATTCATCACTGGTCTCAGGACTTCTTCTACTATCTATGTATTATATATTATGCATATACTATATTAATACCTTTAAATAGATTTTAGTGACAGCTGAATAGCATCATGAAACCATATATGGCTCACCAATCTGTCTAGCCCAGCCAGACAGGCAGGTTGGGACTGTGCTAATATGAAAATTGATATTTGATCTCAGTCTCCTATGTCCTTCAATAAATTATTTTTGAATGCATTGATTGATATTGAGGAAATAGTCTCTTCACTGAGAGCATTCCATGGTTTGGTCACTCGAGTTTCTCAGCCCAATGAATGTCTGTACCTGGAGATTTCGACTGTGTCTGGGGTTTTTGTAGAAAGTGAAGCAGTAAATATGTACTTGTCTAGACATAGAGAACAGTGTCAGTTGAGGTGTGGATGCTATTTTGAATTCGGTAAACCTCCAACAGATCAGCATGGTTACGGCAGAATTCCAATGTTTCTAAATTGAGTTCATCCAACATCTCTATGTATGTCAAGTCTTCAAGTCTTTGGGGGACAATCTTGGTAGTTCTTTTCTGGACTCTTTCTATTGCATCAAAGTTGTATCTTAAGTAAGGCCACCAGATGGATGATGCGAACTCTAGATGTGGGCAGACAACAAGTTTTCCTCATCTATGTATTTAAAGGTATGCCATATATAAAGTCAAATGTTCTGTTAATTTCCTCTTGGATACATGTTAAAACATTGAGGCATTTGTTAACATGGATTCCTTTGGTCTTCTCCAGTGTATGTACCGAGCAATCATTGTTTCCAATTTCATAGTTTGGTCTTTGATTAGTTTTACCCAGATGCATAACTCTGCACTCGCATAGAAGGAAAGACATCTGTGTGTTATTTGCTCAGTTCTGTAAAATGTTGAGATCTCCCGGAAGTTGTAGGGTTGAATCATCAACCTCCAGTAGACAGTGGACTTTCGTTTAACATGCAAAGATGGCTTCAATCATTGTATAGCACTGATATACATTCAAACTAAGCAAGTCGTACACTGCATGGCCATTGATGTCTAAAGCCGAATAATAACGAATAAAGGATTTTAAAACATGAAAAAACCTTCAATAATTTGAATATCGTCGAGAAGCATGCAACCAAGAAATAGCATGACGTGATCCGTTACTTAGTACAAATTAATTATTTCCCTTGATTTCCGCTCTCCACAAATCGGCTGCTGCAGTTTTGTTTCGTGTGTTTAGTTATTGACGCACGCCATGTCTTCTCAAAAGTCCAACGATGTGCACCCCTAAACGTAATTAAATTCACAAGTAGTCAATAATCACTGAAAATTGCATTAATTAATTTGTTCGCGAGAACAGAGGAAAAACAATTCTTTCTGTGTTATCAAGCAACTTTTTTCTCTCATCTTAGATGCAGTAAAATAACTTGTTTAACTCAGTACTTCCTCTTAACCAATGACAATACCAAAGAAAAAAAAGCCTTACGTAATGTTGTCATTTCTGTTCCGTTAAATATCGCCAGGGGACATGAATCTCTGAAATAGCATTACCTGAAATCGTCTCGGCAGATAATTGATTTGTACCGGGTAGATAAAAAAAATCAAAGAAATCAATAAACGTCCTACTTTTAATCATTCCGTGAGCATCTGTGGTACCTCTATTTAAATACGATTCACAAAACAAAACTTTTAATTCTACCTTTAATTTTTTTTTTGTCTGAAATCGGAGATGACTGAGTTTGAAAATCTGTTAACATTCGTGACCCGATATACTTGTAGAAATAGCGATGGGAAATATAAACCCGATTTTCACATCTCACGATTCACAAAACGAAATGTTAAATTCATCTCAAACTTTTTTATGAAATTGGAGCTAACTGAGTTTGAAAATTTGTTTACATTTGTGACCCGATATACTTGTGGAAATTGCTTTGGGAAATTTGAGCCTGATTTTCACATCTTAGAATTCTACCAAAAATATGCTAATGGGCCGATTAAAAAGAAACAACTTTTGGGATATATTCAGTTTTGAGTGATTTTTTTCTATGAGATGGTATTTTGTAGGAAGATCTTATTGAAATACTTCTTTCAAGTCTCCTGCTCACAGCATTCTAATCTTATCTAAACTAAATGAAATATCCAAGTCACCCTAACCATATCGTATTTATATCAAGATATTTGTACTAATCAAAAACTTAATCCATTATAATTTTATTCAATCCCGCTATATAAGTTTTATAAATCGACTATGAATTGAAAAAAAAAACAATGCCATATAAATGAGTATTTCTGTTTAGTAAGTTTGTCTCGTATTTGTTTTTTGTTTTTAATTAAGTAGTTCGTTTTTTGTGTAAAAAAAATGTCTGATGGAATTAGTTTTATTTTGGTCCTTTAAAGATTTTTTTCATCGGCCAAGATTATTGAATTTTGTTTTAAGAAAGAATGGTGTTCTATCTATTGATAAATATAAAATTTTACAAATTTTGAGATACATTTGAAAAAAAAAATTTTTTGTTCCAATTACAGACGTTACTATTTTTTCTATGTATGGTGGCCAGTAACTGATTATCTTTCTTCTCTTATTACGTTGTCCAAGACGCTATATCTGTCCATTCCAGTCATCCTTATTTTCCACCAGCCAACCAATATCTTACACGCTTTTTAGTAGCGGGAGGTTTAAATTACATTAAATAACATAAGATCAGAGCTGACCTCGGAACTTCTGTTACAACCCTACCAGGTACGAAAATGTATTTTTCACTATCTTTCCAGAAATAATAAGATATATTTTTGCATAATTCAGTCAGTTTATCATAAAATTAACTGATTTTCTCCAATTCTTTCGCTGAGTTCAATTCTATTTTTGAAAGCTTTCTCAAATTTGAGTTCCTTATCTCTGTTGACGCAACAATCAAAACCTCAAAAATGTCGGAATTCCAGTCAGATCAAAAAGTAATAATTATAAAGTAAAATCACTTAGAAATCCTTTGTGTGTATGCAAAGTCATTTTTTACAACAAATCTTATGCTATATTCTTGTATTAAACAGCGACCCCAATGGCCTTGTTACAGACACAAATGGTACTTCCTAATTAATTAATTAATTAATTTCATAAATGATTCAGTAGAACCAATGAGTACTTATTGCATGGCCAACCTCAGAAGTCTCTATATATCATAGTTTTATAGTTCACTATATTCTATAAATACTTTCATATCAAACTATCTCATGACTTTGTATATCATTAGGATACAAAGCTATGTCCTTTATGGGATCACTTTGGGTTTCTTAGGGGTGCCTATGATATCCTTAGGGATTTTGTGAAATCCCTGAGTCTGACTGGCTATGTATGCTTGTGTCATGTGTACAGGCAACACCAATAGAGCAACAAGGCTGAAAATTTGATCATTGTCTTCATATTATGCCCTGAAAAAATATCTTTTGTTTTTTCGTAATTATCTACCCCAGAAATTTTTTTTGGGGGGGGGGGGGAGATTTGTGTTATAAGTTTATGCTGAATTGGTCTCATAGCTTTTTGAAGCTTTTTTTTTTGAAAATGGGCAAGAGAACAATTTTTTTTCCTTTTGGAACAATGGGCAAGAAAAGTTACTTATTCATTGATCACCGTTTTTCCAAATGTTTTGATTACTCAATCACCATCCACAATATGTGGTTAAAAGACATTGGTCCCATGACGTTTTCTATTGACGTTTTCTATTGAGTGACAAACCAGACCTGTTTTTTTTTCAATATTATCACTTACTTGTATTTTCAAGAATGCATTTACAGTGGGCCTCTCATTTGCCCCACGCCCCTTCCCAGGGTCAAGCCTTCTCACCTACAATGAGTTGATTTGAAGGTTTGGACCTTATAGTCAACAGCTGTACAATTGTTTTATGTAACCCAAACTTTATGCACCCATAGATGTGATTATTCTTTGCTGGTAATATGATTGCTCCCTCCCCTTAAATATATCATTTTGCCCCCCCACCCTGTCTGGAGAAAGTGATTGTGGACACCCTAGCTCCTGCATTCACCTCTCATTTACAAAATAGGACAAAATAAAAAATAAAAGAAAATGTTTATTTGTGTTAGATAAATAATTGAATTAAGTACGCTCGCTTTATCACTGAGTAAGTGTTTGAAATTTTTGGATGAAGCTTTTGAATTAAACAAGAATTATTTATCCATGGAGAACAAAGAATATTTTTTCTGGTTCACTGTTTTATTGGGCTGCTTTCTTAGAATATCCTTCCCATTTATCCTGAAATGGCTGACACTCATCTATTGTAATTTGCTTCAGTTCACTCTTTCGTATGATTCCTTTAATAAGTCACCTGAGAATAAACACAGTCACTCTTGAGTTCAAGCCGATTAACAAGCATTTTCTAGTGAGTGCAACTGAGGAACATCAATAACAGTTGTGAATATGTGTTCAGTTTAGCATGAGATTTGCATTGTAAATCAAACCTTCCACTAAAAATTTGATAGCCTTAGAATTTGAGAAAAAAGAAAAGCCCAAGTTTGATCCTGGGGTTAAGTCAATATCCATGCAAAAAATGAGACCGCTTGGACTTCGTGTTTGGCCGCCATACTGGAACAGACAGACATTTACACACATAATATAGTGATTTTCGCATAGTATTAGAAAAAAAATGGACAACCACAGCGTATCAGAAACAAAGTAAGAACTTGCTATAGTAAAAACTAAAACGGTGTTAGGAAAAAAAAAAGAAGAATGTTCTAGAATGATTACCTAAACAAGAATATTCCAGGATGATCACCCTAACCAGAATATTTCAGATAACTCCAGTATTATCTAACAAAATTAATTTTTACAGAATGTATTGGAATCTGCTGATTTTTCTTATTTCTAATTTTTGTCCTCAACTTTTCAGTGTTCAATTTAGTTCCATTCTTTTCAATTTTTGTGATTGGTATATTGAATCATCGTAGCCCCACAAATAACCTGCCTGACCAACCTGACAAGTGAGCTACAGATTCTCCTCCCTTTGCTTGCCTTGGTGTGCATGTGAGTGCGTTTTTCCAGTCACAGACAACTCATGAAAATCACAACTCTCAATATGGATCCCCAGAGATCATCTGTGAAACCAAGGCTGGCAGAATACAAGATCAAGAGACAAACTAGACAAGTTTGGAAAATATTGGCTCCACGATGCCCATGATAGAGAGATCTGGCAAATCCTGGTGAGAGACTATGTCCAACAACGGATGATAAGACTGATGAAGATGATGATGATGGAATCATCATGAGTGAAGAACACTCTCATTATTTCAACTTCAAACTTCCAAAAGATTTCCATGAATGCACTCTTTGAATGAACATGCTCTAGTTGCTTCAATTTGTCTTGGAAATTACAATGCATGCTTTAATATTGATGGAATTTTATTTTTTGTTTTCTGCCCCAAAAATGTTTTCTTTTACAAATTCTGATTAAATTTTTGAACTTTTGATCAATCGCCTGGGCCTTTGGAAACAGTGTCAATTGGTGTTACTGGTTATTATGAATTTAAATCAATTGAATTAATTAGATTAGACAAAGCTTTTCAAAGTATCGAAGCAAGGTTAACAAGTGCTGCCTGTTTCCATATGTCATTAAAAATTTTTTGTTTCATTGGATAATTTCATTTGGTTACGATTTGGATGAGCGGAAAAAGCCAAAAAATGCTCTAAGTTTTTTCTGAAAAGATTGTTTATGCTATCAAACAATTAGACCACTGGAAAAGTGTCAGTTCTAAAAAAAACAAACTTGGAGGTAGGTGGGTAGCTTGTTTAGAGATTTTGATAGTTCTGTAGTTTTGACGTTCAAAGAATTTTTCTGAACTGTTTTTTGTTGTTTTGGCCTATCCATTCTACGGCCTGCTTCCCGTTTTGAACTGAACCCCCCCCTCAAAAGGCACATATTAACACGTTGACTGAGTGTGTATGTCAGACAAGAGCTCAATTTGACCTGATGAGGCTTGCACTACTCAACAAAAATAAAATCCATGCTAAACAAGAAAAAGGAAAGAAAAAGATATCATCATGGGTCAATGTTATAAGCGTTGTTACCATTGAAGAGGAAATGATTCTGTTTACCACCATCACATTTGGATAGAACATCTGAAGAAGGCCATTATAAGGATCAGTTGAAATGTTGTCTTAAAAACACAAACAACATGAATTCAATCATTTGGAAAACCTTTTTCAACTAGATAGGTAAAGTGTTAAATAGTCTTATTCTTACTCTACTTAACTTTTAAAATTTAGTACAAAAATAACGAAAAATGAAAATTTTGTCTATTTTAGATTTCAACTAATGATCTTTAAAGACATCTCTCTTTATTGTTTTTTTTTGTCTTTTGAAGCATTCTTGATCATTTAGAAAAAATGCTCTCTTTACTTTCTGTTCTTCTCTTCTTGTCTTCTAGTCTCTTTGTGAAAAGCTCAATAGAGAATGAAATTAAGAGCACTTTCTTGTGTTATACAAGGTGAATCTCTCGTCGCAGCAATTCAACATTATTAAAAATCAATTCATACATACTTTTTTCCGTCAAACTCTTTCTCATAATGACTTTTCAGTATGTTAGAAACCGTCAACTAAAACTGTCAACATGGGTTCCTTCACTTTTCAGGTTGGTCTGGCTGGCTATGTATGGATGTATGGATAAGGCAATTTGATAGAGCTAGAGGGTTGAAAAATTCAATATTTATGTATTCCTCATTACATCTTGGAAAAGAGTTTTTTTTTTGGTTTTTTTTTTGAGTTTATATTCCCGAAAGTAAGATTTTAGGGGGAGATTCTATTTACAACGTAAGTTTATGCAAAATTGATCCCTTAGTTTGTGTTCAGTAGCCTTCATGTTGGCTTTTTTTGAAAATTCAAACTTTTTAGTGATCACTGCCCAATAAAAGGTAGGATGAGTGAGTCTCTCTTCCCAATTTTTTAAATGATCGTTTCCAACGCGGCATGCTGCCAAAAGCCGTCGGTCATGTGACTGTTTTTATTGTGCGAGCAACCAGAACTGTTTGTCTTTGATTTATTAATTTCTTTTCTTTTTCTTCTGGTTTCTTTTGCAATAACGAGGCTGCCTTCTTCATTTTCATATTTCTTCCCCAATGGCAGGTTGATATTAATCAGAGCTGGCAGGTGTACAATAAAGTAGAAAGCCTCAGTCGAAACTGTCACCAAAACTGTCAACATAGGTTTCTTCGGTTTTCAATTGAGTTTGGATGACTTTCTTTGTATGTATGTTTGAATAGATGTTAAAATAAAATTTTCAACTTTATTGGTATCACATAAATTTTTTTTTTTTGTTCGTTCAACATTGTAAAAGAAAGAAATTTTTTTTTTTTGATACAGTAAAAAGTTGTTCACTGGTGAATAACATTGTAAAAAGTTTGTATGTAAGTGACTGTAGATAGAGGATGGGTTAATAAGTTCTTACTTGCTTTTGTTGTGATGTATAGTATGTTTTCAATGAATACTTATACTTCATTTTATGAAACTATGATTTGGAGTGAATTAGTTTGTAAAGGTGTATGTGTATGTGCCGAGTGTAAAAAAATGCGCCACTTGAGTCAGAGGGATGAAAATTTGAGAATTTATTCCTTATATATAGAAAATAAATTAAAATTTAAAAAAAAATTCCTCTTCAGAACAGTTTTTGAATTAAGGGAGGGGGGCAATTTGCAATGAATATTTGTGCTAAATTGGTCTCTTAGTGTCTGGCAGAATCCATGTTTTTTTTTTCATTTCAAATGTTTTTATGATCACTTTACAAAAGTAATTTGTTCATTGATCATCCCCTTTTTCCACTTTTTTAATTGCTCATTCTCATCATAGCATGCTGCCAAGAGACATTGTTTACATGAGAGTTTCCATTGAGTGACTAACCAGACCTGTTGTTATAGCTTTTTAAGTTCATCATTAACCTTCCATCATCAATTGACATCTGACCTCAAAATTCAATGAATATGGCGGAGTGCAGGGCTTCTCAAAGTTCTCTCATTTGCCACTTCTTTTAATGAGACAAATTCTTTGCAACCCTTCAATCATTGTTATAAAAGCAATCAGTTTTAAGACTATATATTAATCTTCAGCATAGGCGTATGAGCCATGGAGTAGGGGGGGGGGTCAATCAAACCCCAAAGTCGGGCAAGACAGTGGGGAAAATTTGTGCAATTGATATTTTTGCTGCTAAGAAAGTGGGAAAAACAATATTTATTACAAGTTACATGTTGTTTAATCTGTACTAACTGTGCTCCATCAATTGATAGAAAGACTTTCAATTGGAAATTAGTTATTGTGTTTTTAATCTGCTTAAAATTTTGGGCAAATCAAGCTCTCTGCTCCCCTGCTCAAAGTGGTCTTTAAACATAATCTTACAAAGAAACAAATAATTACCGCATATCTGTAATCCATAATAAGTTTTACAGTCATTATATGTGATATGGTAGGACTATTCTCCTCATCTATGTGTTCATTTATTTACTGTATTTCTGCTGGGTTCCTTCTGGTTTGAGTCGGGTATTGATGTTTCTTGAATGTGTGATCAGTTCTTAGAGTGCATGCTCAATTGGACTGAACATTTCTCATCCATTTTTGTACATCCAGGTTGTGTTTTTGATGTCAACTTCAGAGTTGCTTCCCTTGCATCGGACATCCTGCTTATGGATGTTACGTGTCTACATGAAAAAACTTCCTAGCAATCCTCTTGGTGTCACCCCCTCTGATGGTGTTGCCCTGGGTGCCCCTTCCTCTGCAGCCCCAAGTCCCCAGCCCCTGCCACTGCTGCTAAGGATTAAAAAACCTTGATTAATTATCTCTATTTACATTAGAATGGCAAAGAAAATGCACTTATGCTTTATGATGTAAAAAAAAAAAAAGGCAGGTCTAGTTAGTTGCTCAACAGAGACCATCCCATGACCTGCGTCTTTGGTAGCATGCCAGCGGGGGGGGGGGGGGGGTGAAAAGATTTTCTCAAATGGAAAAAGTTGAGATCTTAAGCAGAGATTAAAAAAAAAGGTGTGATTTAAAAAAAAAAATCAAGCCGACACAAACTAAGGGATCAATTTAGCATAAACTTAGATTGAAAATTGAACCCTTAACAGATAACTTATTGTGGGGTTGGGAGAAGAAACATTAAAATAGTTTTTACTTGACGTAATAAGGGGTAAATGTGTAAATTTTCATTTCTCTATCTCCATTGGAGTGGCTTGTATGCATGATACATACATAGCCTACCAGTCACCCGGCCGGGCTTACTTGGAAACTGTGTCGACAGTTTCTGACATTCCATATATAAAAACATTCTAACTATAATAGAAGAGATCATGTGAGTGCATATACGCACTGTGATTACTCAACAACTGGCCATTGCACAAAGTTAATATTCACCAGACATATTGATCAGCACACAAAACATGGCAGTGTTGAGTCTGTAGTTGTTTGGATCAGCAGTTCTTGTGAAATCTAAACAAGATTCTTTAAAAAAATTACAGATCATAGATCTTTTATTTAAAAATACAGATTTAGATTTAATTATAAAATATTTAAATTGGCAAATAGTAGGAAGCTTATTTGAATATCAGGGATTATATAAGCCAAGCTCAGTATGGCAGAAGGCACCCCCTGAGGATTAAAGTCACTGCTGACTAATATATATATTACAAAAAATATTGCAAAACTAATTCATAAAGACCAGAAAAAATTATACTATGTTTCTTCTTGGGGGTGGTCAGCTGTTTATTAATAATTGTGTACAACCTTTAGATAAGACGAGACCGTGATTTCAGACTAATTGTCATTGTCTTAGCTTACTGTTTAGTCACTGTTTTTGTACCTGGCCCGTAGGATGACTCCATTTTTATGCGTGTGTTCTGGATGTTTCAAGTGTTCTTTCATCAATCGAAATATACAATACTTACTCATATGAATTTTGCTTTTCTATTATTTTAAGAGATCTCTTTTTGTTTCTTGTTAAAATCCACCAAAGTATCAAAGTCGTCTATATAAGATACTCTAGTATTCTGCTAATTCCCCAATATTGACCATTCCATTCAGTTTTGACCCACTGACTAGATAATAGATTTCTCACTCTTTTCTCAAATCCTCCCCTGTGAACATCACCTGACTAGGAAGTTGCCACTATTGGCTTAAATAGGTTGGGAATTTAAAGTGTGCTAGTGCTATATTATTTGGTGTATCTCTTCAGGTCTAACCCCACCCCAAACCTCCAACATACACACACACACACACACACACACACACACACACACATACCATTCCTGCAGTCGCAGCCACTGAACCCCTTCCCCAGTGCCTGATTTTCTCCCACAGCAATTCTCCCTGCTATTGCGGCCGACCCTTCCTATGCTTTTTATTGATCCTCGTTCATTCTATTTCTCATCTGCCACTCAGCCATCAGATCTGCCCAAAACACGCTCCTCATTAAGGTACAATTGTCACAATGCACATGTTTATGTGAGCACTACCCACCATCAATCTCTCTCTGTCTCTCTTGCTAGCTCCCTTTCCCTTCTTTCTTCTCTGTCTCTCTTGCACAATATGAAAACTGCTGAAGATTTTCGCACCAACGTCACTTTCTATACACAACTCTCCATTACAGTAGAACACAATATTCCAGTACATTATTGACATTGGCTTTAGTCGGCTCTCTACCCTAGGGACATTTCTAAATGAGTCTAGGGACGGGGCTGTCCTTACCTTGTGATATCTATTCAATCTCACACCACGTTAAAAGCTGCTGAGCCTGTTTCCATTGATCGTACTTTGGAAAAGTTATTTGTCCTTTGCCTGCCAATATGGCTCTCGATATATCTGCACATGCCCGGGTTGTGTTTGTTGGAGATGAAGCATTGGCCTCAGCTGAAATTCAAATCAATTTCTTTCGTACAATTGGCTTAGAAGATATGCACGTTTGTGAGGGGGAGACGGGGATTTTGCTGGATTACACTAAAAAAAAACAGGTCCGGTTAATCACTCAGTAGACACTGGCATTTGACTAGCATCTTTTTTGCAGCATGCCCTGTTGAAGGGGGATGATCAATTAAAAAATTGGAAAATAGCAATTACGAAAAAGCCCCCATGAAGCAGGTCTGGTTAATCAATTAATAGAAACTGTCACATGACCAGCATCTTTTTACAGCATGCCCTGTTGGGGGTGATCAATTGAAAAATTGGGAAAATACAATTTCGAAAATGAAAAAACAGGTGTTGTCAGTCACTCAGTTGATATTGTCATGTAACCTGCTTCTTTTGGCAGCATTCCGTGTTGGAGGTGATCAATCAAAAAATTGAAGAAAGGAGTGACCAATTATCAAATCACTTCTCTTGTCTTTTGTTGTGCAGTGATCACTAAAAGAGACTGATTTTTTAAATGACAATCACAAATGCTACTAGACGCAAACCCAAGGGATCAATTCAGGATAAACTTACATGGCAAATTGACTCCCTCCCCCCTAAAAACTGATTTTGGGGTAATATTTAAAAAAAAAGCAAGTTTTTTCCAGGTATAATATGGAGTATATGTTTGAATTTCAGCCCTCTAGCTCCATTGGTGTGGTTTGTACATGTGATAGATATATAACCTGCCAGTCAGACCAATTGAAAACTGACAAAACTTACCTCGACAGTTTTGGTTGATAGTCATAATATATGTATCTCCCAATTCTTGGTAGTTCATTTGACACTTTTCAGATTTGACAAGAAAAGGGGAAAAGCATTTTTTTTTTTTTGCAGCAAACTATTATAGAAGCCATGTGCCTCCTCTACCACTCTTTCCTACGTCCCTATCTCCCTCTGTCCCAATGTCCAACCCCCTCAGCCCAATAACCTTCATTACCATTTTGGGGAATCTGAGAATGCACAAAATCTTCCCATATGAATTAATGATAACTGCTACTTGGTTTTACATCATTTTGGTTTCCAAAAAGGTTTTTATAGGAACACTCTCCTTTTGGATGGTGGGGAATACCTATATCATCAGTAGGATTTAAGGTACGTTATTTATGATTTCAGCTGTAAATTAGAGATACTACTAAGCCTACACCAAAGAACTTTGGTAAATATTTGTTATTTTGATGAGATAAAACTGTTTCTTGTTAAAAACCCAGCAAAAAACTGATGGCACTTATTTACAAATTTAGAAGGGAGTACTAATCAGGCATAGCTACAAATTTTGGGGCCTGGCAGGCTTGATTCCTTGAAGAAACCCTCTTCGAGGAGGTGGACCCATTGGATTATTAATCAGCTCAATGCTCATATATATTGATGGGGTGCAAGATACCTGACCAAAATTGCAAATAGACAAAGCTTTTCGGGGATCCCCTCAATTGGGGACCCTGGTATGTTTTCAAATAGTTACAACTCAAGCACTTCCGAGTGTTTTGAATATTTCTTCCTTAATATTCAGTCATCAATTTTTTTTCTTTTTCTGAATGGTGCTGGTGATTATGATTCATTCATTCAATTTTCCCAAGTATAACCATGGACATGTAATACACACTTCCACTTGATTTATAACACGTCTAGTAAGCTGTTGGAGATAGTTTGTCTCCTCGCCGTATTATCCGGAAATGTTCATCAGATAATGTGTTTACGAACTTGTCAAGTTTCTGTTTTGACACAAGTAATGTTTTTGATATGCAGTTATAAACTGTTAAAAAGTTTAGGATCACATATGGTAAGGCCATTTTCTTTCAGTCTCCTCACTTTGCGAGTGTCTCATTGGTTTTTTAGAGGGGATACAACTCAATTTCTACCTCGCCTATCACTTAGTCTGGTTGTGTCTTCCAGGATTTTCCAGATGTAAATTATGAAGCACTTTTCATGTCTTCATTGAATGAAATAAAGGGTCAGATACTCAAGTCTCTCCAAATAATCAAAATGTTTTTCTTCCATGATGAACGAAGTGAAAGTTCGTGGTATCCCCTTGAGTTTGTCAATCAAGACGTTTGTTTTTTTTTTTAGTATACCATTTTGAATTTTGAGGCAACTTGAAGTTTGAAATTGATTGAAGACCATCCACCAATATATATGCTAATTTTCATTGTTCAGTGTTTGTTTTATGTGATTAATATTCACTACTGAATTAAGTGCATTGACAAAGAAGATTATGTTAAAAATGAATATAACGTAAAATAAATACTATTTTCATCATTAGATACAGACTTACTGGCTTACACATCAACCAATATATACTTATATACAAATATATAATATGTATTAGTAACCATCAATCAAAACTGTCAACATGAACCAATATAGGTTTCTATCAGTTTTCATGTGAAACTGGCTTGCTTGCTGGTTATGCATGTGTTAAGTGTGCAGGCTGCATCAATGGAGCTAAGAGGCAAGAGAAGTAACTTGCTCATTCATCACTCCTTTTTCCAATTCTCTAATTGATCACTCCAAACATGGCATGTTGCCAAAAGATATTGGTCACATGATGGAAGGTTCCTTTCAATTGACTAATCAGACCTCTGTGTGTGTATGTGTGCGTGCGTATATGACACAATTATTTAATTAACATTATATCATTTATATATATATATATATATATATATATATATATATATAACAATGTTAATTACGATAGTTGAAATTGTGCAGAATAAATTTAATTTAGTACATCACTGATCTTTCCCACTGAATAGCATGAAATGAAATTATTGATAAACCAGTCAAAATAAGGCCCCCCAGAAGGTCAAAAGAGCTCATTTTCCAAAGATGAAGAAAAAAACATTTTTAGAAAAGGGTCTAATGGAGCACTGATGCCAATTTTCAAGTCTGTAGACAAAACATTATGACCAGGAGCATGGAAACAAATAAACACACTAACACACGCACAAATAAAAAGGGATAGAACCATTTACCACCTATAGAGGCTACACTTGTTCAATTAATGTATAGAATTTATTGTATACATTTTTTTATTATATATATATATATATATATATATATATATATATATATATATATATATATATATATATATATATATATTCTCTGGTATTCTGCTTTTTCTCCAATATTGACCACTCCATTTATTTCCTGACCCAGTGACTTGGTAATAGATTTTTTACTCCTTCCAAAACCCTCCCCTGTGAAGATCACCTGACTAGGAAGTTGCCACTATTGGCTTAAATAGGTTGGGAATTTAAAGTGTGCTAGTGCTATATTATTTGGTGTGTCTCTGCAGGTCTAACCCCATCCCAGACCTCCAACATAGACAGACACTCACACATGCATCCACCATTCCTGCAGTCTCAGCCACTGAACCCCTTCCCCGGTGCCTGATTTTCTCCCACAGCCGTTCTCCCTGCTATTGCGGCCAACCCTTCCTATGGCTTTTATTGATCCTCTCTCCCTCATTTTTCTCATCTGTCACTCTGCCATGACATGGATGTGAGTCTGCAACGTGTGTGATCTTTGACATCCTCACGACCTTTGCAGATTCTCTTGTGCCACTCAAACACACCTGCACGTGATATGCATTCTTCCTCGTGAACTTCAGTTAGCATATGAAAAGATTCAGTTGCTAGTTTGCTCAATATCACCTGAAGTTTCAATTTGATGCATTTTTGAATCGACTATTATTACGATACAAAAGAAAAATATATATCTACTTTAAGTGATTTGTAACATCAAATTGAAGACATGAATGAATTGAAACTTTCAGGCCTTATTTATGTTTGCCCATTAGTTATTGAATACTATCCACTCGAAAAATCAAATGATAATGGGCTGGTTATGTTGCAAGAATGGCAGACAACCGACTCACAACATGGATCACTTGAGATCTTATGCGCAACTGAGGCTGGCGGAATACGAGATGAAGAGACAAAGTAGACAAATTCAGAAAGTATTGGCTATGTGTTAGAGTGGTGTGGCAAATCCTGGAGAAGGTTTATATCCAATGATGGATGATTAAACACTGATGATGATGTGATTCATGCATGCATAAGCCCAGTCTTGTTATATATATATATATATACACACACACATATATATATATATATATATATATGATTATTAACTGTTCATCCACAAACAGTTGTTTTGTTGAATTACAACTCTTCAGTGTGGCTATAGACTATCCAATATCCCTTCCAGTACTACGAGGTAGGATCAAAATATTTGCTTCAGACCCAGAGGCAGATATTCTACCTCTGCCCTACGCAGAACTGGATGGTCAGTAATTTAAGTGATATATTTAATTACGGACAATTCTCCATCCACCAGAGTGCTCTATTCTAAAGTAAGAATAGCATTGCTATAGTAGCTTACAGTGGACGAGTTACCCTAGCTAGGAGTGTTCAACCATATGCATAAATGATGTATATATTATTGTGTCATCCACAGACAGCCTTTTTGTTGTATTACAACTTTTCAGTGTGACTATAGACAATCCATTATCCCATCCAGTACAACGAGGTAGGATTGAAACCTTTGCTTCAGACCCGGAGGCCAGTATCCTACCGCTGTTTTGTTGTATTGCAACTCTTCAGTATAGCTATAGACTATCCATTATCCCATCCAGTACCACGAGGTAGGATTGAAACCTTTGCTTCAGACCCAAAGGCTGGCATCTTAACTCTGCTCCATGCAGAACTGGACGGTCAGTAAGGTTGAATTTAAGCGATATATTCATTTACGCATACTACTTTATTTTAAAAAGATGTTGATAAAAAATTTTGATCATTGAAGTAGAAAAGTTGAATTTCAAAATTCAATTATTTTCATTAAATCAGAATAAAAAGTTAATTTGGTTGTTTCCAAATATTGCATTTTAAGAGTAATTTCAAAAGTAATTAAATTAAAAATAAAAATAATCCACCACTCTTGATAAATGGTTGAACCAAGAGATATGTGTTGTTTGATTTTCTCTCCCAAATCTTTAGTATATTCATACATATATATTAGAAACTGTCAACCAAAACTGACATAAGTTTCTTTTGTTTTTAAGTTGGCCGGGCTGGATGGGTGGCTATGTAAGTATCATGCATACCAGTCACCTAAATGGAGCTACAAGGCTAAAAACTTTAAACGTTTACTCCTTATCATATCGAGAAACGTTTTTTTTTTGTTTTTGGAAATGAATGGTTAATCAGACCTGTATCCACTGACTTTTACCACTATCCTTTTGTAAGGTTGCTGACTATATGCCGGAGGTAGGAACTTCAAAGGAGGCTTGAAAGTAGATGTTAGGATGAGTAATTTGTTTTTATGGTTAAATTCTGTGAACTTTTGGTAGAGCACCTAGCAAATGATTTTCCTAATTTCTACAATATGTTTGTGTTGAGTTTGTGAAAAAACCCAAGAAAAAAATTCCCTGTACATCAAATCACTGTTGCACCACAAAATGCCTGACCAACCATCCAAAAGGGTTACAAATTTTTCTTTCTTTGCTTGCCTATGTCTGTATGTGCATGTGTCTCGGGGTGCTCCTGGTCACATCATTGAGGCCACAACATTTGCATGCGTACACAACGGAACACCATCTAAAAATAATTTTCTGTTTTTTCAAAAAAGTGTTTTTAAAGATTTTTTTGTAGATTCCTATAGTCATTTTGGAGCAGCAACTCTCAAATCTTGTGCTGGTATTTTCCATATAATCTTTTTTTTTTTGTAAGAACATTTTTGTTAGGTCCAGATATTTGCGTAAATATTAATTTTTAAAATTTTTCTAATCCATCTTGAAAACAATTGAAGCTGATAAATATTCAGAACCTTACTTTGGATTATTATCTCATTCTATAAATGGAAATTCTGAATCAGCATACTTTGTAATGACTAAGAAATGAACTCAGTGAACCTGATTCAAATTCCACCCACGGCAGCTGATGTCACTGTCACCGAGACGCTTTATGACATTCCTATCTATCCCTATCATTATATAGGTATAACGCATAAAGAAAAAGATGTGTCCCCTTTACATTATGAAAGTTGGTGAATAAAGGAAGGATGGAGGGGGAATATATCGACCAGCATGGTTCATTCCCAGCAATCTGAATCTGTCACTTCTAATAATAATCAGCCTTTAAAGTCCATCGCTTGACATGGGTCCTTCCCAAAGTCTGCCAGTTTTTTCTCTCCTGAGCATTACGATGCCAAAATATTCTGAACTTATCCAAATCTGGTGGGGAAGGGGGGGGGTACAGCTAACAAAAACCCTAAACTGATGGATCACTGGAGATTTAGAGGAAGCAAGGATAGCCGCTAACTTGTATTATATGAATTCAGCTTTGATTCATTTTTTGCTCTAAACCCCTAAAAAACAGACCGAGAGGGCTGAAATTTTAATATGTTATAGATTGGACATAGAGCTTTAAATAAACTGTATGTTTCATTTTTTGCTCTAAAATCCTTAAAAACAGACCTAGAAGGCTGAAGTTTTAATATGTTGTAGCTTAGACATAGAGCTTTAAATAAACTGTATGTTTCATTTTTTGCCCTAAAATCTTTAAAAACAGACCAAGAGAACTGAAATTTTAATATGTTATAGATTGGACATAGAGCTTTAAATAAACTGTATGTTTCATTTTTTGCTCTAAAATCCTTAAAACAGGCCTAGTGAACTGAAGTTTTAATATGTTGTAGCTTTGACATAGAGCTTTATATAAACTGTATGTTGAATGTAAACTGATGTTTAATTTCATTTGTTAATTTAATTATTTAAGTACATTTTCATCATCATCTGATATTGGTATGCTATAGCTTTAGTCATTTATCAGTTTATCATTTTGATCTTGACGTATTCACATTATGAATTGTAATGTCCTGCAATTGCCTAATATTCTTGCAACTGGGTGAATTTTGGGGGCCTCAAGTACGCCAGGACCTAACAAACAAGAACTGGCTCTGCGATGCCCATGATAGAGAAGCAAATCTTGGAGAAGGTCTTACTAGAATGATGAACTTGAGGATCAAAATTTAGAGCCAAATTCTCTACTTGTACATTAGTTGTGCAGTAGATAGATAAACAGTTTAGTTGGTTTTGTGTTTAGATACATCAAATAACTGGAGGTTCACAAATGACCCGACCAACCAACCAGCCAGCCAAGTTGGATACAGATTTTTCTCTCTTTGCTTGTCTGTGTGTGTCTCCTGGTCACATTTTGGGGGTTACAACCATAAAAACTTGTAAGAGTACACCAGGCACTATCTAAAAACGCTTTTTTGTATTTAAAAAAAATAGATACTCAACTTTTGTTCTGGTATTTTGGCGGGGGGATAATTTTAGACATAAAATCTATTTTTTAGATAATTAGTTCTTGCACATGCATTGGCTACAGTAATTCATTTATGCAAGTTTTGGATATATATATATATATATATATATATATATATATATAGTTGGGGATCCAGAAGTGGGTGGTTATCAGTAATTCTCTTTGTTTCTAGGATTTCAGAAAATGCCAGCTTGGTGTGCAAAACATTGTTTGTGTGTTTTTCTTTATATTTTACATCTGTGTTTGTACGCATATCTCAAAAGCTGTTGCTAAAAGCAATGTGTGAGAAGAAGAAGGAAGAAGAGGTGAGTGAATCAAGAAATTCTTAAATAAAGAGAGAGCGTAGTCTCTTGGCTGATTGCTGGGATACTGTGTGCGAACTAAGTTCTATGCATCTTTTCATGTGGGATTCATCAAAATGAATGTGGACTCTTTCTTTATTAGCGAGACAAGAATGGAGGAAAAAAATTCATGAATCAAATGTTGTGTGTTTTTAAAAATAAAAAAGAAGAATGTTTTCTCATTTAATTAAATGATGCCCATGGCGGCAAAACAATAAACATGCTATCGAGGGACAACTAATAATTAAATGCCATGTTATATTACCCGACCAATTTTTCATTCATCTAATATTAACTCTTAAATTCATACAAAGAAAATGAAATGACAATTTCAAGGGAAATAACTTCTGATTGAAATCATATCCTTTTAACAATTTTGGGAATTTTAAAAATTACAAGATTTCTTTCTGTTCAACTCACCGAAGAGTTCTATTATTTTTTATGCTATTCATTGAAGAATTCCATACTTACAAGCGGTTTCAATCAGTTTATGAATTTAAAGGTGCTTTTCTGTGCTTTTAAAGGGTAGATATCTCACAATTATTCAGACAATGTTCTAGGAGTTATCGGATCATCATAGTCCTATAAATGAACTACTTGACCAACCAATCAAAACGTGTGTTTGTGTCCGGGCACTGCTGGTCACATTTTTGGGGCTACAATCTTGAAAATTTACATGAATACACTAACAGGTAGATAGAATATCTGTTTTTTCTGATAATTTTGGATAAGATTTTTTTTTACCTTTAAATTATTTTAGGTAATTAGGTTTGGTACATGACCGAGATGTGGTGATTCATCTATGTGAGGTACGGATATTTCAATGTTATTTTCACTCTAAGAAATAAATAAATGCAGAAATTGAAATTTTTCTTGCCTTTTCAATAAAAAGCACTTGACTCAATTTTTTTTTTGAATAATTTTATCCCAATGCTTGAATTATTTATTGGTGAAGAGGGAGAATCCATTATTCTCTAAAAATAATGGGTAGTTTTATGATGCTATGATTCCTTTGAAAGGATTATTATCATTATTATGATTATTATTTGTATTGTTATCATTGTTATTAAATTAGAAACATTATTACCATTATTCTCAATTTATGATCCTTTAATAATGAGAGAGGTCTGTTTAGTCACTCCACAGAGACCTTCACACAACCAATTCCTTTTGGCATCATACCATGTCTGAGGTGATCAATTAAAAATTCGGAAAATGGACTGTTCAATGAATAGGTTACTTCTCTCACCTTTTGTTAGGCTGTGATCAATAAAAAAAGTTTGAGTTTTCAAAAAAAAAAACAAGTGTGAAAGTGCTAGGCACAAACTTGGAGTATTATTTGGCATAAACCTAGATTGCAAATTGACCCCCCCCCCCACTAAAACCTTGGGGGGGGGATTAAAAAAAAATTCTTGACATATTAAGGAGTAAAGGATTAAATTTTCTGGCCTTTTAGCTCTATGAGATATGTACATATATAAATAGCCAGCCAGACCAGCTTGGAAACTAAAGAAACCAACGTTGACAGTTATGGCTAACAGTTTCTAAACACGTGTTTTTATTGGTGTTAGTTCTGTTGTGTTAATTAACACCGAAAATATTGTGAGAAACATTAATTTTTGAAATTTATATTTTTTTAATATTTCTCCCAGTGTCAAATATTTTTGTTCCTTGAATGAAGTCATTTTTAGAAACGGTCAACCAAAACTGTCACAAAAATTTCTTTCAGTTTTTAAGTTGGTTTGGCTGGCTAGCTAGGTGTGTATCATGAGTACTGAGTACACCAATGGAGCTAGAGGGATGAAAATTCAAACATGTATTCCTTACCATGTCTAGAAATCTATATTTAAAAATTCCCTTTAAAAAGCTTTTTTAGAGTGAAGTGCAATTTGTTATGGAAGTTTATGCTAAATTGGTTACTGCCTGATTGCATTCACTTTTGTTTTCAGAAATCTCAGACATTTTTCAGTGATCACTGCCCAACAAAATGCCAGAGTGATGTCTCATTTATCAAACACCCCTTTTCCCAATTTTTTTAATTAATCATCCTAATAGAGCATGCTGTCAAATGACGTTGGTCATGTGATGGTTTCTATTGAGTGACTAATGCGACCTGTTTTTTGTTTTGTTTACAGTGTCAAACATTATTGTTCCTTGGATAAAACCATTATTATTTTTGACTACTATTGATTGCAATTCTAATTAGTCGTAATAGTAGTATTTATAAGGTCATTAATATCATGACTCCAAGTATTATTTTCATGGTAAACATTACAGCCGTGATCTTTCGGTCTCAGCTTCTTCCTGTGTGGGCCATAACACTTAGAATGCCAAAACCTTTTTCAATAACGAGCTTCTCTGCTAAAACAACAATAACAGGAACAACGAAAAGAAGTGGCAAAATGAATGCTTTATCTTATTTCTATAAATTTTTAGGCAAATTTTTAGGATTTAGAAAAAAAAATTTTCTTTTAAAAAGGACTTTTTTTTAATTAAAAAAAAAACTTTTTAAAAATTTAAATTCTCAATGCATGTGACACGTCTTTTCATTCCATTCGTGTTCATTATGTCTCCGTTAATTATCGCTTGGAAAAAAAAAGGTCTTGCTCGTTTTGGTTATGATGTGTATTGACTTTATCGATTTTCTATCTGCAGCCGACTATTAAAATTAATTTAATTTCAGTCCAGGTGGATATTAATATCTTTTAGTTTAGCCTCGGAAGTGATTTATGGAATTTCATTATGAAAAAAAGCCATTTTGCTGAATTTCTCTTTGGCATCTCAGTGTGACTTGCCTGCGGGACTAAGTTAGCTTGATGATTAGTGCAGAGGATTCATAAGATACACCAGCAAGTATGGACATCCATTGCCATTTTCCCAGAGCAGGGCAAAAAGATATCAATCACCGCTACCCACAACAGACTGGTTTAGACACTGTTGCTGAGTTTGGATTGTTCATGTATTCTGACATTCATATGTATCTATTTATGTTTCTCTCTATCTGAACCATGCCCAGCCATAACCATGCATCGTAGAAAATTGAAATTTTGCGTACACACACACACACATACACACTCCTCTCCATGAGTAAGAAAATTTTTTCTTTTTTTTCTGAAAATTCACCTCCCTTATAATTTTTGGGTGGGGGCGGGGGTTCATTTTGCAATGTGTTTTCATGTTAAATTGGTCACTAGTTTATGCCAGCCTGTTTTTTTTTTCTTTTTAGAATTCAGACCTTTTTTTAGTGATCACAGGCCTTAGTTACACACTAGGGATCCATGTTACGACTCATGATGTCCATCGGTTGTCTGCTATTCTTGCAACATGGCCAGCCCGTTGCCATTTGATTTTTTTGATGGATTCTATGATGTCCCTGTCTCATGTCTTCTCCCAAATGTATTGTGGTCTCTCCATGTGAGGTTGAGCATAATCCTTCCATGTGCACACTGCATTGTTCTCAGTTTGTGGGTCTGTCTCTTGGTTAGGTTCTATGTTTTAGCTCCATAGGTGACTATGGGGAGGATGTATTGGTTTTTATTGATAGAAATAGTTAGAAATTGCCATTTGAATTTTCTAAGGGTTACTATGATATCCCTGATTCCTCTAACTGTGTTGTCTTGTGATCTCTCCATGTAATGTCAAGCATGTTCCTCTTCTGTGCATATTGTATGGTCCTTAGTTTTGGTTAGGTACCATGTTACAGCCCCATAGGGGAATGCATTTTTTTTTTCTTTTTCTTTTGAGGACTGATGGGATTTTCTGGTTCTTGATGGTTGAACTTACTTGAAGTTTGCCAGCCTCACCCCCGTTATTGAGACTAATGAAATAAAATATATTGATCAGTCACTCAATCGAAGATGTCATGTGAACAGCATCTGCTGGTGGCATGCTATGTTGGGGATGATCAATTGGAAATGGGGGAAAAGGTTGAGAATGAGTTACTTCTGTTCTCTTAGATAGGCAGTGATCAGTAAAAATGTTCAAATTTTAAAAAACAAGCATGAATGCTGTTGGACACGAAGTAAGGGATTAATTTAGCATTGACTTAAATTGCAAATTGAACCCCTTTCAAAAAATCTATTTTGGGGAGAATTTAAAAAAAAAAAATTCTCAGACATAAGAAATAGTAAATGTTTAAATTTTCAGCCCTGTAGCTGCGTTTGTGCCACCTGTACATATGATACTTACATATTTAGCCAGCCAGCCAGCTAGCGAAAAACCCATCTTGACAGTTTTGGCAAAAGTTTCTAATTTGAGTAACCAAACACCATACATTCTTCTAGTTTAGGCTTACTATGATGGGGCAGGGGTTCTGCCCTAGTGTCAGTGCCAACACCCAGCAGCTGCTTGGGTGGGGCATTGTTTATTGGTGTAAACATTAATATAAGGTTGATGTTCTTTATAATATTGAGTGTGAAAATATTGAAAGAGTTTTAATTATTTTTCATTGATTCATGGCTACTGTGATCATATATATGAGAAACCATCAACCAAAAATATCTATACAGGTTTCTCTCAGTTTTTAAAGTGGTTCGTCTAGCTGGTATGTACAGCTAGAGGACTGAGAATGTAGACATTCACTCTTTATTATGTGTAGAAAAAAAATGTTTTTTTTAATCATTCCTCTAAATAGTTTTTTTTTTTTTTTTTGAAAGGATTCAATTTGCCATGTAATTTCATGCTAAATTGATCCCTTAGTTTATGTCACACTTGTTTTGGGGAATTGAAATTTTTTAGCAATCACTGCCCCCAAAAAGGAAGGGATGTCACCCCTTTTTTCAATTATTCACTTGATCACCAGTAATATGGCATGCAGCCAAAAGACTTTGGACTTGATGGTTTCTACTGGATAACTAACCAGACCTGTTCTTCATTATTAATTGATTCTAGACAAACCCTGCGGGGTCAGCCTTTGTGAGATAATCAGTGCAATGAGATGTTACCAGAAAGATCCCAGACTTTTTTTGCTTTTGCAAATAGACTAATTTGATGAACGAGATCCCTCCATGTTGAGCATTTATCACTTATCTTTCTTTCCAAAGCAGCCAGTATGATGCAGATAGGATGAGTGTGAACGCAGACCCCACAATATTATTATTCAGATGTAAATCATTCTTCAAGTTAATGCTTTTAGGGGTACCTTTTTAAGGGACGATAGGTCGTAATCATTAAAAAGTTTGAATTTTCAAAAAAAAGTGTAATTTCAGCCGGACAAAATCAAGGGACCAATTAAGCATACACTTATATTGTAAATTGACCCCACCCCCCACTGAAAGGTATCATGGGAGGGAATTATCAAGAAACAAAAAAACATTTTCCCTAAACATGATAAGGAGAAAATGTTGAAAATTTCAGCCCTTTAGTTCCATTGGTGCAGCCTGTATGATCTATACATACATAACCAGCCAGCCAGCCAGCCAGCCAGCTATCTGTGAAAACTGGAAAAACCTGCAGTGACGGTTTCTAATATAGTATTATTTCCCTAATCACATACCATATTTCAATCTTAATTATCATTGAATGAAGAATTGTAATACACTATTTTCATTAAATTCTGACCATATAAAGTTCTTTGCAAACCTTTGTCTCCATCTTGGCTTATTTTTTTAACATAACGTTTCAGCCGTTCTAGTGTACGGCCATCTTCAGGTGATGAATGTGTGTTTTCTTTGATCATCGAGACGGAGAAAGTTCATCTCGCAAATCAAGTAGAAATGTCTGCATTCCATTGTCTTATGTAAGGCGTGGTTGATTTTTTTTGTTCCCACAGTTGCTAGCTGTAATTGGTATCAAAAATCCGTGGTTTTCTGGAGTTTTCTGAGAAGGGTTTTTTGGGGGAGCCAAAAACATCTTCATTGGACATAGTCAGCTGTACTAACCGCCGTTTGTATTTCGTTCATGTTTTTAACTAGGAGCTGGTCACTTGTTCCAATGTTACAAGATGAATGGTGAAAGGGGGAATGATCTTGTGAAAGTCAATACCTTCTTTGGCAGATGTTGTGCAAGGAAGGTGAATTTCAAATACTTTCATTGATCCACCCTTATTTTTAAGTGTAAGATTGCATTTATTTATTTATATTTCTTTTTTTTTCTATTTTTCTGTCTCATTGATCAAAAATACACCTATTAAGACAGCTGTATGAATTGACAAAAAATCTGAAACTGCATCATTTTGAAGTGCTCATTAGCAACAATAATGACTCATTTCTGAATGATTATAAATAAAAGGTGAGCAAAATAACATAGTCATTGATCACCACTTTTCTCTATCTTTTAATTCATCACCTCCGACACTGCATGCTGCCAAGAGACATTACACATGTGATGGTTCCTATTGATTGAATAACCAGACCCTTTTGAATTTTTTTTTCTCTTAAATTCATTTTATAAGAAGATTTCTTGCGAATTATCCTTTGAAGAATAAAACAAACGCAGCATAACTATTTGAGACAATCTGATTTTGAAATCGTTGTTTATTCTAATAAAATGATCATTTCTTTATCATATCAAGATATACCGACTACCAACTGGATCTGCCGTAGTAATTCTATATGCTGACCTATTGCCTGACATTGATTTGCAATCAAGTACATCAGGCTCATTATGTTGATTTGAAATTACGAAGGAGAAGCCGCAGATGGGCGTGCAAGGTAGGGTCCAATTCCCCCAGGCGGATTGACTGAACATGAATACCTTACAAGTGCCTTGATTTACGCACAACAAGTGAAATACTTCTATCCACATCAGACGCCCACCTTCCGACACACAATAATCAACCTGGCATTCCTCGTTTCGGGTAATTTAAAACCTCTGAGAAAACCGACGACCAATGTAGTTGCTTTCTTATTCACAACACGCAAATGTCAATTCATTGGATACATGATACCTACATCATTACTTATATATATGTATATACATAGGATAACAATGGGAAAATATTTTTCAAATGATATATTCAACTGCCTAGTTTCTGCTAATTTCAGTATAAAAGTTTTGAATTTAAATGAAACGTTTTCTTCCAATTCATATAGTCCCATAATAACATCTCATGGCATGAAATTGGACGGCAAAATATTTTAATGATATCAAAAAATCATCCAGAATGGAAAAATGGATTAATATTTTGAAAAAACTTGACAGGCTGGAATAAGGACCAAAGAGGTTCCCCAGAACATGGAGGATCCTATGTTGCTAGTACTCAACAATTACCTAGTCTATTCATGATTAATCATGATCCTGATAGCTGACTATTATCTAATGTTTCAAAACCAATTTAGACAGTTGAAAGGATATTTTTGCACACACACACACATATATATATATATATATATATATATATATATATATATATCTCACGAACTAGTCTCAAAGCAAATTCAGCATATTGTCTTTTTATAATATTCAGTTCATTCTTATATATATGTATATATATATATATATATATATAAGCATCAGCAACTAGGAATATAATTTGTTTTTATGAAAACAAAAATCCCATCTACATTCGAATGACGCATTTTTCTATAATCCAATCAATCTCTTTTATCCAACTGTTTTATATTTCTTTCTTCTTGTTTTCTCAAAAATTAAAAATATATTACGATATATATATATATATATATATATATATATATATATATATATATATATATATATATGTGAACGGTGGATGTATCATTTGGTGTAGACAATGTAAATAGAATAAACATTATAGAAAATAGGGCTGCTGCAGGAACCAGACCTGTGACCGATAGGGTAGCCGTATCAATGTGGCGTTGCTCTTGCTATTGAGCTAAACGGCCACTGGTCATGCAAAGGCCCAAATAACTGTTTCAACTCGAAATTCTTGTTTTTGCTTATTCATGTTCTGTATCTGCTTGATTTGTTTCTTTCAACATGACAATTATGTTATTGAGAAATTACGTTGTTTAAGCCAAATGATACATTCACTGCGTAATAATGGGAGATGATTTCAAATAAGGGATTCAGTATAATATAACTCAATATAATCATACTGATGGATCATATATCCATTTCTTAATGATATAATTGTTGCGTTGAAAGGAAAATAGCACGCATTGAACTACACAAGCGACCCTACATAGATCATCCAGTTCATACATACAGAGAGCTTTCTAGAGTCTCTATGGTCATTTTGAAGCAACAATGACCAAATCGTATTATTTTTGTTGACAATTTTAGATGAAAGATCTATTTTTTAGATAATTTCAGATGGAAAATCTTCTTCCTTTAGATAGTTATAGATGAAGGATCTATTATTTTATGATAATTTTAGATCTATTCTTTTGATGAATTTAGATGAAAGGCCAATTTTTTAAAGATAATTTTAGATGAAAGATTATCGTAAAAATAGAACTATTATTGTACAATAATTTTAGATGAAAGATCTATTTTTCTATGATAATTTTAGAGGAAAGATCTATATTTTCAGATAATTTTAGATGAAAGATCCATTTTTTAAAGATAATTTTACATCAATCTGTTCTTTTAAATAATTTTAGATGAAAAATTATTGTAAAGATAGAACTATTTTTCTATAATAATTTTAGATGAAAGATCTATTCATTAAGATAATCTTTGATGAAAGATCTATTTGTCAGATGATTTTTGATGAAAAATCTTTTTCATTTTGATAATTTCAGATGAAAGATAAAATTTTTTAGGTAATTTTAGATCCTTTGTTAGATAATTAATTCTGGTACATGCGCAAGCAACAGTGATTCATTTATGCAAGGTACAGCTATATACTTTGTTCTAATTAAATATTTGGTAGAATGAAGTCAAGAGGATTCAGTCTGATACCTATAAACCCTTACATAGGGAAAACCAGTTTTCCACTGGTCATCATTCTTGACCATAGTTAATTGTATTGATAAAACCCAAATCTTTCCGGGATCTCAAAAGATCCCTTCGATTGAACACAATAAATAACCAAAGTTTTATACACATCTCCAAGATCAGGCTCAGGACATACTCGGATTTCTTTTCCCATCAGGAGTACCATTTCCTGGCATTACTCTGTAGTCTTCATTTTCCTCCCTGAATTACAACCCACTATGTTTCTTCCGTATTTCCCATCAGGAAGTCATTTAAAAGATACGGATCAAATACTTGATTGAATGTTGATTAGAAACAATAATACAATGCTGTTGACCCCGCCCCTAGCCAAATACTGTAGCCCCACCCCTGATTTTCTAATCTCAGCTAGATTCCTCTCCCACTTTCGACTTTTCCTCCACTCTCCCTGTGAGTAGCATATGTTTAATTTGTGCTGTTCGGAAAAAGGATTTTGTTTGACGAGAGGAAAGAAATGACAATTTGCTGATACGAATAAAGATTGTCAACAATATATATTTGTGACTATTGAACATTATTAGTTTTGAGGATGATTTGGTTCATTCTTAAACATTACAGAACCCCATGGTTCCTTGCGTGAGCAATTTCCCAGAATTCTGTGATTGGTATGTTCTTATCTATCCGCATTCTTTTATGATCAAAATGGCTAGCAACAAGCTTTTCTAAACAACCCTTTTCCTCGTTCCTCAATCAAGTCTATTTAATTCCTTGATTATTAAACAAGGAAAGTCATTAGAAGAAAATGGCTTTTACAAGCCTTTAATCCTTGTCTGCTTCGAGTTCAATAAAATGCTGGCTTATGTGTAGCTGTGAAAATTTTACGGAAAATTCTAGTGACTCCACAAATAATTGGTGAACAGTTACTGTTGCAACTCAAAAATCAACTTTTTTTTTTTTTTTTTGCTGCGTTCAAATTGAACTAAAACCAAATTTTATTCATTTTCCATCAAGTTTAGAAACATGGAATTTGCAACAAATTTAGTATAAATGTAGACACACCTTTTTACAAAGTTAGAACCAGATAGCTTTCAAAATAAACTCATACAAAATTATTTAAAATAAGAAAGAAACAAGAGCTATTTTTAGCTGAGACTGCAGTGTTCTTTGCTTGCTAATGTGTACATGCATTGATTACAAATTGATGGTGCCTATTCAGAAATGTGCTCTGAGCCCATCTCTTTCATAGATTTAAAACCTTTCTTTCTTCTTAGCATAGAACTCAAAGGTGATGTTTTGCTGTTAAAATTTTTATCTTCTAAATTCATTCAACATTTTTTGATTGTATTTGTTCTCTAACTATTGATGAAACTTGTATGCGACAATGTTCTTTTGTCAACAACATTAAATGTTTATATATTTTAAAAGAAATAACTGTTCTTGATTGTTTATTTCAATGGTGACCCAAACATTTTATTCAAACTGTATTATGATATATGTCTACATCTGAAAGATCAATGTCAGATCAACAACAATCCTTTACAGTGACATTTCGTTTCTTTTATAAATATATCATAGCTGTAACCATGGATGTTTCCTACCACTTTTTGGAGAGAGCGGTTGTCAAAAGGATATATTTCAAAAAGGGGGCAAAGGTGTATATCCGGAATATATCTCAACAGCCACCCTGTAATCATTGAATGACGATACCATTTATTTATATGGATATATTAAGTTGGGATCACATAAATCAATTTTACAGCACAATTATTCTTCATTGACTGTAAGATTCCATCTTTCAAACTTCCTCGTTTCAGGTGAGAAGGCCTGATCCAAGGTTGGGGGAGCCTGTTTGCCTTCCCCAGGGGACACACATGTAAGTAACAGAACTAGTTGTTGATATTCTTTATGAATTGTACCCAGTGAATAACCTCTAAATAGGAGTATATTTGGAATAGAGAGATGAAAGTTGGTTAACATGAAAAAGCCAAGACTTTTTTTGAAACCAGCAACATTGTACCTATAATTTTTGACAGCTTTAGGCAACTTTTGATCCTGAATTGAAAATATTCCTTTCCGAATGAGTTTTCAAGTTAATCCCTTCAAGAAATTGAAAATATCATGCAGAATGCAACATAATTCATTGTAAGATGAAAAGTTTTTAAAAATATAAACACTGTATGGTCTGCTTTCTTTCTTTCTTTCTTTCTTTCTGTCTGTGTTTCTTTCTTTCTTGTACTTTCTATTTTCTTATCTTGAGATTTGATAGGGGAAAAAAGAATAAGATGGTGTAAAGAATTGAAAAAAAAATTTCCCACTTTTTTTGCCTGCTCTCTACATTGTATCATTTTATCTTTACCAGTGTTTTCTTTCTCTTATTATACCCTCTTCTCTCTGAGATAACAGCTTTCTTTCTTTCTTCTGAATGCTGTCTATCACTCTCGAACTACTCACTCTTTGGGTCACTCAATTCCTTACAAGCGCCGTTGACCTATTTAAATCTGATCTTGACCTGAAAAGTTTTCCTGTTCTTAGATCTGTCAACTTAGCAGCTAGAAACAGAAATTGTCTTGAGTTCTCTGGATGTCTTTCAGAAAAGAATCCACAATTTAGCTGAACGTCATAGAAAGTTAGCAAAAAATACTTTGATGATTGAGTAATAATGCTATGAATTTATATGAATAAAAGATTTTGTCCAAAGACGCTGGAAACTTACGGCAGCATCAATTTGATATGAAACAGGTCTGGTTAGTCACTCAATATAAACTGTCACATGTCCAACATTTTTTGGCAACATGCTGTATTAGGGGTGATCAATTAAAAAATTGCAAAATGAAGGGATCGATAGATATGTCAATCCTCAAGCCTTTTGTTAGGCAGTGATTGTTAAAGAAGTCTGAATTTAAAAAAAAAACAAGTGTGAATGCTGCTGGGTACAAACTACGGGACTAATGTTGGAGAAACTTACATTGTAAACTGAACTCTCGACTAAACTTTTTATGAGGTGGAGTTTAAAAAAAACAACTTAAAAATGCTTTTTCTAGACATAAATAAGGTAAGTGCTTAAATTTTCAGCCGTGTAGCTCCATTTAAAAAATGAAGATGCCCATGTTGTTATTGACAGTTTGGTTGACGGTTTCCAAAATAAGAAAATAATGTTTAGTCTTGTCTGGCATAAGGCTGCTGTAGCAGAGCATGCAGTGACTATCTAACTCACTACACTTGTAAATTGGTCAATGAAGTGAGCATGCTAACCAGTGTGCTATGGTAGGCGACGCCACCACAAACTAAATCTTTCGACAGCAAGTCGTGTTTGGGACGATCAGTTAAAAAAATTGGAATGAAAAAATAACTTCTTTCGCAGTTTGTTAAGCATTGGTTGCTAAGAGATTTTCAAGCAGACAAACTAAACACCTATTTAGTCTTGAGAAAAAAATGAATGTTCTTGTAGTCATAATAAAGAATAAATATTCAAGTTTTCAGCCCTCTTGCTCCATTGGTGTAGCCTGTATGCATGATATATACATATTCATCCGGAACAACAGCCAGCTAAACTAATATGAAAACTGAAGAAACTTATGTTGACAGTTTTGGTCGAGGATCACTAATATTTTGATTGTGGAATTTTGGGGCGGTTTGGTGCAGAGTGACATAACGGTTACAAGCACGGACCACGGAATATGTAAACTGAGTTGAAGTTTTGGTTGACACTGCTTCCCTCCACTTTTTCTGATGCCCTTGGGAATGGCATGAGTCCACACTTTCTTCATAACTACAAATAAATACGATAGCAGTAGGAACCCTTCAGCACAGTAAGGCACTTTGGGTATGGGGGCTAGCTACTCCATTCAGTGAAACCTACTTGGTACTGAAACTGCAATGCAGGAGAAAAAATAAGTAAGTAGTGCTCTTGAGCTGACTATGGCTTCAACTATTGCTGCCTGGACTCCATGTTTCACACTGCTACTTTCACACCCTATTTGCTAAATAGTAATAATTGGCAAGCATCTGAAGTGGCATCACTCATTTCACCGGAGTTATTTTACCCGTAGCTTGGGGAAAGAGATGGATCCATGCCTCTCCCAAGCTTGTTGGTATAGTGGACACAAACTGTCTTAGCCAGAATTTGAACTTGGCTTGCCAAAGCAAATCTCCATTCCGTTAACTGTTCAGCCACCTCTACACCTCCACTTCAGGATTGAGAACTTGAAAAAGATTTTTAGAAACCATCAACCAAAACTGTCAACATTGGTTTCTTCAGTTTCCAAGTCGGTTTGGCTGGTTGGCTATGTATGTATGTATCACGTGTACGAGCTGCACCAATAATGCTTAAAGGGCTGAAAATTTGATCATCACTCTTCATGATGTCTAGAAAATACATTTTTTTAATTTTGAAAATTCAATCTCTAAAATATTTCTTTTGTAAGGGTTGAGGGGGGTCAATTTGCAATGTAAGTATATACTAAATCAATCTCCAAGTTTGTGTCTGGCTGCATCCATGCAAGAAACTTATTCATTGATCACCCCTTAATCCAATTTTTTTTATTCATCATACCTAACATTGTATGTTGCTGAAAGATTTTGGTCACATGACGGTTTCTATTGAGTGACCATCCAGACCTGTTTTTCTTTCTGGCTATATTTATTTTTTGTAACGTCATTATTTTGAATGATAAATGTTTTCTCACTAACCTTTATATTAGTCGGGCCATATTTTATTAAACAACAAGAATTTTCAATCACTGCTGAACAAGACAAACGAAATTGTTTTTTTTTTTCAAATCTATCCATTGAATACTTTCGTTGTTAAGGACATTTTTATTCTTCCAGAAACCTAAGGACTTAGATCTCGAAAACTGCTAATTGATTATTTCAGATAATTACATTTGGTAATGAGTCCAAATGGATGTAAAAATTAATTTGCAAGTTTTAATTATCAGTAATCAATATATTCTGATGATTTCCAATGCTCACCCTCTCTCCCTTCCTCTGCCCGACTTTAAAAAAATGGAAGAACCTTTTAATACATACAAAAAGATTCCTCGTTATGTATCCACTTCACGACCATCTTTTTCACAATGGTTATCTGATTTTCTTTTCCTTTTTTCTTTAGTTTTGTCTTGCTTCAGTGTATTTCTTGATTTATCTTGTATTTTTTTAACAATTTCTTCAATTTCTTTCTTTAATTTTTTTTAGAAAAATTCTATTACAAACAATAATTTACAATAATTTGTTTCCTTTAAGTTCAGATTGGATGCTAGACTCTTGTAGTGCCGGAACGAGAACATTTCTTTCTTTAAAAAAATAAAAAAAATAAGAAATCTTTAATTAAACACTTTCCTTTTACGAATGTAACAACCTTTATTCGGAAATGTCTTCTCTTTTAATAAAGTAATATTCAGACCATCTCTCAAGAGTCTCATTACCATATTGATTGATTCGAAGGCAGTTAAACATGGAACATCAGTAAATAGCAAAAAATTTTCACTGCTTTAAATCTCCTTAGAAAAATCTTACATTAATTGGTTTGGATTTTGTCGCCCTCTTCAAATTTCTTTTTAATAATAATGTCCTTTGACAATGGCTTCCAGTTCTTCAGATTTAGTGGCACCAACATTTTTTTAGGACACTAACCCTGTATTTGGTAAGTCTCTTTTAAAGGCCACTTATTAGTATGTCTTAATGTTTGTCATCATCATCATCATCAGGCTATTAGCGTTCCCAAGGATTTGCAAGACCTCTCTATCATGGACGTCATGGAGCCAACACCTTCTGAACTTGCCTAATCCATTACACCATCTTATTTTTCATTGGCCACAGTTTCTCACATGATCTTTAGGGATCCATGTCGTGAGTCATGATGTCCAGTGGTTGTCCAACATTCTTGCTACATTGCCAGCCCATTGCCATTTGAGTTTTCCGATGAATTTTATGATATCTCTGAATCGTTAATTCTATTTATATACTGTGATCTCCCCATGTTATGTTCAGCATGATTCTCTCTTGTGCACATTTTGTGGTTTTCAGTTTGAGTGTCAATCTTTTGGTTAGATTCCATGTTTCAGCTCCATAAGTGACTATTGGGTGGAAGCATCAGTTATATCCCTTTTGTCTTGGGACTAATGGGATCTTCTTCTTGAAGGTCAAGCTGATCACATTTTTTGGGTTACAACCTTGGGGATTCACTTGTGGACTACAGTTTTCATTTACGCGACAAACAGATATTGAATTCAAATTTGAGTTACTTCAAAACAGGTAAAATCTAGAAATAAATTCAGTTTGATATGGGTTGATGAACTCAGTGAGACAATTGGAAATTTCATGATTAGTTTGAAAATTATTACTTCATGAGCTTGAGAAGTGCTTTTAATTTCTCTGACGAACAATGGCTTCTTTTAGCCCGGGTATAAGCTAGGTCTCTAAGCAGGGGATGCAGTCAATGAATTACATCAAAGCCTTCAGGTCCAAGGGGGTCCTGAGAGTTTCTTGGGTGGAGCTGTGTATCTTTTTTTGTTTGTTTATTATTGGTTACCCTAAGCCAGGCCTTCCAGTCACTTTTCCCATGAAAGAGTTTATAAGAAGTTATTTATGCAGCAGAATTTGTAACAAGAAAAAAAAATGTTGAAATAGCTCACATTGTTCACAGGTAAGCAAATATAGTAGTGGGGGGGGGGACTAAAAGTTGGTAGTTCAGGTGAATTTAAGTCAAGAGTAATGTTACTGAAAGTTATTATGAAAGATAAAAGGCATTTCGGTGAACAGAAGTACTTTAATTGACCAAAATCTGCTCATTAAATCAGAAGTTCTGAAAGTTTGAAGTTTTTGCAAAAACATTAGAAATTTCTACGGGGTCAAAAAAGAAAAATGATGCAGAAAAGAAAATCCTTTTACTGTAAAATTTGCTCACTTTCTTCAATGAAATCTGGGGGAAATACGTAGGTAAATCACTATGGGTAGTTTATATACCATATTCATATTTTTGTAAGACCCATATTTCCGAGGCAATCATTCCTATGGCTAATCAGTCAAACAGGTTCAGTTCAGCAGAACATACATTTTGAAGTATATTGCCAATTTAGCTCTTTTTGAACTAGATTGAGCCTTTTTTTTTTTCTTGTTTAGCCACTAATTCTGATTTTGTTTCTAGCTTCAAATCTTATGTTGTCTGATATTTGCATTTATTTTACAATCAAAATATTGGCACGGGTCAAGTGTAATAGCAGTAGTAATATCATCACAGGTTAAGTTACGGCAGACACTGAGGCTGTCGTAACTAAAGGGGGTTAAATTTTGATCCAGAAACAGCTGAATCAGTATCACTGGAATGGAGCGGTAAGATTCGAAGTTGGCGTATGCAAAACTCTCTGATCCAAAATTTCTCAAATAAGTTTATGATGATGCTTAAAACATTGAATTTCAATGTGATCGGTTAATGGGAGTTTTATTTATGATAGATTATTTCAGTCATAAAATATTACTTCCGTTGCTCAACATAGTAAAATACCCAAGAGAAAGAAGCGTAACGTAAGGTAATTAAGAACAAAGCATGGAGAATTCAGATCAAAAGATATTTTCATCATTTCAACTTGGGGTTGGGATACGAGAGCTAAACAGACCGAGGCGTCTTAGTGGACCATTTACGTGCAGTGCAATGAGGCGATCTTTGCTCACCCTACATCAAAACAACATTATCTACCATACTTAGGAATAAAAAACATATCAATCGACGGAGAATTAATCAAGGAACAAGTTACAATCATTTAATACTGGAAAAAGTTTTACGGAAAGAAAATCACGATTCAGCGACATGATAGCAATCTGGTTATTTTCCAATCATATGTGTCACATGACTGACCTCCCTACTGGAAGGGCTTTAGCTGATTAAAACAGGATGGCAAAAAGACAAGGGTGTTTATCTTGTATGTGGCTGGTGGGGAGCACAAACAGCTTTGCATCTCAGGGGTCAGGCTCAACGCTTGCATTGAAAGAGAACACTCTATAGAAATCATCGTGTGACCAATGTCTATTGGCAGCATGCCATGCTGAGGTGATCTATTAAGAAATTGAAAAAAAAGTGTGATCAATGGATAACTTATTTCTCTAGCCTTTTGTTGGGCTGTGATCACTAAAAAGTCTGAATTTTCAAAAAACAAGTATGAATGCTGCCAGACAGACTCTAAGGGATCAGTTTGATGTGAACTCACATTTAAAATTGAATCACTCACTAAAAACGTACTGGGGGGATTTTCAAAAACCTTAAAGGATCATTTTTTCTATGTATGATAAGTACTAAATGTTTAAATTTTCACGCCTCAAGCTCTATTGGTACAGTCTGTATGCATGATACATTCCTACATATATACCCAGTCAACCAGACATGGGCGTACCATTTTTCCAGGGTAGGACAGAAAAATACATAAAGGGATGGGGGTGGATATATCTAGGAGAGAGGGGCATAAAAATTACATTTGGGTGTTGCTTGTCTGGTTAGGGACTAGAGATTGTCTAAAGCTCACACAGTTCATAGTGACCCCTTAATACCCAGCCTCTATAATGTTACAACTTCCAAATCACACATCCTCAGTGCAAAGGCCTGATCCAGGGGAGGATTAATGTCCTTTTTGCATCCCCAAGTTGAAGCCCATGCTTCCAGACCAACTCGAAAACTGAAGAAACCTATGTTGACTGTTTTCATGACAGTTCCAACTATCCCATTAAGAACCCATTAAAGACCAATGCTATGATATAATCATTTTCCTTGTAATATCATTTGCTCTTTTACATAGGAAGCAGAGAAGCCCCTGAGCTCTCAATATCAACAAAAATATTATTAATTACTTTAACAGCGCCTCTCTCCGTGTTTTACATGCTCTAATGACATAACCAGTGCCCTGAGTGGCCAATTTCAATGTGCCATGTGGTGAACATCCTGTGATTCCCTGGCTCCCTGTATAACCCCAGCCCAACGGAAGTATAATATAAACATATATATATATATATATATATATATATATATGTATATATAATGGACTTATTGATGTACTTATCTGTATGCTTACATATATGGTGGGTCTTGGAGCATATATTTGTATTTCTGTGTAAGTATATACTTAATCACATTAATGTATCTTATAAGTATGGGAAACTGTCAACTATAACTATCAATGTAGGTTTCTTCAGTTTTCACGTTGATCTGGCTAACTATGTACCTATCACGCGTATGGGCCATATCAATGACGCAAGAGAGCTGAAATTCTAAATGTTTACTTCTTATTATGTCCAGAAAAAACTTTTTTTCTTTTTTTTTTTGAAAATTCCTCCCTGATATATATTTTTAGTGGGTGGTTAAATTTGCAATGTAATCTTCTGTTAAATGGATCCTTTGGTTTGTTTCTAGCAGCATTTGTGTTTGTTTTTTTAGAAATTCAAGATTTTTCAGTTATCATTGCCCAACATGCCTAACAAAGAAGAGAATTGAATTATTCATTGATCGTCCTTTTTTTTTCCTGATTTTTCAATTGATCACCTCCAACGTGCTGCCTGAAAATGTTGGTCACGAGATGGTTTCTGTTCAGCGGATAAGCAGACCTGTATACCTAATTATTACATTTGTGCATCTAAATAGAGTCATATCTGGTATCCATATGAATATCAGAATTACATTACCCTCACTTTTGAGGGAGGCATGAATCTATTTCTCCCTGTTTTGTGTCCTATCCTCATGTTTCTAGACAAAATGTCTCGTCAGTAGCATGTCACAAAAGGTGGAGTGAGTGAATGAGTGAGTGAGCTGTTGGTTAAGCCACTCTCCCATGATTACCTCACTTTCTCAGGAGCATTAGTATGAAATGAGCATAATTATCCTCAGCTAAAATTCAAACCCAATCTACCATGTGGTGAGCATCTTAGGATTCCCTTACCCCCAACCTCATATATAATCACACCCCAACAGAAGCCGCGTGAACGCGCACTGGATGTAACATGACTTAGGTTATTCTTTAAAGATGATGTTATCCCTATTCCATCCCTCTACCCATTGAACCTGCTGATTTTTTTGGAGGGTTAATAAGTCCGTAACCTGTATATATATATATATATATATATATATATATATATATATATATATGTATGTGTATATAAACTTTGTTTACATAGACTGATATTCATCCTGCTCTCCCTCTCTTTTTCTCTTTATCTCTTGATACCCATCCATATAATATATATATATATGTATGTATATATATGTTTGTTGTGTGACTGTGAAGTGATCCAACAGAATGTTGAAGGTGACAATTGGAGGGCGAAGAGAAAAAATTCAAGTGTTACATTTTGCAAATTTTCATTTTCACGTAGGCATGTTTTGATTTCCTCAAACATGTAAACAGCTTACAATTTCCTCTGAGCTGCTGCAAGTTTCTGTGAATATCAATATGCTTTGAAACATGCCCATAATATAGATATTTTGAGATTTTTCTCTTAAATTTTTTCTCTCCACCTTTGAATTGTCACTTTCATCTACATATATATGTATGTACATATATATATATATATATATATACACAATTCAACATATGATATAATACAATATCCAATGTGTGATGGGTTTATTTCATAAAGCGCTCAATACATTCACTAAAAATATTATGGTAATCTACAGTAGAGTTTGAAATATAATGTACTCCGTTATATATATTCATATATATGAATATGATTAAATAAATAAAAAATCTGTGATGTTTTCCAAAAATATTTTCAAAGACAACAAATCTTACTTAAAATATATATATATATTTTGTATATATTGGCAGCATATTTTCTTAAATACATCTTCCATTAAAAATGACAGAGAAGGAGCTTCTTTTGATCCTCCAGTAATCTGTTCTTGTTTTCGTACAAGTGAATGGATCTTCGATTTCAATGAACATGAACACTTACACACAAACACGTAAATAACACACTTTTATATTTGCATAGATGCAAATACATCTATCTATTCAGTTATGTATTTTTACACATATTTATATATTATAGAAGTATGTGGTCATAAGTACTAAAACAGACCATCCAGCAGAGAATCATCCAAGGTGAGAAGACAGTATAGAAGAGACTGAAAACTGGTTTTACAAGTAACAGTCAGGGTGGCTAGATTTTGAGTAGAAGGGGGAAATAATCTAAGCTCTATCTTGCAAACACAGCCAACACAGCCATATGAATGGCGTCAAGTTTGGAAATCGGGCCAGTCTAGAGGTTCAATATAAACCCCAAGAGGCTGGTATAAATCCGCTGACTATCGATTCTCTTAATTTCCTAAAATTAATGCCATTTTAATGCCTGTGTTGGGTAAGTTTCTGAGATAATGCTTGCATTGTATCCCTTTCTGGCCAAATCAGGCAACCCTGTCAACAGTCAGCTCAGAGCAGAAATGACAATTGAGTAAGCCTGAGGTGAAAGGAGCTTCTAGACTAATGCACACACTTTATCATTCAGTTGCTTAGATGAGTACTTCTTTGTGCTTTTTGTTCAATGGGATAGGGTTTTGTAGGTATAGATAATAAATTTCATCTAACCTTTTGTGTTCTATAATTTTGGTTTTGTATACAGAATGTATCGGGGTATATCACAGGCATGGTTGGCGAGTAGGACAAGATTCACCCTCATAAAAAGCTGTCAATGAAAGATGGGAATCAGAGAGAGATAGAGAGGGGGCTGGGGAATTATAAACCGGAAAGATTGATTAGCAAGGGAATCTGAAAAAAAATACCCTGGGGTTCTGGGTATAATTTTCGTACAAGGTCTGTCTGGTAAGTATCTATCCTTTTGATATTCATGAGAAAACTTACCATCACAGGCAATAATTGAACAACTGTAATGTCAAAATTTGAAATAATATGAAAAAATTCCATCATGGTAAATATGGTAAGAATAAATACTATGACATAACTGGTCTTTTCAATTAGAAAATTAAAATAAACTAAAGAAGTTATTTCTACAGAAAGACATCTAAAATGTAGTGAAATAAAACATCCAGACACTAGATTCTGGATAATCTATATGTTATTTATAAACTCGTCAAAATAAGGTACAAAGTAAGTCAATAAAGCTTTTCTTCCAAAAATGAAAAAAGAATTTTTCAAAGATGTCTATTGGAGTACGAATGCCAATTTTCAAGTTTGCAGACAAAATTCTATGGCCAGGAGTGCTGGTACACACAAAGTCATGCATATATAAAAAAAAGGATAGGACCCTTCATTACCTTTGGTGGCTACAGTTGTTCAATAGCCTACCTAGAGCAATGTTGCACTAGTCCCCTTCAAAGTACTTTCTTCATGACCTTACACTGCATTCCTTCCATCTTTTAAAATGGTGTGATAAAAAATATATCTATACATAAAATGGGACTTTTTTAGAAATCTTTCAATATATAGAACAGAGTGACTTTTTTCTTTGTTTAACTGTCCGTTGCTTCTGTCTATAACTGATGGAAAATACGTAATGAAAGTAAATTAAAAATTGATCAAATAATCCTATGTATTTGTACCTCACATAAATGAATCACCAAAGCCTGCATGTGTACTAGGACTGATTATCTGCAAAAATCATCTAAATGAAAATGCACCTTTTTATTAAGAATTATCTTAAAAAAATAGACCTTTCATCTAAAATAATCAACACAGGATTTGGGCATTGTTGGTTCAAAATTACTTTTGAGAAGCACTTTTCTTAGAAAACAAAAAAGCTCTTTTTAGATGGTGCCTAGTGGTGTACTCATGCCATCTTCCAAAGATGTTAACCCAAATATGTGACCAGGAGTGCACACAAACACACAGCCATAGACACTTAAATAGATGGACACCCCAAAAGATAAGAATCTGTAACCCACTTGGTTTATTGGTTGGGCGATTTGTGGAGCTACAGTGATTAGGTAAAACAAAATATTTTAAAATTTTTTAAAATTTTAGAATCAAAATAATCATCTACTTATTCACGCATCCAAGTTTTTTTCAAATTTTGTATTTACTCTTGAGGAAATATTGAATTTTATTCACTTCAGTATATTCACTGTTCCTCTGCATATTTTATATTGTGTAGTTTTTAAATTCACTAGGGTTTCCATGCAACTCGGATCGAAGATGTGTGTTCTTTCCTTTGCCCTTTCAAACAGATATAGATGGAGAGGGAGGAAAGGAGGTTTGGTTGGAGTGTTTCAGTATGTCAGCCAATCAGTCAGTTCGTTAGAGATGCTCATGCATCTTAAAATGACCAGAAAGCACTTGAAGAATGCATGCCTCTACCATGTACTAGATCAGAATGAAAATCTATTCATATATAGCTGTGATGAGGGAGAAGTAATCATGTTTAGATTTTTCATAGTCCACACTCTTGATTAACTCTTCTTAATGTATGAAATAATATCTCTCAATCAAAACAAAATTTCTGGGTGTAACCCAAAATTTGATCAATTTTCCCTTTGCCCATGGCTCACCCTTCTATAGAATGTCATTGAAATTCATTGAGAACTTTTGGAGGTATTATGAAGGGAAAATATGCATGAATACATAAATATATGAAAGAATGGAAAATCCCTCTCAATAAACAAGAAATATGTGGATCCACCCCAAAATTTAACTGATTTTTTTCTCGCAGCTCACAGCCTATCCTTCCACAAAACATCACTGAAAACTTTTGGAGATATTGTGTGCACTGACAGACAGATATGAGTAGATATATATACCTCTGCCAATGGAATAATAGTGGAAAGAGTGAGGACAGGTCTTGTTAGTCACTCAATAGTAACTATCATGTAATGAACATGTTTTGGCTGCATGCCAGGTTGTGGCGATCAATTAAAAAAGATCTGATCCATCAATAAATTACTTCTTTCTCAATTCGTCTGGCAGTGACCGCAAAAAAAACTGAATTTTCCAAAAAACAAGCATGGATGCTACCAGATCCAAACAAAGGGATCATTTTAGTGGAAATTTACAAAGCAAATTGAATCCCCCGCTAAAAACCTATTGGGGTTAAAAAAAGATCAAGTATTTTTTTTTCTTCAAAGGAGTTAAATGTTTAGATTTTCAGCCCTGTAGCTCCATTGGTAAGGGCTTTATAAATGATACATTCATAGCCAGCCAGAGCAACCTAAAAACTGAAGAAACCTGTATTGCCAGTTTTGATTGACAGTGTCTAATAACAGCAAAACAAAAACATAAATTCTTGGCTCATGCTAAATGCCTTAGAAACTGTCAGAATCAGGGGACAGTAAATATCCCTTTAACTATGAACAAATTAACTGTTGTATTGAAATGTGTAAAGATGTAAGCTATTTATGATTGAATGAGAAGATAAAATAAAAGAGAAGGCAGCCATTATTTTGTAGAACAAGGCAGGGAAAGATGAAGAGCCACCATATTTGATCGAATCCAGAACACCAAATTAAGAATTAAGAGCGTTTTCTGAGACAGACATATTGATGGAATAATTTGTGAATTGGAAACAAAGAAAATGGTGTAGGCAGCGTAAATTATGAAGCAAATTGGGAAAAACAAATAAATGAAAATAATTAGAACCCTGGAATAGCTGTCTGGTTCTCCTGAAGTACAGGATATTCTAAAGCGTATGGTTCAATAACCTGCTGTTGGAAATGTCTCTATATCCCTGCAGACTCCTTAAGGAGCATAGCACCATAATCATTCTGCTGCAATCCCTATATAGCAAGTATGTTCTTTTAATCACCATTACCCACAACAGACTGGTTTAAACACTTGCTGTGTTTTGGTCATCCATGTCTTCTGACAGTTATACGTATCTATCTATCTAAACTTCACTCAGCCTTAACTGTTCATAGAAGGAACTTGCAATTTCACACACACACTCCCCTTGATGAGTAGGAATAATGTTTTGGGTTCTTTTGAGACTGTCCCAGAAATGAATTTTTTGTAGGTGGTTAAATTTACAATGTAAGTTTATGTTAGTTTAGTCCCTTAGTTTGTGTCTAGCAATGAATTCCTGTTTCAAATGATACTGGTCATATTTCCATCGAGGTAACTTAATTTTACAACCACCACTGCTTAACTTACGAGGTAAAAAGACACATATATAGGAGCTGGTGATTTATAATTTCCCTTAAAATTCTACTTTTTTACTGGGGGAGTTGAAGCCAAATGTCCAACCCCCTCATTACCCAAGCTTGGACCTCTCATAGGTGACTGTCAAGCAGTAGTTTTGTGTGTGCAGAGTAACTTTCTCTGAGAGGGATTGTCTTACAGAGCAAAGGGGCCAACTGCTCTGCTGTATACACATAGCTGGGAGAAATGAATTCATGCCTATCCCAAGGCCATCGTGCAGAGTGAACACTCAGCCCTTGTTTGCTGATTCCTTTTCCCATTCTGTAACCAACCCTAGATCAACCATTGAGCTAAAATAAGCATTGCTTAGGGCATGAAAAAGAAGGTTTCTTGCGGTTTCCTACGTCGAATTATTCTAAGTTTGAATTGTTTAACATGAAAGTTCAAATTTAGAATTCAATTTTTTCTCTCATATATGAGTTAATTTGAATGATCCATAGTCCATACAAGTATTATTGTAGAAAACTGCTGTCTTCATGCAAGCACAAGTTTTGTTGGTAAAGATTTTGTTGAGTGGAGTAGTTCATTTTGTAGGAAAGTATTTTTTCTGATATATTTTGAAGTATTTTAAATGAATATAGACTTCATTTTTTCTGAAAGTTTCATTTTTTGAAAATTTTTTCAGTTAACCAACGGGAGGGCCAAGGAAAGGGTTACCATTTGGGGGCTGTGCATTCAGCATCAAGCGACTTTAATCTTACCTTGTATAAATGTCATTGTCATGAGAGGGTTTCCATTGAATGACTAACCAGACCTGCATTTTTATATTGTTTGAAGTTTTAAACTACTTCCATTTTTTGGACTTTGATATCCTATTTTATCAGGTAAATAATCGGCTTTAATCCAACCTGCCATTAACCATTATGCCACTCTGCACCTCTCAGCTGCTAGAGAACGTTTATTAAATATGACTGAGACCATATTATACCAGACAATTTTAAAACACAAGGTATGAAACTAATATTCACAAATAAACTTATATAGTAGGTAATCAATACTTCATTAAGAAACAAGAAGTGTGGTTGATTTCATACCTCATTAAACATACATAATTGATTTATAATCAAACAGGTCTGTTTGGTCACGCAATAGAAACCATCACATGACCAATGTTTTTTTTATTTTATAGCAGCTTGCAGTGTTGGGGATGATTGATTATGAAATTGGGAAAAAGGGGTGATCATTGAAAAAGTTTCTTCTCTCACCTTTTTGGGGCAGCAAACTTTTAGAACACAAGCTTGAATGCTGTCAGACACAAACTAAGAGATCAACTAAAGTCAAAAACCCAACAAAATCACCATCTTAATGAGGAACATACGTTCAAATTTTTCAACCTTCTAGCACCATAGGTGTGGCTTGTACGTATGATACATATAT
>OY735204.1:4756434-4781872 GCA_963457665.1 Thysanoteuthis rhombus | reverse complement strand
ACTCTACATATAACTACGATGTCAGGGAGTTATTTGTGCATCGGATCAGTCCTGAAATTGAATCCTATCTATCATAGCTTATTGTCTATCCTTTCTTGAAATTCCATTGAAATTCATTGCGAATTTTTGTAGATGTTGTGTGGACAGTGTTGGGCATATATACGGAATAAAAAAGGTCCAGCCTGGCTGTGCAAGGGTTAAACTCCCTAGCTTCACTAAAATCTAAAAAGTAAACAAAATAGAATTTATTTCTCCAGATTATCATTATCCAACATAATTCCAAAACAACATTCCCCTCTTAATCTCCTTTATTAGTACTTCCTGTAAATGTGTTTTACAAACTTAAGCAAAACAAATCGACCTGACTTGAACATTGGGAGTGGGAGTAAATTCATCCTTAGTTTTTGCATACGTCCACTGTGTCACTGTTATTCATGCAGGATGTCACTAATTTTTAGTGTGGTCATTGTCCTCTGTTTATTGTTGTTACATACGAAAACAAAGTCAAAACTCAATAGTAGGAGTCTGATAAAATGATCTCTCAATCAAAGAAAGATTTGTGGATCCGCCCCAAAATTCAACCAACTCTTCCATATTCAATTGCTTACTCGTTCATGAAATCTCATTGGAATTCTTTGTGCACTTTCGGAGATATCTTGTGGAAAAAAACGTAAAGACAGACGGATGCAAACGAATACGTATCCCTCTCCAACTTGGTTGGCAGGGTAACAAGAAAGTGTGTTTGATTTCACACCTCATTGAACATACATAATTGATTTATGATCGAAAATTGATTAACTGGAAGTATGTTTTTTTCATGTAAATTTTGTCCTTTACAACTCTTGATATAAAAAGTATGTAAGTGAATGATATTTACATATGTGAATAATATTTCAGGATTGAAATACGATTAAAATTTGCCGCACTTTTTTGTTTCCTAATGAAGCATTGATGATACACGAAAGTCAAGCGTTACTAATCTTTGAACAGCATTTTCTTTCATCTTTGATTTTATCATAGCTTTTTAGCCTAACTTAGTCCGACCATCAGTTTACAGCACTGAGTAAAACAGTGCAGATCGGAAATAAAGAATTAACTCTAGACGTGTGTTTTTGAAACTGGGGTCCATGGACACCGGGGTTTCCGATGAGAAAAAAAAAATGTACAGGATCCTGTATATACATTAGAGTTGAAATGTAACCCATTTAGAGAAAATTAGATTTTTAAAGATCTAAAATTGTTTATTATTGTTGATCATCGATTACTGTATAGAAACCAAATGCTGAAATGGGGGTCTGCCAGAATATTTCTTTCATGGAGGAGGTCCTTGAGTTTTCAAATTTTTGATAGCACTGCTTTTGGCCTAGGGTTTGGGAACTTTGGATCGAAAAAAAAATGTGGAGGATCTTCAGCAGTGTTCCCTTTAAACCTGACTTTGAGAATCTTGTGGCAGAGAAACAATACCATCCATTGAACAGACGTTGAAAAACATTATTATTGTACACAGACTTGTTCTATATATTTGAATTCATATAAATGTAATCTATTTTGAATAATTATGAATTTCAAGGGCAAAAAGTTCTTTGATCATACTCTAAGAAATAAATACTAAAAATAAGGGTCCGTTAGAATATTTCCTTTATAGAAAGGGTCCTCGAGTTTTCCAAGATTCAAACCACTGCTCTAGGCAATTCGGACAAGCTTCTTCTCGTAAATTGGTCCCCCAGTTTGTCTGGCAGTGTTCAAACTTGTTTTTTTTTTTTTTTTTCAATTCAGACTTTTATAGTGATCATTACCAAACATAAATAGAGAGGAGTAACTTATCTATCGATCATTTTTCCAATTTTGCATTGATCACCCCCATCACCCCATGCTGCCAAAAGATGTTGGTCATGTAATGGTTTCTGTAGTGTGACTTACCAAACCTGTTTTTTTTTATTCGTACATGGTATGTACAAAGGTTTCCAGCAAAAAACAGTTTTCAACTGTGTATCAAGTTGTTAAAAGAAAAAAAATGCTGGGAACTTTCGCATGTATCTATTACAGCTATACTCACAAGTATTTGAACAAACAGAAATTTTTCCTGTATAACTTGGTTTCATGAATTGAGAACAGAAACTTTACATAAGAAGAACCAAATTTCATTGCAATAAGTACAACAATGCATGCATTTAGACATATTTTGTGGTTTTCAGTGCTATGTTTGAGGAGAGAAAATATCAAAATTGAATCAAGTCGGTAAGGGAATTAAACAAAGTATTGTTTTCCTATCTTGCTAAATATTTATTCTAAATCAATGAGGAAGATTGAAAAGACTGACTTGTAATTAGGAGGAGTTGCCAAACTAGTCAGTTGAATAATTTTCAATTAGACTGATACACATTTTGGAAGGACTGCAATCACAGGCAAGAAATGCTGAGTTTGTGTTTGTTCAAATACTTTGGAACAGTTCTTTTTATACAAATGATGGTTTGTTTATACGAAAAATACTTCCTATATATATATATATATATATATACATATACCAAATAACTACTCCATGTCAACATAGCATGCATACATAAACAAAACTATTACAACATTTACTCCTTATTATGTATAGAAAAAAACTTTTTTTCACCTACAAAATAAGTTGCCAAAAGATGTTGATCATGTGACGGTTTTGAGTGACTAACCAGACTTGTCTCCTGCAGTCTTTTGGTTCTGCCAGTTGGAATTAAAGCCCAAAAGTTTTGGGTTTAACTTGACAGTTTGATGTCTACTTATCTTACCTAATGTTTTAAGGACTCTGTCTGTCATGAGAGAAAGATAAGTGCTTTTCCCACTGCAGACACCTGAGACCTCCCAGTAGCAAATTGAGGTCAATCAGTCAGAGAATCACCTGACAGTTTATTATTATAGAATATTATGATTACTTATATAGGAATACCTCAAATAGCACGTTTTTAGTTAGAGCCAGTTTAAATGTAGTTTAGTTGAAGTATTGCTGTTACAGATTAATGTAACCAAGTTTAGTCTGAAAAGAAAAACACTTATTTTAAATGCTTCCTCTGCTACAGAATGTGTAACCCATTTCAGGTTTGAATTAACCAAAATCTTCCATGTTGGCCACACATTTGGAGGATGGATAAAAGCATACTTGCTGTTCATCTTGAGGAGGATAGAACTTTCTACCATAATCACACAGCTTGGAGTGTACTCAATTAGTTGCTGAGTGTACAAGAAAATTTTTCCTATAAAGAATTTTCTATGCTCTTTGCTCATGTTGGAATCGCACCTATGACCTTCTGTGTGTTAGATGGATGTGCTGAGCATTATACCATCCTAGCGGATATATTAAATCATAATTCGACCTTGAACAGTGCAGTTTGAACAGCACAGGAAATTTAGGGACAAATTAATCAAACTATTCTAGATATACTGGTATTATTGTTGTGTATCTTATATGTTATGTTTACATACATATAGGGAAGTAATAAAGTTTTATTTATGTGTATCAATATACTCCTGCATGGAAACTATTAGTAACATGCAGCACTTATAGATGATATTCAATATCCATTCAAATATGTTGGAGCATTTCTTCATCAATGGTGGATAAGGCTTGGCAGGTTCTTTGCTTTGTCTTCTATAGATCACCCCAAAGTCCATAGGAGTTACATCAGGTCAGGGCCCCTGTAATATTTTCAGAAGGAAAATAAAAAAGTTGAAGATAAATCGAATTTCAAATGTTTGCTTCGTGTAATCTCTTTGAAACAAATATCTCCAAAATGTCTGTAAATTGTAAAGTTCTTGAGAACATCATTTTTTGATTGTCGTGAGAGCGAGACTTTGTTTTTGTGCCCTTGTCAATCTGTGTATATTCTTTAGATTGATGGTTCGGAGTTGACATTTGTTGATTCAGCATTCACAATTGGAATGAGTTTTCAATTAATTTCTGGAGTCCCCTGGACAGGGCTGGCCTTAGAAGCTGTGGGGCCCAATTGGAAACATTTTTTGTGGGGCTCCTGATAGTCAAGATCTGTAGAATCAAAAAAATATAAATAAACTTTATATCTCTAAGGTACAATGGAAAGCATTCAAAATATGCGCCTCAAAATTTCACAGAAATAATTTTTCACACTCTTCTGTAATTGATTATCATTTTTTTCTCATTCAAGTACAATAAAAAGAATCGAAATTCAAACACTACCAAGAAACATTGTTGTGGAATACCACTGAAAGGGAAATGACAGATCGGAGGGAAGGTATGAAAGGTAAACAATGCATAAAGGATACCACTGGAAGAGAAGCCACAGTTAAGGGGGACCACTGGGGGGAAACTATAAATTATATTAAAAAAATCAATTTTAATCTATAATCCCATGCTTAAGAATGCTGATGACATAATTGTCATGAGAATTGATAAAAAAAAAGAATAAATTATTGTTCTTTGGTGTCAAATAACAAAAATATACTGCTTAAAGGGAAACTGTTGAATCAATTAAAAAGAGAAAGAATTAATGACGCCAGTTAACTGGGGACAGGCAACGTGAGTTATGAAAGTTTTGGACACATCTAAAAAAAATAACAACGAGCCTTTCTTATTTTGTCTTTATTCTACAACAAGCCTGACGCAATTATCTTAATATTTATATTTTTAAAAGATTTTCAAAGTTGTTGAGATAATTTATGGACACCCTGTATATTTCATTTTCTTAATGATATTAGAGTTTTACTTTTCAGCAAAATGATCACTGTTGACTGAAATCAGTTATCTTGCTTGTCAAAATTAATGCAAATCACACACTTCTTATCGGGTTTTATTTATTTTGATTAGATTTTATTATTTTATATGTGACACTTGGGAGTTTTGTTATTGCTTTTAATTTTCAAAGATTTTGTCATAATTTTACTTTTATTTCAAATATATATCCCGTACCTTATCTCAATTTACAAGAAAATGATCATGTTTATATTCTTATGTCTTTACTGTTGAATAAACATGAGAATATTGTAGATGTATTATTGTTTTTATTAGAAACTGTCAACCAAATCTGTCACTAAAGGTTTTTTCAGTTTTCAAGTTGATCTGGCTAGCTGGCTATAAATGGATCTATCACCTGAAGAGGCCACACCTATGGAGATAGACAGCCAAGAAATTCAACATTTTTTTCTTATTGTGTCTACAAAACATACTTTTTTTTTTTTCTTTTTTTTTTTTTTTAAATTCTAGCACAGATAAGTTTTTAGTGGTGGATTCAATTTGCAATGTAACTTTATACTAAATTAGTTCTAAAGTTTGTGTCTGAGAATATTTGTGCTTGTTGTGTTTTTTTCATTTAGAAAATTCAGATTTTTTCAGTGATTGAGGCCCAACATAAGGCGAGAAAATAACTTCATCAATCGATCGCCCCAAAAACAGCATGATGCCATAAGATGTTGGTCCTGTGACAATTTCTATTGAGTGACTAACCTGACCTGTTATCTTTTTCTTTTTTTTTTTTTTTTTCATTTCGATTGTCTTTTGAGTTGACAATAGACATCTTCCATCATATCTAGACTGAAGTTTTATTGCAAAAAATAAATGAATAATACAAATGAATTATTGCGGGAGATGCGGGATGGTTGAGTGGGTATCAGCAGAAGATTGGACTCAGAGAACCAAGTTCAAACTCCATCTTGAGATCACTCCGTTTGGATAGTGTTACGGTTAGCACACCTACATCACACTTTGAAAGTCCTAGATTAGGTTTCTCGGTATGAGCAAAGAGCATGGAAAACCCTTCATTAGGACAAATTTCCCTGTGCCCTCAGCAGCTGATTGAGTACACTCTAAGCTGTATGATTATGGTTGAAGTATCCATTCTGTGGACTTGCATCCGGCCAAGGATGGGGTCATAAGAACTTGTAGTTATCAAGTCCTGGTCTCGACCAGACTTAAGACATACAAGGATCTCTAATCTGACATATGAATAGAAACCGGGACTTCATTACCAACTGTTATACTCCTTTAGGGGTTGTCTTTTAGGAAACATAGTGCTTTTTTCATTGCATTAATGACCTAGGAAAAATGGTTTGAATCTATCTCTCTGCCCAGTTATAGCTAAAATAGCAAATGGTGGGTAAAGTGAGTGCAACTACTTTGGGTGCTTGTCTATATGTCTGATTTACATATCCTAAGCAGCAATGTGATATGTGGAGCCCAAGCAGGCACAGCTGAAGCTGCAACCAGCGTAAGGACACAAAAACGAAGAAAGATCCTTTTGTTTGTGTCCTGCAGTATTAATGTTTTGTTTTTTTTTCTTAATTCAGACTTTTTTGGGAGATCACTGCCTAACAAAAGGTGAGAAAATCAACTTATCTGTTAATCACTATGATCACCAATATTTTCAATTGATCACTCCAAACACAGCATGCTGCCAAAAGATGTTGACCATATGATGGTTTCTTTTGAATGACTAACTAGATATGTTATTTCTAATTTTGACTCATCTTTCTTCCATCTTATTGCAGTTACTTTTTGTCGCAATCAGTGCCAGATTAAATATGTAGGAAATATAGTGAATACTATGGGACCCTCAATCATAAGGGACTCCGCACAAAAATTCTTGCAAGCTATCAAATCCAAATCCATGATTCAGTACTAGCTCTCATACTACAGTACTATACTGCCTTCAACTTTAATGAATGACCGAGTGTTTAAGGTCAGCGATTTTGACCAATTGTCACCTTTAATTGGAGTTATTATTTAAACCCAGAGATTTATTTGAGTGTGGTATCTATATGATTCACACTCATAAATGTGAAGATATTTGAAACTGAAGTCATTGCTGCTGTACAATGATCAAAATAAAACAAAGTAATACTATCACAGAAATATCAGATGTATTTGTTGTATTATATGGCTGTATAATAAATGATAAAATTTTACTTAGCAAGTAGAAAATATATACCTTTTGATATTTATGTGTATTCTCTTAATTTGGAGCCTTTTTATAACTTATGCTAGTGACCCTAAAATAGTTGAATCCATCCCTGATCAAAATTCCCAAATTGTTATTCTTTGCTTGTTTAGTGTGCAATGCGGATCAGGAATTGAGAATAAGCATAACCTTATCTACAATATGGTAAGTATTCTTTTCCTTCTAACCAATTTCTAAATCCAGACTTCATGATTGGATCAGAATGTTGGTCTAGATCTTGAATTTCCAGTGTAGCTCATTTTTCTAAATTTTTAGTGCAGTCTCTGGTCAGTGATGATTCATTTACATTTACCCCAGTCATTTGCACAGTTCCCAGTGTATGGTTGTTCCTACTCCAGTTTTTATTGCAACTAAAGTATAGATTCAGACATTAGAAAAAGCAAATTTCTTTACATCATTTTCTCCTGAGTCCAAGAGACTGAAATTTTTCTTGTCTCTTGTGAAAGAAATGTTCTTTACCATTTTCAATTTTTGAATATTTTCTGTATCATGCTTTAAGTTACCTCTTGTCTCAACTCACATAGACTATCAGTAATTGCACATGAAAACAATAATAAATATGGCTCTGAACGATCGATAAAAATAAAGGATTGCTTAAGGATTTAGATTTGATCTTTTGCCAGCTGTAAGAGGTTGAATAGCTCAATCGGTAGAGCCATCACCATACATAAGCAGGCTTCCCATGGTAAAAAGGATGAGAGCTGCCATTTTTCCAAGGGGGAGGGAAAAAGCATATATTTTGGGGGTAGGTGGGAAGGTGTATTCCGAATACATTGTTATGGCAACCCTGTTACGCTATAGAAATTCCATAGAAGCTGCTGCACCCACTGCCATTTGTAGTGCAAGCACATATTATCCACTGTATGATCCAGCACTTGACTGTTGATGGAAATGCATAACATGTCCCTAGGTTGACACGATAGACCCAGCACCAGTGAATTATAATACAATCTTTTTACATGCTAACATTTTGTTGGGGGTCACATTAAACAATTGTAATGCTCTGTTACCCTTTCTTAAGGTTCCAACTTTTAAACCCCCTTGCCATCAATGAGGAGACCTGATCCAGGGTGGGGGCGCATATGCCCCATCTGTCAACCAGCCACTGCCCCGCCCCCAGCAGACACACCCATGGATGTGAGTTGGTTTTCCACATGAAGCTTATTTTTCATTTCTAATGTATGCTGTTTACTCACTGCCGTCAATTAATGATCAAAGTTGTTGCAATAAGAAGCAACTGAAATCAAGATGAAGGAAATGCTAGTCATAAACCAATGATAGATGACTTTGCTCCATCAAAAAGGAAAAACATAAGTTTAACTATGTGTCAACCATCCTTATGTCCATATCTGTGATTTTCAATTTCAAATAGATTCTAAAAATGCCATAACTAGTTGTGGTTATTGAAGGAGGAAGAAGAAGAAAGCAAGGATGGTTCACTCAAAAATCTGGCTATTAAAAAAATAATTAGTAAGTTTAAATTAAAATAAATGTAAAATTTTCATCAATAATCTGTTCTGGAGATTTAGTGTATGGATACTTTTTTTGGTAAGACGGATTTACATGATTACATTTAACAACTTTAACTATAACGTTTGCTGGAAATTAAAAAGGTTTAGCCGATTTTAGCCATTTTTGCAATCAGTTTTAGCTATTGATAACAAATGACACTTGGCTAACTGTAAAAAAATAACTTGATACACTCATTGATCAGACTAGGTGTTCTTTTATTGATATCACACCTCTAATGACAACTGTTTAATCAAACACAAAACCTTCTCCTTTCTCATTCAGTTGTTTAATGTAACTGGAACCGATAGACCACGCGACCGACTGAAAAGCATCTCATCGAGATGTGTAGACACCTCTAAAGAAAAGAAAAAATAAACTGAAGTTTGCTTTAATCCTACACAACTTAAAAACAAAATCTTGAATCATATTTAAAATGTGAAAAAGAAGAAATCTGTCAAAAGATTTTATTTAGGAATATGAGTCTTGTTTACGGTCTTGTTTACGGTCGGCCTACGACAGACAAACACAATTTCTGATTAGAATTAGATGAAAACGATAAAAAAAATTTACATAAAGAATCATTCAGAATCGAATAATTGTATCTCGAATGTTTATATTGGGCTAATAACTGGGAGTCTAAAAAAGATGTTTTGAATCTTTTTCTTTTACTCACAAGGTTTTCAAATATCTTATCAGAACTCAGAAGCAGATAATAAGACTGAAACTTAAAAACATTGAAGAATTCAAATGCTGAGACATAAAAAGTCATCTGTTCTGTTTGGGATATAATTAATACACATTTGTTATTAAATAGTTTTTTTTATTTAGATTGTAATGAAGTATATATGTGTGTGTCTCTCTCTGTAGCATTTTGCTGATATAAATATATATGCACAAATAAATCTAATTTTTTTTTTTGTGGTGCCTGTCAAAAATGGCTCACAGATCCTAGAGTAAGTCAAATCATAAGCTTTTATTCAAAGCCCGAATGGTTTTCAGTCATTTTTGTCATTGGGTCAAGTCCTATGATTGCTTGCCTTTTTACACCGTAAATCTGTCACGTATGAGTTGAAGACGGTCAAGATGAGAGCTAAAAATCTGATTTTGATCATTAGAAGTAAACATGCTGAAGATTTATTTGAATCGAGTTTCAGTGCTAGTGAATGGTATCAGCGAGACATGCTCAGCTGTGAGCAAAATCTGTATGCCGAAGATATTGTTTGGAAGTGACTCTTTTGCTCTATCCATTAACAGTGGTAACTGTCGGCCTCTCAAAATAAATATGTCTGTGTTAAGGCAAGTTGGTCCCTGTTTCTTCTGGTCCTGCAGTGCCAAATACACACCTATGTTTTATTTCATTTGCTGATAATTAAAAGAGGTGTTCTAATGAACTGTGATGATGACTTTTATATCCTTTTTTAAAATTATGTTCTCAGTCACCCAGTGCAAAATTAATGTGTAAGTGTTATTTTCTTTTCTGGTCATGATTATTTGATCTTGAATTCTGCTCAGAAGGAAATGATGCAGATCTATCCTTCTCAAGACATAAAGGAATAATGTGAAATCCTTTTATTCTAACTATCAAATTTATTTTACTATGCCTACTGAAGGAGTGCCATGAATCATTATATACTGTACAAAGACCTGAATGCTGTCAACATCACAACTGGATTTTGCCAAAAACTGTGCTGTTCAATGTTCTTGTGAATTGTTTTCTATATATATATATTTTGACTTACCTCAACATTGGGCGAGTTGGTTCCTCTATCGCTTGGTATGCTATGAGCTAAACTGTGAGTTGTTTTACCATAGTTTTGCCATTTATAGATATCATAAATTTAGGAAAGATATTGGTACTCAGTTTAAAACCAGGAATGGTTCCTCTTACTCTATTAAAATATTCTTCATGCTGCTTTGAATGCAAAAAGAAGACCCAATAACCCCCAGTCTCCACTTAATCTCATCAATGAATAAATGTGTATGAACTAGAGACTGAACATGTTTATTGGTCTCCTTTGGTATTTTGTGATATATAAAAAATAGAAATTCATTTTTTTATTTTTTGTACATGTGAAAAAGGTTTGAATAATGAATCTGCGATTCCCAGAGATAAACTAAATCTACTCTTCAAGAAAGTGAAAGTAAGATATACTCATTAATCTTTTAAATCTTAAAATATCTTTTTGGCAGTCTGTATATTTTTACATAAGGAACTTTCTTCTTGCTATGTGTAAAAAAGGAAAAAATAAAAAGAAAGTTGGATCGTCATAGTGTCACACCTCTCATAACGATAGACAATCCATAAAAAATATTCTACTTTTTTCAATATTCCTTTTTCAAAACAATGTTAACCAACCGAACCTATAAAATATTATCATTTGTTCGATCTCTTTCCATTATTCATATCATTTCTAAGATCAGTAAAAGAATTATTGTTTGAAACTGCCAACCAAAACTGTCACCAAAACTATCAACATAGGTTTCTTCAGTTTTTAAGTTGGTTAGGCTATGTTTGCATTATGCATACAAGCCACACCAATTGAGCTAGAGTACTGAAAATCTAAATATTTACTCCTTACTATGTATAGAAACATTTAGTTTTTCTAAGATCTACCCCCCCCCAAATAGGTTTCTAATGGGGGGTTCAACTTGCAGTGTAAGTTTATACTAAATTGATTTTTTAGTTTGTGTCCAGCAGTATTCATGCTTGTTTTTTGAAAACTCTGACTTTTGGAAATCCTTGCCCAACAAAAGTTGAGAGAAGTAACACATTCATTGATCAACCTTTTTTTCCAATTTTTCTATTGATCATCACCAACATGACATACTGCCTAAAGATGTTGGTCATATAACAGTTTCTATAGGGCGACTAACCAGACCTGTTTTGTTTTTTTCTCAAACTTTCAAACGTGTTGCTATGAGCATGCCGGCGATGATTCCCAAAGCTAATTGCTACCGTAATGAGTTCAATCAGTGCCCCATTGACACGCCATATTTAGCTAAACTCTGTAAATATCCATCTATCTCTATGTATGTACAAGTCTGGTTAGTCACTCAATGGAAAATATCTGCGAAAGTTCTTCATGAATATCAATGAAAATTTTCGGAAGGGTAGGCCACATTGTTTGGAAGAAGTTTAAATTTGGGGGTGGATCCAGGAATTCGTTTTTGATTGAAATATATATTTTTCCACTATTGGATTCAAATTGAGCAAATCTGCCTGGGCAATAGGGAAAGTTGAGAAAACTACAAAATACGTAGAAAATGATTTGTTTTGTTTATGCATTGTTTTCTAAATGCTTTCTTTTATGAACAAAGATAATTTTCACTCATATAAATAAATGGATTTTTAAAAGTGTTATCACAGAATCTGTCACTCTTCATAAATTCTAGGTATTCCTTTAAAATTCCATTCATTCAGTTACACAGGAAAGGGATCACTTCGAAATCCTTTCTCACCTGACCCAGTCTTGCAGGGGATGTTGAAATAATTCTGTTTGAAATTATAGTCTCTTTCATTTTCGGTTGGATGGGTTCAGCATCATTCTAAGCCTTTATGGGGCTTTAGGCAGAATTTGATTTGGAGGCCCTCCACTACCACCTCTTGAGTTCCCCACCCTCCATCACTCTCGGTTTGCTTATGCTGGGACTGAATATGGGTGGGTTCATAGATTGACATGTGAAAATCAAACCAAAATAAAATTTGTCGTCGCAGTCAATAATAGAAGAATTGTAGACGTCAAAACTTGATGTCATGTAAAAAAAAATCCCATGCAGAATAAATATGGTCAGAATAAATCATTTTTGTGACATCCCCGGCATTTTTCCACTTGAGGATGTCTAAAATGGCATTAAAAAAAAACATCTACAAAAATGTAGAATGTAGATGTTATTGATAAATTCATTAAAATGTGGACCACAAAAGATCAAATGAGCATTTTTTTTTAAAAACAGACATACATTATCTAAGGTCTCTAGGGGAGTACTGATAGCAATTTCCAAGTCTGAAGCCAGAACGGTATGGCCAGAAGTGTTGATACATGCAAACATACACATAAAGAAATACACTCAAGTATGAAAATGGATAGAAACCTTTGCCATCTTTGATAGCTACAGTTGTTCAATACTGAAATTTTTTTCTGCTGAAGTAACTTCATTAAATGACTATCTAAGTAGTGCCCTTCTGCTGGCTACAGCTTCAGCCATCCCTCCTTTGCTCCATATATAACATATATAACACTATTAAGATAAGCACTGGAAATAGTGTCATTCAGTACACTGTATGCTATTATACTAGGGGAGGGGAGATTTATAACTTTCAAAAGAGCATTGGCACAAAGTGAACATTAACTGTCCCAGCGAGTGTTTGAACTCAGTTCAGCAGGTCCATTCTTCAAGATAGCAACCATTCAGTCACCCCACCTCTCCTAAATGTATATTTGTAATGCTAAAAACCCCGATTTCAAAGAAGTGATTCTGCAATGTATAAAAGTAAGTCTGGTTAGTCACTAGATAGAAACTGTCATGCGACCAACATCTTTTGGTGGTATGCCTTATTGGGAGTAATCAATCAAGTAAAATTGAAAAAGAGGCGTTCAATGAATAAACTACTTCTCTCACCTTTAAATTTGCAAAAAAAAATAGAACAACTATGAATACTGCTGGACACAAACTACGGGATGAATTTAGCATAAACTTATTTTGCAAACTGACAGCCCTCCTCTGCCAATACATAGACTAAAACCAATCAAGGGAAGGAGTTTTCAAAAAAAGAAAATTTCATTGTTGCTTCATTGATGCAGCCTGTATGCATCAAACCTATCTACCGGCCAGACCAACATAAAAACTGGAGAAACCTATGTTGACAGTTTTGGTGAATGGTTTCTAATTGTTTCCATCATTTAATAACAGTACTAATGATGATGATGATGATGACAAGATATGTAGATGACTCATAAAATAGATTAATGATGAAAGGAAAGGTTTTATTTCATTTCTTAGCAGAAAGGAATTATGCATATAAATATACACACACACACACACACATATATATATATATATATATATATATATATATATATATATATATACATATATATACATATATATATATAGATATGATTTTATGGATGAGTGGCCTATTTTCTGTGTTGCCAATATTGTTTTTAGGAAAGTGATTATTCCAATGATTGTTTTCATAAACAAGTGCTTATATCATAAAATAAATCTAAATATCTATTTATTTATCTCTTTATATGTACAGTCATGCACACAATTATTAGCGCTCTTCTTCCAAAATGGCTTTTTATTAAATCTCTTGCCGAAATCAGTGCCTCACATGTAAAGTTTTTGGTCAATATACGTACAAGTGTTCAAGAAACACCAAACAACGATTAAATTTTCAAAACAATTTATTCATATCAATCAAAGCAGAGAAACAAAATAATTTAATGGTTCAAGATTATTGGCACTTCAACAATATTCGATGATGGACAATAAATAGTATTTTCATTTTGCCTCGTAACTTCTTTCAATCTGCTAGAGTAGTTATCTATGAGCCTCTGGCATAAATCAGAAGGTATTTAGCTGATTTTTCAATCACGTCTTCTTAGGGCCAGATTTATAGGAGGACAAAAAGGCTATTGCCGCAGGCCCCCACTAAACAAAAATATAATGATTAAAAAAATTAGTTTCTTTAATAAGAAATGAATTAATAATTACTACTTTGAATTGATTTTGTAATTCATTACACCTTCGATTGTTTTTGACAAATCAATGAAATTACTGCTTTTAATTTAGGTCTACAGTAATTGGAGTATAGGAATATGAAAAATCTACTTTTTAGTTTTGCTGGTTTGCATTTAAAGGTACACAAATATTTACTCCAGATATATCTATCTCTGTGGATGGGTAAAAGTGCAGGTATGTATGTGTTTATGCACCGAGACAACTTGCGAATTGGTCATTGTACAAAGTTGATATTCACCATGTATAATAGTCAGTTCACAAAACAGTGCAGTGTTGAGTTGTTTGGAGTGGTTCGGATCAGCGGTTCTTGAAAAATTGAATAAAAACTAGTGAAAAATTACAGATTAAAGATCTGTTATCTGGAATATCTAAACTGGCAACACTTAAAGAAGTAACTAAAATAATTCAAAGCCACAGTCTCGTACGAAGGACTGAAAATTATTTTATATGCTTATTACGGCAGGTTGCTCCACACACCTTAAAGGTCAGACCCTTTCAAACTTGCATCTTTGAAATGGGGACTGACGTAGTTTCAACCAATGTGTCATCAAAAGTAAGGTCTTTTTGGTATTATTATCCTGCTTGAACGTCTAACGGCATCCCTATCCTGATTGCCTCATCATCAATTTGGGGTTTTCATTCATAATATCAAGATAATTCTCCTTTTTCATCTTTCTTTTAAATCAATCTTCCTCTGTCTTCAGCCAAAAAACAACCCCGCAGCATTATACTGCCTCCACAGTGTTTGACTGTAATGTAGGTCTCCCCGTTTTCCCTCCACAGTCTGGTCCTATCGTTGTCAATGAATAATTTGATTTCGTCTTGTCACACCACAGAATAGAGTGCCAAAAACATTCAGGCTTCTTCAGGAAGTCCCTCATGAACATCAAACCAGTATTTAAACAGTCCTTCTTTAATAACAGTGTCTTTCAAGGATGGTACACCTTCAAGCCACCTTTTATTGAGAGCTCGCATAATTTTCAACTCTGAAGCATAAACGCCTGTCCCTGCCAAATTGGCTTCCATTGTTCTGGTTTTCATCGTAGGATCTTTGTTCACGACTCTTGTTAACTTCTGTATGTTTCACCACAAACATTTTGCTGTTACATCTTCATTTGTGCTCCTATGAATCAGAATGCTTGAAGACAGTGGTCTGCAGTCTTCTTGCAAATTAATGAGAGGAAGTTGGGTCAAATAGACGTCATAAAAAGTTTGAAACGTGGCACTTATCCTAATAATTAACGGATGCTACAGAATCATTTGTGGTTAACCAAAGATGCCAATAGGTAATCAAAGAACTGAATTTTGTTGTAATTCATTCCAGTCAAGGCATCTTTTTAATCAATCAAAAAAAACACAGAGACTCTTTAAAAGCATAAACAGTAAGCATAGTATCCCAATATTTGCTCACCAGCCAGTCAAAATCTCTTTGCAGGCTGGTTATTACCTGCAGAACGTAGGTTGCTTACCCTTGTTTCAAGACAATGATCTGAGCAGTTGATTTTAGGACATTTAAAATGCTTAGATATCATCTATTTCCAACTGCTTGAACATTAATTATCTTCTTCCTAATGTAATTAACCCTTATACAACAGATGGATGAGTTGTCAGGCAGAAAATGGTTGCAAGAATGTTGGATTGATAATGTGTGCCATGTAATATGTTGCTTTAGGGAGTTTCTGTATCTGTTCCTGTGATGACGCAATGTTTTTGAAAACGTATCAGAGGTGGAAAGTGATGTATGTAGATCCTGCAACAGTTAGACCTAGTGTTGCCACTAAACGATTGCTTATGATGAAGCCTGGATCAGAGTTCTCCAATGCGTTTCTATCAAATTCTTCTGATGTTGAACCACACAAGAAATTGGTATCATCTTATGTTACCTCATTAAATATTGCTCGTTCACATTATCGTGGCACAAGGGAATATTTGTAGACATCAAAGTTTGTGAGAAATTTAGTAAAAATATCTATTTCTTCTGTGTTTGTATGTATGTATAAGTGCACCTATATATATATATATATATATATATATATATATATATATATATATATACACACACTGACATTACATCACTTTGAAAGTATTGTTTGGCCTTGACAGCATAAATAGAATAAACAATTAAATAAAACGGGCAACTGTAAGAATCAAATGTCCAACTGACATGTAACCGCTTTAACGTAGTGTCGCTCTTACCATCGATTCCTGCAGCAGCCCATTTAATCTGATTGTTTATTCCATTTACACTATCTAGTCCTAATGATATTTTCATCATGTAATAATGGGAGGACATTTAAATAGTTTCAAAGTAATATAATTATTTCTGTCATATTACAAATCCATTTCTAAATAACGTAATAACCTGCATTGAAAGAAACAAATAAAGCAGATATAGACAACAAATGAGCAAAATGAGAATCCAGAGTGAAAACAGTTATTTGGACCATTGCCTTACCAGCAGCTTTTTAGTTCAATGGTAAGTACAATGTCATTTTGAAGCAGCTACCCTATCAGTCACAGGTTCAATTCCTGAAGCAACCCCATTTTCTTTATTTGTTTATTCTATTTATATTGTCTAGGCCTAATGATACATTCACTGTGTAATAACAGGAGATAATTTAAAATCCATTTTTTTAATAATGCATACATACACATACATATACACACACATACATGTATATGTATATATATACATATATATATATATGAAAAATCTGTAGGTGCTTCTGTACTACAAAAGTATGAATTATTTATATGGATTTACGTGTTTGATTGGCTTATATGCATTTTCTAGAAAGCTTGTCAGCATGTTGTATGAGTGCGACAATAACAAACTGGACAATACAACACATGACAATTCAGAACTCACACAAATATTATAGATATTTCTATATCTATAATCAATATTTTATCCCTCTGTCTTTTTCATGTATAAATCTGTAAAACTCATAACATATACACACACACACACATATAAATATAGAGAGAGATATTTGTGTGTGTGTGTGTGTGAATTTAAGCATGTATGGATGGATAACAAGATAAACAATTGATTATTTTTGTATATTATTTACTTATATATTTTTCATCTTTGAAGATTTTCCTTGTCATAAAAAATAGGTGAGTATTATTGAAGTAAAAGGATTTGGTTTTTAATAGAACTGGGTGTGGCCAAGTGATTCTGGTGAACATATTTTCTTCATCTGATTACCTATATCTTTTTTAATAACTCCAAACATGTTGAAATCCTGTTTTTGTTTTTTTTGTTTTTTTTAGAAACCATCAACCAAAACCATCACCAGAGGTTTCTCTAGTTTTTAACTTGATCTAGCTGGCTGGATGTCTCTGCATGTATGCGTTGCACATGTGGCATGAGGGAATATTTGTAGACATCAATAGAGCTTGAGGGCTGAAAATACAAACATTTACTCATTATTATGTCTAGGGAAAAACTTTTTCAAGTCTGCCCCCTTTCCAAATAGTTTTTTAGTCGGGATGGGGTTCAATAGGCAAGATGAATCAGTTAGTGTCCGACTGTTTCACAGATTATGACCCAACGAAAGTCGAGAGATGTAATTTATTCATTGGTTGCCCCCTTTTTTAAATTGATCAGCCCCAACTTGGCATGCTGCCAAAAGACATTGGATACATTACAGTTTCTATTGAGTGACTAACCAGACGTCTTCATTTTTTTTTTTTTTTTTGTTCTGTGATGGCAATGGTTGCTTGATGTACATATCCATGCTTGGGCAAATGTATATTTGTCTCAGGCTGTTCACTCACAAGGAGGGGGGCTATTTTTCTTATCTTTGAAATCCTTATTTACTTACGTGATGTGACAAGGTATGCGGAGATTATATGATGGGGGAAAATCCTTGAAGAGTGGCAGAAAGGCAATAAAAGGAAAGAAATCCATACATACTGAATCACTGTACCCCCACAAATTGTCTGCCCAACCTACCAGCCAAATGGTCTGCAAATTCTTCTCTCTTTTGGTCTCTGTGTGTGAGTGTATGTCCAGGAACTCCTGGTCATATTTTTCATGCTACAACCTTGAAAATCTGCATGAGTACATCACTAGGCACCATCCGTTTCTTTTTTTGTTTTTTTTTACATGATCGTTTTTGGAAAAAAATGCTCAAATGTTGTGCTGGTATTTTACAAATAATTTTAGATAAAATATCCAGGGGGGGGGGACTTTTGTGGATAAATTTAGACAATTTTTTTGATAATCAGTTCTGGTACATCAGCCAGCTACAGTGTTGCGAGTTATGGATAATCGATCAAGAAACATCTGTCTGTTTATCTGTCAGGCAATAGTAACTACCTAAACATGGGTGCAGCCTAACTGAATTCGGATTCCACACTCAATAGACCAAGGAGAAGATTTTAAAGTTAAATCTTTTTTTTTTTTTATATTTGAGATAATAAATAATATTGTGGGGTCTGGATTCATGTTCTTCCTGATAATGAAGATCTGATTTCCATTTATTTCTTTATAACATCGATAGTCTGATCTGACCGACTAAATTTGGTCTACATATTCAATGGACCTAGGGGAAGGTTTATAAGAATAAAGTTTTTTGATTTCTGAAAATTCAAATTATGCAATCCAGAAAAGAGCAGTGGAAGAAAAGAGAGAGAGAGAGAGAGAGACAGAGACAGAGACAGAGACAGAGAAAATTGAAGATAAGAAAAAACAAGAAAATGAATGGACTCAAATTTGAATTCAAAACCTGTGACGTTGTATATACAATTTTTGATAGCCCTCAGCAACATTTGTTTCATAAATGAAAATATCGATAATATCAAAAAGTATTTGTTTCCGATTGATTAACCAAGTTAATCCCCGCGTTAAAACGTCCAAAACAAAGATAAATGATCGCTGCATCAAAAATAAAAAGGAAAAATATTGTCCAAAATGCAAATATAATTCATCGACAAAGGAGAAAAATTATACACATTATGATAATAATCCATATAAAATAACAAACTGCAATATGAAATAAGCAATATATTAAAACATAGCTGAAAGGGAAGTCGTATTTGATCATCACTGCTTGGTAGCCATGTTAATATGATATGTATATCATATATTATACATATATAATATGTTTGTTTTTCAAAATCCCCAAAACTGTTACATGGTAAACAACTGATGATCCCTACAAAAGACATTCCATGCATCATACCGTAATAACGAAGCATAGGGGAAACAAGGAAAAACACTGGAAAAATTACATAAATTGCATTAACAGATGTTGGGAAGTGACTGAAATTTTTTAATGTTTAATGATTAAAGCTATAAAGCTTTCTAGACTATTAATATATATATATATATATATATATATATATATATATATATGATATGTATACATCACTCATGAACACAATTAAGTCTGCTTTCTTTCTTTTCTCTCCTTCTTTCTGTCTTTCTATATTTTATTTTAAAAATTGATTTAAAAAAAAAGGAATAATATAATTTGTGACTTGAAAAAGGAATAATTTCTTTTTCTTTCTCCCTCTTACAATACCCGCTCTTTTTAACAGCTTTTTTACTTCTTCAGGGACACTGACTATCTCTCTTAAAAGTTTAAAAAAAATAAAAAAAAGATCATGTGATTTTTAAGAAACAGTAATATTGGATTTGGAAACATTTTTGTAATGATAACAGCTGGGGATGTAATATTTTGAAAATGATAATAACTGCTTGAAAAATGACATTTCAGGATGGCATTAGATTAAAAATATTTTTGAAAATATCATTTTAAAAAATAGAAAATAATCTGGACATAATTTTTCACCTTAGAAAATAATAATTCATAAACAATATCTGATTAGAAAAAAATATTTTGTGAATAATCATATTAGATTGAAAAATAATATTTTGGAATTGATATTATCGAATTGAAAATATTATTATTAGACACATTAGAAATCTAATCTTTTCTGCCTGATTTATTATATATTTTTACGTATTCTTATCGAATCACTATAGCCCTAAGAATGGCCTGTCCGACCAGATTTTTCTTTGCTCGACTGTGCTTCTGTACGTATGCGTGCTCCTGGGCACATGATTTTTTTCTGTTGTTTTCTCAGAAAAAGTGCTTTTTGGGGTCTGAAATCTTATGCTGGTATTCTTTTAGATAATTTAGGATAAAAGATGTATTTTTTGATGATAATTTTAGATAAATGATAAACTCTTTGAGTTTTTTTTTCTGATGATTAGTTCAGCTACATGTGCAGGCTATGCTGATTCATTTTGGCAAGATACAGATATCCTGATTTGTATTTTATCTGATGAATGTTTTAAACTTGATGGATTTACAACCTATAGGCTTTATGGCAAGTATTTCAAGTTTCTTTGTGGTCAGTTTCTTTATATACTTCTAAAATCTGCTTTTTACTGCGAGTGCTGTTATGCCGGTGTCACCATTTGTTCCGAGGAGGTAAAAATCAAGTTAGCAGGCATAAAAACTTCCGAATTTCTAAGGTTAATTCACTTTCTGTTATTGCATTAGAGAAAAAATTGGAGACAATTCATCTAATGAAGATGTAGCAAAAACTAGTTTTGGGTGGAGAGCTGCCTGTGGAGTAAGTGGTGAAGCCTTTTTGATACAGCTTCATAGAAATGGACTATGGGTGTACAGAACGAATAGAAACTAGGGGTCAGGATACACGGTCTACTTTCTCTGATAAACAAAACAAAACGTAATTTATTAGAACCTACACACACGCACATACACCAAAATGAGGGGAAAACAGGTCTGGTCAGTCAATCAAGAGAACTTGACCATCAGGTGACAAAGGAATACTGCCGGAAACAAACTAAGAGACCGATTTAGCATAAGCTCACATTCTAAATTGAACCCCTAACTAAAACCCAAAATTTTCAGCCCCCTAGCTCCATTGATGCAGCCTGTATATGCAATATATACATATATACATACATAGCCACCCAGCTTAAAAACTGAAGAAACCCATGCTGACTGTTTTAGTTGACAGTTTCAATTATATATGACCCTACCCCCCATAATATTTTTATGTGTTTATGGTAAGTTAAAGACTTTCATCTCTTATTCCATATTCTCTCTATTTTTTGCTCTACAACACATGTAAACCAATCCACATACACCCACAAATGGGTATTTATATATGTATCTCCTCTTAAGTTTGTTGTGTGAGTGGGAGTTAATCCGTCAAAGGTGATGGTAGTTGGACAATGTGGAATTCAAAAACTTTTAGAAAATAAGTATTACAACAATGCTTTTCATTATAACAAAGATAGGCTTGATGTATTTTGCTGGAGTTGCACTGGCAATTTCAAAAGCACTAAGCAGTGCAAAAAGCTCTGGCAAACAAAATGTGCAGCTGTTAACATGTTTGGGTGTAGAAATAAACTAAAGAAAAAGGTGGTGTGTATATAGTCAACTTATATATAAGATGCAATGTACATCAATATAGATATATACTTTTTTCATGCGCTAAACTTTTCAAGAAGCACAAATACTACACCATCATACTAGGCAGAAGTGTCAGAGAGTGACATTTTGATCCTGGGTAAAGTGTACAGATATTGTTTTCAGATACTAGACAGGGGGCCAGGAAGATACAATTTAATTCCAAGCATATCATGCAGATATTCTGATCCATGTGTAAATAATCAATATGATCTTTTGTAGATACTTTGCTTGTAAACATGTAACTATATATATATATATATATGCATCAAGTGATTCCAAAAACTTTTTAGTATTTGACCATGATGAAATTATACTAACATCTAGTTTTAAACAACTTCTCTGAAATAATCTCTTTAGCCAGTAATCTCATAATGTGTACTGCTCTCAAAGAGTTGCAGTGGAAGTCCATACTCTATTTAGTTAGTGTGTGCTTTTCAAATTCTGCAAATTTTGTATAGAAACTGACACGCACACATATCTGTGAATATATATATATATATATATATATATATATATATATATATATATTGTTTTGTCTCAACCATGTATATAGAGATATTTTACTTGATAATCAAAAGTAAAAAGAAAAAGCTTGATGGTATACAATGTGGAAAAATCAACTTTGAGTTTGTAGAAAAAATTGCACAATTCTTCGTTTGAATATGTTGATAGAGAATCAACTGGAAGAAGTTCTGTGTAATTAGTATTCTCAAAGATGCTATCATAATTTGGTTTGCATGCAATCTGAAATCAAAACCGATACAACAGCATGAACAACAAGGCAAGTCTCTTAAATACTTTTTTGGGGTAAGCCACGTAAGTAAGCTCTATTTCAAAAAGTTAAATGATGTGTAGTATAAAATAATATCAATATACAATATATATAATACGATCGTCGAACTTTGAAATCTTTCCTGAAAATAAGCAAGATGGTTGAAAGAGCTCAAATAATAACATTATCATGAACTTAGGACACTTCATTCATCCTTGTGACTTGGTGAAGAAACTACTAATTTGCAAACAAAAACAATTTATCAAAAAGTTAAATTGATAAAAATTATCTCGTATTTAATGAAACTTGTTTTTAAAAAAATTGCTGTCAAAATTTACATTATTTGATATACATTCATACCTTGCATGAATAAATCATCGTCGCCCCTATGTTTATCAGATCTAATTATCTGAAAGACTATCTAAAATTATCTAAAAAAAATAGATGTTTTTTTTTTTTTTAAATTATCTAACAAAAAAAAATACCAGCACAACATTTTGGCATTGTTAGTCCATAATGACCATAGAGACCCCCCAAAGCATTTTTCTTTTTTTAAATAAAAAAAACATTTTCAGATGGTGCTTAGTGGTGTACTTATGCAAATTTTCATGAAGACAGAAGAATTCATAGCCCACTTGGCTGGTTAATTGGGTGATTTGTGAGGCTATTGTGAAGTTTATATATATATATATATATATATATATATATATATATATATAAGCAAGTTACTCTAGCAAACTATCACCACTGAGGTGAATTGATCATCACTAAGCGCCAGACATTTATGATCTTGTGCAAAACCAAACTAAGTTAAGCTCTGTAAATACCATATACATATATATATATATATATATATATATATATGTGTGTGTGTGTGTGTGTGTATATATGTGTATGATTTTTTTGTTTGTGAGTGTTGGTTTGTCATTTTTTTTTTGTCCTATTGTTCTCATCAATGTACCCTGCCAACCCACGTTCCAACCCTTTGCTCTGTACTTCTAATCAGTGGAGGTTAGTCATCGACCAATTCAGTGCTTCTTCTTCAGCACAACTCCAAGGCTTTGTTCAGATCAGTTCCTTGGACCTTATGCTTTTAGAGGCCTCTTAGAATAGAGGAGACAAATTGCTAGCCTTCACAAAGAATGAAGACCTAAAGTTTTTTGTAAGTAATATTGCCTATTGACCCCTGCCAAATTTGACCGTGAATGTAAATTTTTTTTTTTTCTGTGATTAACTACGTTTCTAAATTAATTATGGGGATGTGGTTTGTGCAAGCGCTCACTTACCCTCTCTCTTCTCTCTATCAAACAGCGTGGCTTGCCAAAGATAAAATTTAGCAATTGTACCAAAAGCAAGGCGAAATGGATTCATGCCTTTCCCAAAGGGACAAGTATTAAGGGAATACAAACCAAATCAACTGAAACTTGAACCTTTGCTTCACACTAACATCTTTAAACAGTGGCAAAGTGGACCTGAAATTTATGTGGGTAAAATGTGTAAAACAGCCAACCTGATCCTAAAATTTAACTGAGAGATCAGATAAAAGCAATGGTTTAAAGTAAGCAAATGAAACAACGCATTTCTTCAATATCTTATTTATCAGTGTTAAATAATAGTAAATAGCAATTCCATATGTTTATTTTGTATACATTTGCAATGAGGAAGGTACGAGCCATAGTCATCTATCAAGCCTAGTGTACTTCTAACTGACAGGAGACATTATGTTTCCTGCTGAGCAATTTTACACATTATATATTTATACAAATATTTCCTATTACTGCATTGAAAAGCATAATCATTCTATAGAGTTTTGCCATTCTTTTCTCCCAACTCCCTTCCTACCGGGTATGTTATGCTTATAGTATTCGTAGCAGCTATTAGCCAAGCCTATCATTGTACACATGACCAATGTCTTTTGGCAGCATGCAGTAATGGGGATAATCAATCAAAAGATTTGAGAAGGGGGTGATTAATGAATAAGTTACTTCTTCTGCCTTTTGTTTGGCAGTGATCATTAGGAAAATCTGAATAAAAAACTAGCATGGACACAGAATAAGGGATCAATTTAGCATAAAGTTACATTGCAAATTGGAACCCCAGTAAAATCCTATTCATTTTCGAAATACAGAAATCTGTTTTTTGTAAACATGATATGGAGTAAATGTTTAAATTTTCAGCCCTCTAGCTACTCTGGTGTGTCCTATACATTTAATGTACAGATATACATACATACATAACCAGCTGGACAAACTTGAAAACTGATAGAAACCTATTTTGAAGGTCCTGGTTGACAGTTACAAACATTCAAAAGAGAGTAATTTCGATGAAATTTTGGGAATGTTTAATCAACACCGCCCTTCTCCTTTAGTCCTGTAAGACTTTTGTAAATAGTTTTCGAACTTCTGCAAAAACTCGAAATATAATCTAAACAGAAATGCATAAACATTCTCCTTCTTTTCAACGCTGCCGTTTCATAATGGACACTTGACTATTTGTAGCAATAACTGTATTCAGTCTCTTTCTGTACGTAAAAATTACCAAAAATAAATATTAGCCACAAATATTCTAAAAGAGATGGGGGGGATGGGGAGAGTAATGTCCATACCTAATACTCGATAATGAGCCAAATTTAAGAACCGCGTCCAAAAATGTTGACGATAATAACCCCCTTCCCAGAAATTCCGAAAACTTGATAAGAAGACTAAGTTGAAGGACCTATTTTTATTATCTGGCAGTCAGATATAGTTCTGGGGAGAGGGTGGAATCTGCAGGTTTTTGCAGATAGATATAAGATAGATATGATATATTGGTAACCATCAACCAAAACTGTCACCTTAGGTTTTTCCAGTTTTTAAGTTGACCTGGCTAGCCATCCATGTATCCTGCATGCAGTTGCCACCAATAGAGCTAGAGGACTGAAAATTCAAATATTTACTCCTCATTTTTGTTTTTTTTAACTCTTTCCGTAAATGAGTTTT
>OY735204.1:4718934-4751434 GCA_963457665.1 Thysanoteuthis rhombus | reverse complement strand
TTATATTGACATGATATTTTGCAGGTATGTTGTGATGTTGCTATTGTTCAGATGTGTCTCTCCTTAGATTCAGCATTTTCACAAACCTGGTGCACCTCAGGTTACAATTGTGCCAGATTAGTGAAGGTCTACAGTATCAATTATTTTCTTTTTTCATACATTTATATTATCTCTAAAAACCAAGTTATATTTATCTGCAAATATCAACGTGTGTAGCCCCATTACTTGATAGAAACAAGTAGTCGTTTTATGTAGATACGTAAATACATTCATATACATTGATGTGTTGGTGTGGGTGTGCTATACATATACATACATACATATATATAAAAATATTTATATATATATATATATATAGAGAGAGAGAGAGAGATAGATATAGATAGATAGATAGTTATGTGTAGATTTATACATATGTGCGTATTGAAATGAATATACTTTTATGAACCACAATCTTGGCCAAGTAGGTACTCAAGCAAAAAGTAGTATTTATAACCATCTGCGGATTGTTTCATTTCTGTGACCGAAGATTTTTTATAGATGTGTCCACACTTCTCTATAAGATGTTTCTTGGTTGGTCACCTACATTTCTGATGGTATTTTCCTTGCTAAGTTTGATACAGCTTTAGTTTTTCTCAATTTAGAGACTGTCTAATAAAACAGTCAACATTGGTATCTCAAGCTGGCTATGTAAGTATCACATATACAGGTTGCACCAATGGAGCTAGAGGGCTAGAAAATTGAAGTATTTTATTTTCATAAAATCCCATTTCCAAATAGGTTTTTAGTGTGAGGTTTAATTTATAACATACTTTTATCCTGAAATGGCTGCCAGTTTATGCTGGCTGAGTTCATGCTTGCTTTCTGAAAATTCTTACTTCTTAATGATCGGATAAGTGAGAGATGCAACTTATTTATTAATCATCCAATTTCCCAATTTTTTAATTGATCACCCCTAACTAGGCATGCTCCTTGAAGATTTTTATCACCTGACGCTTTCTATTGAGTGACTAACCAGACCCGTTCTTTGTCTTTTTCCAAAGTGATCATAATCTGTGTTTGTGAGAATCAGGGAGCACCCAAGAAGTTCAAATTCCCGTCCCTGAACAATGAATCCAATCAAACGAGCCGCAATATGATTTAATTCAGAACAGATACTAAATTAATGAGACATGCAACAGAATTCCGTCAGTCACGAGAAACCGAATTTTTAATACAAACTCAGTAGGGGACCGTTGATATTTCCTTTGTTGTTGTTTGAGAACTATCGGTACATGGCCTAACAGAATGGAAAAAATATAAAGAAAAATATCGAGTCTTTATTTGACAGAAGAAAAATATTTTAAAACTTACAAAAATTCATTTTTATACTCAAGGTATTGAGTCGCAGATTCAGACAAAGGCCCTGAATGAGAAAAAGAGAAAATGTCTGTCGAACATTTTTAGCTGACAAATAAGCTTTTAAACTCCAAAGCTAATCAAGTGCTCTTATCAAAAACTGTCAACCAAGAATGTAAACATTGGTTTCTTCAGTTTTCAAGTTGGTCCGACTGGCTGACTATCAATGTATTCATCATGTGCACTAGCCACACCAATGGAGCTAGGGGGCTGAAATTCTCAACATTTACTCCTTATCATGTCTAGAAAAAATGTGTTTTTGTTTTTTTTGGAAATTCCCCTCTAAATAAGTTTTTAGTTGGGGGTTCAACTTGCAATGTAAGTTTATGCCAATATGATCCCTCAGTGAGTGTCTGAGCTTGTTTTATAAAAATTCAGAATTTTTTTAATGGTTATGGCCCAACTGAAGGTGAATGTAGTTACTCATCTACTGATAAACCCTTTCCTCCTATTTCATAACTGATCACCCCAACACAGCATGCTGCCAAGAGAAGTTTTTCATTTCATGATTTCTATTGAGTGACTTACCAGACTAGTTTTTAAATATATTCAGTTGTTACAGATGACATATAATTCTTTTAAATGTGTCTACACATCTCTTTTAACCACTTTTCAGTTGGTTGATCAGTTCCATTTATATTAGCAGCAGAAAGAGGAAGGAGGAGAATGTGTGATGTCATTGAAAGAACAACTATTCTGATCAAAAGATGACGTATCAAGTTTTCTTTTTTTACGAAGTTGCCAAGTGTTGTTTGTTATCATTAGCTAAATCTATCGGCTGAAATGGCTAAAAAAGGCTAAACTTTTTAATTTCCTGCTAACTTTATCGCTAAAAATGTTATATATACTCACTTAAAGCCAACTTATTAAATAGAATAACCATACTCTAAAATTCTAGACTAAATCATAATTAAAAACAGAATTAGAAGGTTTAAATTGAAGAAACAGATTTTCAAATGAACCATCCTCATTTTCTTCTTCCTTCTCCTCCTGCAACTAATATCACAACTGGTAATGCCACAACTGCTTCATTCAGAATCCCTTTGAAATAGGAAGTCACTGGTATGGACATAAGGATGGTGGATGCATCATTGAACTTATGGTTCTTGTTTTTTACATCATACAGAATGTGTTAAAAGTGGAAGATATACTGATATAATTGAATTTTCTGTAGATTCTCTAAAAATTTTATTACTCAATGTTTTTAGGTAATTTCCTATTCCGCAAAAATTGGTGAAAAGTAAGTGCCCAGTTTAGCATTATAGTTACATAGAAACTTCCCATATAGAACCTTAAAAAGACATTTTTTTTTCTTGAAACTATTAAATTTTCAACTGGTTCGAAGGTCTAGTGGATTGAAAGCACCTAAAACTGAAAGGAAAAATTTTTTATAGAACTATTATGTATGTAAGATAGGAAATTACCTAAAATTAAGGATGGAATAAATGTATATCTTATGAATTTGTGTTAAATAATAATAATAATGATAATAAAATAATAATAATAAAAGTCGTGAACTGTTGTTAATGCAAGTTTTCTCACAATTCATTTTGCCACCAAAACATTACAATTCATTTTTTGAAGTGAAACATCAAATATGAGACGTTAAATTGGCACACCCTGGTTAGGGTCATGATCAAAAAAGTTTGAGAAATACTGAGGGTCCTCTTCTTGTCCTGACTTGAAGGTTTATAACTTTTCTCCTAACTTGAGAGATGACTGAAGCTCAGACAAATTGCCACAAAAACTATACATTGATGGTTCAGCTATCACCTACCAGAATACAAGTGGAGCCATTAATATTGCAAAAGTACTTGGGCTGAAGACTTTCCTCAAAGACACTCAATAAAAAGAACAAACGATTTAATTGGTAATTAACAACGAAGAAAGCTTTTATTAGGTGCCGTGAATAATGGCTTTGCTATTTTTCGTTTTAGTTTTCCTCTTTGAAATATGCATTTGTGATTATCTGTGCAAGATGAACATTTTCAGCCAGTGCACATCAACAGGAACAGGCCTGATTAGTCACTCAATAGAAACCATCATGCGATCAACGTCTTCTGGTCGCATGCCATGTTGGGGGTGATCAATGGATAAGTTACATCACTCACCTTTAGTTGAACTGTAATCATTAGAAAAGTCTGAATTTTCCAAAACAAGCATGGACATAAATTAAGGGATCGATTTAGCATAAACTTGCATTGCAAATTGAACTAAAAACCTACTAATTTTAAAAAAACTGAAAAAAAATTTTTTTTAGACAGACTAAGGAGTAAGGGTAAAAAATTTCAGCCCTCTAGCTCAATTGGTGCAGCTTACTCATCGTGATACACACACGCATAGCAGACAAGCCATCCGGACCAACTTGAAAACTGAAGAAACCAATGTTGACGGTTTTGTCGACAGATTTGGTTGAGGATTTCTTATAGTTCATTATAATTGTTTATTGGAGATGATACTTTTTTTTCCAGTAAGATGTATTTATGAGATTGTCAAGTCTACTCAGGAGGTGTGAGAGGCGTAGTGGTTACCAGCGTGGAGAACCAATTCAGAGTTGCCAATTTAGATTTAAAAAAATCCTTTTTTGAATTTACGAGTTCAGTGTTGCCGATTTCAATATACTTTTTTTCTACTTTTCAAATTTGGGAATCAACTTTTGCTGATTTAGATATTAATTGAGGGGAGGGGGTATTTCCACGTTAAAAAAATTGAAAAAAAAAACAACCTAAATTGTCAACCCTACAGGTACCCTACTGTTGAAAACCGTCATCTCAAACAGTCAAAATGGATTTCTCCAGTTTTCAAATTGATCAGGCTGGCTGGCTTTGTGTATGTATCACAAATATAGACTTCACAACTGGATTTGAGGGTTAGAAATTAAAATATTTACTCCCAAGACGCTTCTTCATTGTTTTTTTTTCTACTTACCCTCTGAATAGGTTTTTAGTGCAGGTAGGTTTCAATTTGCAATCTAAGTTAATGCTAAATAGGTCCCTAGTTTGTGCATGCATGTTTTCTGAAAAGTCAGACATTTTAATGATCATCGCCCAAAAAAAAGCAAGAGAAGTAACTTATTTATTGATCACCCCTTTTCTCAATTTCAACTAAAAATATTCACATGACAGTTTCTGTTGAGTGACTCATCTAAAATGTTTTTATTTCTTTAGATTTTTTAATTTGCGAGTCCAGTGCTGCCGATTTCAATGTTTTTTCTTTTTTAATTCTTCCAAATTTTGGAGTGCAGCGTTGCTGATTTCAATTTTTTTTATCAATTTTTTGAATTTGGGAGTGATTTTTACATTCAAAAGTTAGAAAAAAACCCAAATTAGCAACCCTACAGGTGCTCTACATTTAGCATTGAATTTTGTTGTTTGCAATTCTATATACTTGGAAACTGAACAAATAAGAAATGATGGCTCTTGGTTGAAAGCAAATATGCTATGTTAGGTATGATAAATCGAAAAATTGCAAAAAGGGGTTATCAATGAATAAATTACTTCTCTTGCTTTTTGTTGGATCACTAAAATGTTCAAATTAAAAAAAAGACAAGTGGACACAAACTAAGTGACCAATTTAGCATAAACTTGCATAGTAAATTGAATCTCCCTTGCTAAAACATTATTTAGAGGGATGATTTTAAAAAATCTCTTTTCAGACATACTTATGAGTAAATGTTTGAATTTTCAGCCCTCTAGCTCAGTCTGTTGAGCCTGTACATGTAATAGATACATACATACACACATAGCTATCTAGCCATCTGGACCAACTTGAAAACTGAAGAAATCTATTTTGACAGATTCGGTTGATGGTTCTTAATATTGTATCATTTCCTGATTTTGGAATTTGGCATAAATTTTCAGGTTTTGATAGAAAGCTTTTCTTATTAATCACTGCTACCCACAATAGACCAGTGTAAACATTGTTGCTGGGTTCAGGTTGTTCATGTGTTCTGACATTTACATGTATCTATACATCTATGTATCCAGATTTCACCTGAGCCTAACTGCTCATAGAAAGTTTTTACACGCACAGTAGGGGAAGCATTTTGTTGTGGTTTTGAAAATTCCCCCTTAAACAGATTTTTAGTGTCAGTGCTGGGGCAGTCAACTTGCAATGAAAGCTCATCTTAAAACTGATCTCATAGTTTGTGTCTGGCATCATTCACTCTTGTCTTTTCTAAAGATTCCGCCGGCTTTAGTAATCACAGCCCAACAAAATGCAAGAGAAGCAACTTGATAACCTCTTTTTCCAATTTTTTTTATCATTGATCACCCCCCTACATGGCATGCTGTTTAAACAGATTGATCATGTGACAGTTTCCATTGAGTGACTAACTGGCCCTTTTAATATCGAATTGCTGCGCAAATGGCACAACCAACCAGCCAAGTGGACTACAGATTCCTATCTCTTTGCTTGTCTGTGTCAATGCATGTGTGTATGTGTATCTTCCGGTACTCCTGGGACCATTTTGGGGGCTACAACCTTGGAAATTTTCTTCAGTACACCAGTAGATACCCTTTGGAAATATTCTTCTTTTTTTTTAATCTGAATTTTAGGACCAACAATGCCCAAATCTTGTGCTGGTATTATTTTTAGATGATTTTCAATGAAGGATCTATTTTTTCAGTAAATTTTAGACATCTTTTCAAATCGTTTTTGTACACGTGAGGGCTATGGTGATTCATTCTTGCAGATGCATAGAGTAAGCAGTTATAATGTCTCTGACACAGTTTTTCATCAAATTTGAAAATTTAAAAACAAAGTATCTTTAGAAAAAGAAATAACTTTATTAGGAAACAAGAAAACTATTTAGTTCATAATTACCTTCCAATAACAAATTCTTTTTATTCTGGACTACACCATAGAAAAAACAAAAACAAAAGGGAAGATACTCTTTAGAAATAAGAAGTAGAACATGACCAGTTAATCATTCAATAGAAACCATCGCATGGCAAATGTTCATTCGCAGCATACCATGTTGGGGGTGATCAATTAAAAAATTTATAAAAGAGCCATCAATGAATAGATTACTTCTCTTGCTTTTGTTTGGCCATGATCAGACACAATCCAAGGGACCAATTTAGCAATTTTGAAAACATAAGGAGTAAATGTTGAACTTTTCAGCCCTCTAGCTCTATTAGTGTGGCCCACAGGCATGATATACACATAGCTTGCCTTACTCATTTGTAAACCCAAGAAAGTTATGTGGATAGTTTCGGTGACAGTTTTAATTGACAGGTTTTTAAAAAACATGATGCCAGAAAAGACGACCTAATTTGAATTGATACGGGATCGAAGAATCCAAATTAATAATATAAGCGGATTAAGATCCTCAAATTATCTACGGATCAAAACTGATAAGAGTAAAAGGAAAGGAAATAAAGCGTGAAGCCCCAAAACATCTTTCTAGACTCTGTCAATTTATGGTTACAAATCCAGCTTTTTAGTGACAGATTTAGTAAGGTTTCATACCCAACTAGACATCTTTGATTCTGTGACACTTTCAGACCCCCTATCCCCCCAATACACATGCACTTCGTCTTTGGCGGGTAACATTGTATTTGTGTCATCTTTTGACCCAACCTAAAAAGATTTCATTAATAAAAGTGAAAGAAAAAAAAATTAATTGATAACAAAACAAATCAGAGTAAGGACTCAGTCACGGATATGTCAAAAGTTCACCGTTTTTGTCTAATTCTTAACTCCTGTTTTGACTTTATTTCCCTCACCTAACAACAACGATGCTTTCAGACTTTGAGTTGTTTAGACTGAAATGTGAAAAGTTTGAAATATTGGATAGAGAGAGAAGGGAAGAGAGAGAGAGAGAGAGATTCCTACGTCATTAATCCCGAAAGGAAAGAAAGAGAGAGAGAGAGAGTGAGAGGAGAGAAAGAAAGGAATAAAGAGAGAAAGAGAAAAAGAAAAGTTTCCCGTTAATATCGGGAGTGCCACAAATTACATCTAGAATTATCTAGATTTTCATGCTATTTATCTAGAAAAATACCTAGATACTAATCTATTGTCCTTAGCCAAGATCTTTTTCTGTTATGAGAAAAATGTTTTTAGAAAAGTTGAAATATTTCAAAAACTTCTTTCAGAGCAGAGTTTGACCCTGAAGCTTTGTTGAATTTGGTTTTTTTTAGAAGTTTTAAACGGCCAAACAAGAAAGAATTCTTGATATGTAAGAGCAATACAACTGTGAAATCTTCATACAGTATAGAATGTAAAGTTTTGATTAAAAAAACCTTCCAGAATTATTTATTTTAAATGCTAGGGCATTGCCGATTCCAAAAGTGAAAGGTTTTACTTTATAGTACATAGAACGGCCTGCCATACTTCAAAGTATTTTGGGCCTGTCTGCTGAAAGGATCAGCATTTCGTGTTTTGACTTTTTTACCTGGGATTGAACACAGGTGGCAAATATTATGCAGCTTTTGATTGGAATTAAAGAAGAAAAAATGATTAGCCTTTCCCTAAATGAGTTTATTAGTTAGATTAATTATAATGACAAATGTAGAGGTAAATATTTCCCCGAGGAATTATTTTTGCTCATTGTAGTTATTTCATTCTTTTTTTTTCTGAATGTCTTGAAAGCTTTATGATATTAAGTATGGATGCTTCACAATGGTTAAGAAGCAATCAAGCAAGTCATTAATAATGTAATGAGTTTGATCCTTAAAGTCTGCCCCACAATATTGGACTTGTGCCATACTAAGATAAACTATGCAAATGACTACAACACATCAGTGCTGGATTTAGGCATGAACTAAACAAGCTACAGCTTTGGACCTTACAATCTGCAGTGGTTATAAATATATGGGGGCCCTCTGGAGTAATTTTTCTAATGAGTGGTCCCCAATCTTAATTTAGCTTTAGGCCTCTCCAAATTTATATCTGGTACTTTAGTGGACACCTTGCTGTATAACATGGGTGTCTGCCAAGGAGAAGAAAATGGAACATTTATCTTCACCTGGATCAGGCAGTCTTCCTGAGGACAAGTTGATTTGAGACTTTGAACCTTATAGTCAATACAATAATATATATCCTCATAGCATAAATGGAGCTCTATAGCCAACGCGTGTACCAGGATTAATGATCTAAAAAGTATATAAAATTATACTGGAAAAAAGAAAAAATCTTTTGTCAAAAATTATCTAGAAAATACCTGCACAAGATTTGGGCATTGTTGATCCAAGTTGACCATAGAGACCCCAAAGAGCACTTATTGGAAAAAAACAAAAAAAGCTTTTAGTGATGTACTCATGCAAATTTCCTAAGTTTCATCAGCAAAAATGTAACCAGGAGTGGCCAGAGACATAGACACAGATGAGCAACCAGAGAAGAATTTGTAGCCTGTTTGGCTGGCTGGTTGATCAGGCGGGCCATTTGTGAGGCTGAAGTGATTCATTGAAGGATTTTTTTTTTTTTTTTGTGTAAACCAAAATTTCAATAAACCGTATTATTCTCTAGTGCTCACTTCATCATACCACCCTGGTGTCAGGTCATTTATCTCTGTCGATGGTCAAGTGTACCATTTGACATCATCCAACACTCACACTACAAATAGTGGTGAGTGCAGCACCTTCTCCATCATAGGAATGACTATCATGTAACAGAGTCGCAATGGACAGTGTTGCCTATTTCGCAACTTTAGCGCTAAATTCAGTGCATTTGTTGCTTTGGCAGTGTAAAAAGTGCCGATTTAACATGAGTGTGTTGGCTATTCGGGGCCTTTTCTTTTTAAATTTTCAGCATCTTTCGAGTGTGTTTTGGCAATTTTTAGTGGTTTTTTTTCTTTTTTTAAGAGCTATTTTTTATCTAAGCACTTTTTAGCAGTCAAACTAGCATGAAAATTTTCAAGTTGGCAAACTAGAAGCCGACACCCAGGCTGTGTAGTATGTAAAAAAGAGACAAATCTTCCAAGCTCTTCTGTCGCCTCTTCAAGTCAACTCACATCATTCTTTTTCCATAGGTTTGGCAATATCAACTAAAATTGTCAACATAGGTTTCTTCCTGTTTTTAAGTTGGTCTAGCTGTGTATACGTTGGCATGATGCATACAGATTGCACCACTGGAGCAAGACCGCTGAAAATTTCAACAATTACTCATTACCAGATATGTTTTGATGGGGGGATTTATTTGCAATGTAAGCTTTTGCTAAATTGATCACTTAGTTTGTGTCCATTTGTTTTTTTCAATATTCAGATTTTTTATTGGTTACTGCCCAACAAAAGTTGAGAGATCTAATCCATTTGTTGATTATCCCCAATATGCCATGCTGCCAAAAGATTATTTGTATTAGTTTTTACTGGGTGACCAACCAAACCTGTTTGTTTGTTTTTTTCAGCATTACCTCTCGACCTATTGTTTATAGTTTACTTCCTGCAGTGTTCTACATAAAGGTTGCTAGATATTTGGGGGCCTAAGGGGCTTGGCCCTTAAAGGGGGCCCTCAGTAATATTCAGTGAGATATGATGGAAAAAGAAAATTTGCAATAAACATATGCTTTACCTTGATTTTCGAAAAACAACTACCAAAGGCTGAATTAATATTCAGGCAAAACTGGAGTTAACTTTATTTTTCTACTGTAACAAAAACAAGAACAACAAGGACAATCCTCAACAAAATAGTTCTTTAAACTGATATGAAATTCACATTCCCCTCATGTGATTTTAACTTATGTACAACTGATTCCCAGGATATTGTTTTACTGACTGAGCTAAATTGATAAACCTTATATCATTAAGAACATTACACAAATCCCATTAGTCCATAAAAGAAGGATATACGACCTATGCATCCTCCCGATAGTCACCTATGGAGCTAAAACATGGAACCTAACCAAAAGATTGACTCTCAAACTGAGAACCATGCAACATGAATATGAGGGAAACATGCTCAATCTCGCCTGGAGAGATCACAAGACAACACAGTATGTTAGAGAAAAGACAAGAGTTCGAGACATAGAATCCATTAGAAAACACAAATGGCAATAGGCTGGACAATTAGCAAGAATGGCAGATAACCACTGGACATCACAACTCACAACATTGATCTCCAGAGATCATATCCAAAATTGTGGCCAACAGAAAGTAAGCTGGCATGACGAGCAAGATAAACTCAGAAAGTACTGGCTCTGCAATGCTCATCATAGAGAGGCTTGGTGAATCTTGGGAAGGTCTATGCCCAATGATGGGTTCCTTTCATTCTAATCAATAAATATATATATACAAAAAATATATACATTTTTATAATTTTTTATTTATTATACATACAATAGATAAGCTGTAGCCCCAATCAAAGTCAGTGGAGTTTGACCCTGAGGCAGTCAGTCTTGTTATTCTATGTCAGTTGAAATCCAGTAGGTGAATTATAATTCATAAAACTTTTGTGGCCCCCTCTCTATTTTTGGCCTGGGGTCACTTTTTGAAATAGTCTCCCCTCCTTACCTCAGTTATATATCTACATTTGCGACAGCTGTCAAATTTGATCAGATGTTGTACCTGATCACAGCTGACAGGCAAACAAGTAAATATAATTACTCAAGTTGATTACCTAAGTTAATTAGATCCTTGGAATTAATGCCGAATCTTGCTTGTTATTAGAAAGTGTCAAAGATTCACTAATGAAAACTTTGTTAATGAATATTGTCGAATCACCGTAACCCCTACACAGCCAAGTAGGCTTCTCATTCTTTGCTCTTTTCTCATCTGTGTACAGGCACACCTGGTCACATTTTGGGGGCTATAAACTTGAAAATATGCATGAGAACATTCCGAGGCACCATCTAAAAACAGTCTCTTTGTTTTTTCAAAAAAATTCTTTAGATAATATGGGATAAAAGATCTAAATTTTTAGGTAAGATTAGTTGAAAGTTCTATTTTTTTTCTTTTTTTGAATGATTACAAATGATTTTTTAGATAATTAGTTCGGATATGTGTTCAGGCTATGGCATTTCATTTATTTTGTTTTGTTTTTTTTATAAAAAAAATGCTTTTTGGGGTCTCCATGATCATTTTTCAACCAACAGTTTCCAAATCTTGTGCTGGTATTTTTCTACTTTTTTCAGATAATTAGTTCTGGTACACTTGCAGGCTATGGTGATTCATTAATGTGAGGTACAGATATTGACATGTTTTCTAATCATCTTTATTGGATACACCAATTTTTTTCCCTGGATGATTTGATCTCTTCTGTTCCTCTTCAAAATAGTCATAATGTTTTGGCAGATTCATTTCCACAAACCACTTCAGGTGTAAAATGTAAAATCCATAATGAAAGAGTCTCTTTGGCTTTTTTTTTTCTTTGCTTTGAACTACCAGAAGAACAGACCAATGGGAGAGACTTTTCTCTTTCTTTACACGATATCTATACCTCGCATAAATGAATCACCATAGCCTGTTATAGAGCTAATTATATAAAATCATCCAAAAAAATAAATCTTTTATATCCAAGATTATCGATGAAATACCAGTGCATAATTTGGGCATTGTTAGTCGGAAATAACCAAGGAGATCCAAATAGCACTATTTAAAAAAAAGACAAAAGATCATTTTTAATTGGTGTCTTGTGCTGTACCTATGTAAATTTTCAGAGCTGTAGCCCATAAAATGTGACCAGGAGTGCCTGGAGACAAACACATACACAGATGAGCAAAGAGGGAAGAATCTGTAGCCCACTTAGCTGGTTGCTCGGGCATGTCATTTTTGGGGCTCTGGTGAAAGTTGTTAATCCGCAGATGGTATTATAACCTGTTCAGATAAAACAAACATAAATTTGTCATTGATGTGATCTGTAAAGACAAAAGCCCATCGTGAGATTAAACTTTTATTCCTTAGTGAAAGATAGACAGGTCTGGGAAGTCACTCAGTAAAAACTGTCACATCACTAACATCCTTTAGCAGTATCTTTTGTTGGGAATGATCAATCAAAGAATTGGGAAAAAAAGTGAACAATGAATAAGTTATTTCTCTTGCCTTTTTGGGGTCAGCGATCATTTGAAAAGTCAGATTTTAAAAAAAACAAAAAACGAACATGCATTCTGCCGGACCCAAACTTAGGAATCAAAATTAAACATATACTTACATCGCAAATTGATGACCCCTCTAAAAACCTATTTAAGGGGGGATATTTCAAGAAACAAAAATAGTGTTTTTTCTAGACACCATAAGGAGCAAATGTTTAAATTTTCAGCCCTCTACCTCTATATCAATAATGCTTCTTCATTCAAAAATGATTTAAATAAAATGGACCGTCAATGAAACATGTCTTCAGTGTTTTCTCTCTCTAATTTCAAGCACATATGTATAACTTTTCAATTACAATAGTATTGAAGAGATAAACTCTTTATGTTTTTTGTGGGATTTCCACTTATCAAGAGTGATGAAAAAAATGTTTGCACAGAACGGATTACGTTAATAATATCAATTTGAATTCAGTGTCTGGATTAACCCAATCAGAACACTCCAATACGATGATATTCGAAACAGCTAAAATCGTTCAAAGAATTTGAATATAATATGTCATGAGTAGCATCCCTTTCCTATGGCTTTGTCTGAATAATCTAATTTGTTGGACACTTCTTTTCAATGAGAATATCAGGTATGATAAAAATTCAATGTACTACTTTTTATTCTTCAAATTTTTTTTCCAGAAAAGTTAGTACCATTGATATCAATACATGTATAAAATCACACACAAACATATATTCAATATCTTTGTGGAAGGTTTTCTTTTAAACATATTTCTTTGAATGCAATGGACCAACAATAATAGACAACAACAATTTTTCCCATTTTAACCAAATAATTTGGCAGTTGGGAGATGGGATGACTTGAATTGTGTCTGACAAGGCAGTGGAAGAGTTAAGGTGCTGTTTTTTTGTTTTTTTTTGTAGAATGAGCCAAGATCCGCTATTTATAAACAATAGGCTGCATCAATTTCCTTTTTTAGAAATCAAACTAGAAACCCTTTAGAAACCCTAGTGATCACCAGTCTATTACTCACACCACTCAGCTTCCTTGACATAAAGCATTATGAATTTGATTTCGTAGTTACTCTGCCAACAAATCCGAGACTGAGTCCACTCTTGTGCACTCGTAATCTTGTCGATAGCTACAGCGGATTTGTGGGAGCCACTCCTACAGTCACCCTTTTGAATATCGAGGTATGGTCCTCTCGCCTTTACTCAACAAAGGATCATCTACGGGGGAGATTTTTACATATCTTCCACCTTAATCACACAGCTTAGGGTGTACTCAATTAGCTGCTGAGTGTTCTGGGAAATTTGTCCTATGAAGACTTCGCTCATACCAGGATTTGAGTCTGCAACTTCCTGCATGTGAGGTGGACGTATTAACTAACATTACACTATCTGAGTGGACTATCATGAACTTGAAAAGATAGAATAGATTTGATACTCTCAAATGTCTTGGAACAAAACAACTTTGTAAGAAATAGAAAATTTGCTGTAACATTTCCAAATGCTAAAGAGAAACAGGCCTTGTTAGTCACTCGATAGAAACCATTGTGTGACCAACTTCTTTTAGCAACATACCATGTTGGGAATGTTCAATTGGAAAATTGAAAAAAGGGATGATCAATGAATAAAGCACTCTCATTTTTCGTTGGCCAATGATGTCTAAAAAAGTCTGAATTTTTAATGAACAAGCCTGAACGCTGCTGAACACTAGGATTGACTTAGCATCCACTTACTTTGTACATTTGAAACCCCACCAAAAACCTATTTTAAAAAAACAAAAGAATATTTTTCTAGATTAAATGAATAAATGTTAAATTATCGTACCTATAGCTCCATTGATACAGCCTGTGCGAACAAAAAATGCATAAACTGATAGCCAGCCAGACTCACAGGAAAACCTAAGAAACCAACGTTGACATTTGTGGTGACAGTTTTGTTTGATGCTTTCAAGAATATGGAGAGATCTGGTTAACGATTTTAACTGTGAATTCCCGCAAGAAACCTAAGATGGCTTATTGCATTATAAGTTTGGTTTAATGTGATGTGAGATGGACTGAATGAAGAAAGCAAGAAAGTTGGTCTTCGCATGAACTTCAGTAAAACAAATGTCATGTACAACAAACACACAGAGGTCAAAGTCACAACGATCAAAATCTAAAATGCAGACCTGAAGAAAGTAGACCACAAATCTTGGGGAAAGTCTATGTCCAACCAAGGACACAAGGAGGCTACTGCTGATGACTGATAAACAGTAAAGAGTTTACTCCATGAATTAGGTGAGGATTTGTTCTTGTCCTTTTTCTTGTTGTCTACGGGGGTGGAGGGGACAAGGTCGACTCCAACTTGGACTGAAGTTTGACAATTCAACATTTGCTGTAAAATGAAGAGAAGATCTGGTTAAGGATTTGAACTGTGAATTCCCACCAGAAACCCAAGATGTCCGATTGCATTACAAGCAGCCAGTTTTGTTTTATCTCATGAAAAGAACAATCAGATTAGAACGGTAAGCAGATTAGGGAATGATTTCCAAATTTATTATAAATTTACCCCATCCTGCAGTCGGGGTTAACAGATTGGACGACCCTTGGCCTACGAGTATCTCCAGTTTCATTCATGTCTTGCCTCATTTATCGAGCTGAACCAATGAAAGACTTACTGTCTCAAGAAGACTATAATTAGACAATTGTAAAAAGAAAATGACAACCGTTCCTGCGAGCTCTAAAACAGGCAAAGTTAGTCATTTGATAGAAACCATCACTTGATCAACATCTTTTGGCTGCATGCTGTGTTGGCGGTGATGAATTAGAAAAAGGGGTGATCAATGAATAAGTTACTTCTTTTATATTTTATTGAGCAGTTATTACTAGAAAAGTCTAAAAAAAACAAGCATAAATGCTGTCAGGCACAAGCAGATAGACCAATTTAGCATGAACTTATGTTGAAAATTGAACCCTTGCAAAAAACCTATTCAAGGGAGAATTTTCCAAAAATAAGATAGATAGCCAGCCAGCCAGCCAGACCAATATGAAAACTAAGAAAATCTATGTTGACAGTTTTGGTGACAATCTGTGTTGATAGTCTCTAGCAATCGATGAGTAAGGAATATCTGAGAGATAGACCATTGCATCAATGAGGAAAAGAAATCAACTAAAAACTGTATCTGACAACTCCGTCATTGCTAGAGTTACAAGAGGTTACTTCAGGTTATTTCATGTTAGGTATGCATTTTCAGCTTCCACTGTCTGGGTGGGGCTGGATGATCCGGCAATATTTCTGGTTTCTAATTTATTGGTCATAAAAAAACCCCAGTATTGTTCTGGTAGTATCGCAGCTTGCATAATCAGTGAGCAAGCCGTAAACCTCTAATGAAAATCAGGTTTTATCCACAACACAACTAGCCTATTTGTTTGATCCTCAAAGAGAGTGACACAAGGTTGGTTTAATGTGAGTATTCCACTGGCAAAAATTCTAAAACTATTGATGCAAGAACTTGAGAGTAGTGGTCTTTAGATCTCAGGTTGAATCTTGAACCCTCTGGACTTAACTACACAGAGCAGCAAAAACCTCAATCAATTATGGCACCGCATCTGTGTCCGTCTGATCTTAAATAGTCATGTGAATGATACAATTAACAAAACTGACCAAACACTTTGTTATATAGTAACAGTTTCATTTATATCAAACGGGCAGATTCAACTGATTTGCCTGAATTTAATTTCGAGAATATATAATATATTTAAAATAGAATATTAGCATATTTAGAGCATGTTTTGACTGTTTTAGAGTCTCTGCACTTAAAATGTTTTCTAAGCAGGAACAGCTGAAACTGAGGTTTGCGTAAGGGTGCGTTTTATAGTTTGAAGTATACAGAAGTTGCGCCTTTGTCCCAAAATCTCCAGTAGCAAATTTCAGTGAAATCCAACTATCTATGAGGCAACTTTTGAAACTGCGAACGGTGGAGACCCCCTTGCCGAATGGGTTCTGTGAGTAGATCTTTGCTTTGCTTCGATAACAGAAAAAGTGATTTGACTTGGAGGGGCTAGACAAAATTATTGCCAGAGAAAACAAAATGAGTTTACAAATTTTTAGCATGTATGTCATTTCCATTCCTAGAGGATTTTATTGTTTTCATAAAATCTTGCGTTAACTCATGTATAGAAAAACATGATTTTGTACTGAGCAAAAATATTTGGGTATCTTATCTCATGAATAACATGATTTTGTACTGAGCAAAAATATTTGGGCATCTTATCTCATGAATAACATGATTTTGTACTGAGCAAAAATATTTGGGCATCCTATATGAATAGCATGATTTTGTACTGAGCAAAAATATTTAGGCATTTTATCTCATGAATAACATGATTTTGTACTGAGCAAAAATATTTGGGCATCTTATCTCATGAATAACATGATTTTGTACTGAGCAAAAATATTTGGGCATCCTATATGAATAGCATGATTTTGTACTGAGCAAAAATATTTAGGCATTTTATCTCATGAATAACATGATTTTGTACTGAGCAAAAATATTTGGGCATCCTATATGAATAGCATGATTTTGTACTGAGCAAAAATATTTAGGCATTTTATCTCATGAATAACATGATTTTGTACTGAGCAAAAATATTTGGGCATCTTATCTCATGAATAACATGATTTTGTACTGAGCAAAAATATTTGGGCATCCTATATGAATAGCATGATTTTGTACTGAGCAAAAATATTTAGGCATTTTATCTCATGAATAACATGATTTTGTACTGAGCAAAAATATTTGGGCATCCTATATGAATAGCATGATTTTGTACTGAGCAAAAATATTTAGGCATTTTATCTCATGAATAACATGATTTTGTACTGAGCAAAAATATTTGGGCATCCTATATGAATAGCATGATTTTGTACTGAGCAAAAATATTTAGGCATTTTATCTCATGAATAACATGATTTTGTACTGAGCAAAAATATTTGGGTATCTTATCTCATGAATAACATGATTTTGTACTGAGCAAAAATATTTGGGCATCCTATATGAATAGCATGATTTTGTACTGAGCAAAAATATTTAGGCATTTTATCTCATGAATAACATGATTTTGTACTGAGCAAAAATATTTGGGCATCTTATCTCATGAATAGCATGATTTTGTACTGAGCAAAAATATTTGGGTATCTTATCTCATGAATAACATGATTTTGTACTGAGCAAAAATATTTGGGCATCCTATATGAATAGCATGATTTTGTACTGAGCAAAAATATTTGGGCATCTTATCTCATGAATAACATGATTTTGTACTGAGCAAAAATATTTGGGCATCTTATCTCATGAATAACATGATTTTGTACTGAGCAAAAATATTTGGGTATCTTATCTCATGAATAACATGATTTTGTACTGAGCAAAAATATTTGGGCATCCTATATGAATAGCATGATTTTGTACTGAGCAAAAATATTTAGGCATTTTATCTCATGAATAACATGATTTTGTACTGAGCAAAAATATTTGGGTATCTTATCTCATGAATAACATGATTTTGTACTGAGCAAAAATATTTGGGCATCCTATATGAATAGCATGATTTTGTACTGAGCAAAAATATTTAGGCATTTTATCTCATGAATAACATGATTTTGTACTGAGCAAAAATATTTGGGCATCCTATATGAATAGCATGATTTTGTACTGAGCAAAAATATTTAGGCATTTTATCTCATGAATAACATGATTTTGTACTGAGCAAAAATATTTAGGCATTTTATCTCATGAATAACATGATTTTGTACTGAGCAAAAATATTTGGGCATCCTATATGAATAGCATGATTTTGTACTGAGCAAAAATATTTAGGTATTTTATCTCATGAATAACATGATTTTGTACTGAGCAAAAATATTTGGGCATCTTATCTCATGAATAACATGATTTTGTACTGAGCAAAAATATTTGGGCATCCTATATGAATAGCATGATTTTGTACTGAGCAAAAATATTTAGGCATTTTATCTCATGAATAACATGATTTTGTACTGAGCAAAATTATTTGGGCATCCTATATGAATAGCATGATTTTGTACTGAGCAAAAATATTTAGGCATTTTATCTCATGAATAACATGATTTTGTACTGAGCAAAAATATCTGGGTATCTTATCTCATGAATAACATGATTTTGTACTGAGCAAAAATATTTGGGCATCCTGTCTCGTGTTGAGGCGAGAATGAATCTCTCAAGCTCCTAGAGATCTTGGTAAGCTCTGAGTGGAAAATGATAAATTTTGGCTATTTCAACTTTCAAAAAAAGATAGGTCTTGTTAGTCACTCAATAGAAACTGCCATGTAACTAATGTCTTTTGTCAGCATGCTGAGTTGGGGGTCATCAATTAAAAAGATTTAAAAAAGTGGATGATCAGTGAATAACGTATTTCTCTTACATTTTGTCAGTGATCACTAAAAATGACCCAATTTAGAAAAAAAAATGGGGAATCGAATCTTCCACACTAAAATCAAATTTACGGGGGAAATTTTCACCCCCCCCCCGTAAAAACGTTTTTTTGAGACATATAAAGAAGTGAATGTTGAAATCCTCTGCCATATATGTATCATACATACATACATATACAGCCAGCTAGACCAACCTCAAAACTGAAGAAACATATGTTGACAGTATCGGTTGACAAATTCTAATATGACAATCCTATCAGATTTTTATTGTCAAGAACAGGTGAAAAGTTTTGCCCACTCCCTAATTTTGTACACAGAAATTGTGCCATTTTCTAAAATGGCACATGAAGCCCACACTCATTAAAATGAATCTAAGAGGAGATTAGATCCCCAGGTCAGAAGGATAACTCAGTATCCATTTTCACTGGATTTAACTCCTCTGAATCAAGGCTGGACCAAGGGAAATAAGCTACTGCTTTTAGCCCTGTGGACACCAAGGGGTACCAAAGGCTGTTGACAAGATCAAAAATAAAATTCTGACATTCATTCAGATCCCTGGGACATTTTTTTTAATGGCAAAGACCTCAAAAGTTGGGAAGAGATGAATCCAGCATTAAATAAATTATTTTCTTCCAATATTTTAAATTCTGGACATCATCGTTTTTTTTCATGATTATTTTTATAATTAAATGAAAACGCCTCAATGGAAATTTCTGGAAAGCCAATGATATTCTAAATGTCAGACAATTTTTATGATTATTTGATGTTCACTGATTTTTGTGTTAGTTTCCTTTGCTTCTTTGTTTATCAACTGATTCTCCATTATTCCTAAATTTTATATTTTTATAATTTGTGATTAAATCTACTAAATGGTTGTTCGACAGCTTAGAAATCAACCTTCAGTCATGTTTTTTTCAAAATCTTTTCCAATCAAAATTGTTCTAGATTTTACCATAATGTGGTTTTAACATTTTAAAATTTTAAGGTTTCATACAAAGTGCTGCGTTGTTCTGTGAACTTTTACCATAGACCTGAGGTATTTTTGTTCATGCATATGTGTGTGTTTAACTTCTTTTTCTTTTTTCATTTTTTATCTTTTGAACAACCATAGCCACCAAAGGTGGTGAAAGGTTACATTGACACATGTTCGTGTGTTCCATCACCCCTGGCCGTAACGTTTTGTCGATAAACTTGAAAATTAGCATCCATACTCTACTAGACCCCTTGTAAAAATGTTTAGTTTTTTGCTTTTTTTGTAAAAAATGTTTTTTTGACCTTTTTGGAGGCCTTATTTAGACTGGTTTATTAGTGAGATCTAGATCCTCCAGAATCTAGATGATTCTATTTGTTTTTTTTTTCTCTTTCTTAGATGCTTCCTTGGGGAAAACACCAATGATATCATAAAAAGAAATTTTTCTGACCATATTTATCGTTAGATGGAACTGTTTCAAGATTTCAATGCTACAGTTGTTCAGTTATTGACTGTGATGGTGCATCTTATTTCATTTTAAATTTTTTTGTATGATATCAATTATTATTATTAATAATCTATCAAAAAATGCCTCTATGGTTATCTCCATAAACAATTTACATAAGAATGTGCATTAAGTCGAGTTATAAAGTGGTACAAAACTTAATGAAAAATATTTCAATCTTACCAGTACAGAAAAACATTTACCAGGCATATTTTATTTGTTTATTTTCCCTCAATTCTTCAATATATCTCAGCTGATAACTCCCAAAATTGCCTTATCAATTTATTTTCTCTCCCATGGGATCTAAATTTATCAAAGTTATTCTTAAAATTATTTATACCAGTACTATTTTTATATAAGATGGTAAACTATTCCTGTATCCCCAAATATTGTGAGAGAAGAAATCAATTTGTTTTTGCGACTTTGTTTTAGTAATAGACCTATGTAGTAAATTTCCTGTCCTATCAGACTTATTAAACATTAGAAATTCATAATTTGTAAAACCATTTATCTCGAAAGTTTCAATTAAGTGTCTCACCCTCCTTCCAAACAATGTAGACTATTCTTATAACTTAAATCTCTCATGCCACTTATCATTCTGGTAAATTTTCTCTCTACAGTCTCCAATCTAAAAATTAAAGTCTAATCATGTCTTGCATGTGGGGCCCAAGTCTGTACACAATACTCCAAATGCTAACATGGTGATGGCAAATTTAACCTTTATTATATTCATTTCTTTGTTGGGCAGTGATAGCTAAAAAAGTCTAAATTTAAAAAACAAAACAAATGTGAATGTTGCTGGACGCAAAATGAGGGATCAATTTAGCTTGAACCTACTTTAAAAATTGAATTCCCCACTGAAACTCTATTTAGGGAGAGAATTTTCACAAAACAAAACATTCATTTTGTAGACATTATAAGAAGTTAATGTTGGAATTTTCAGCATTCTTGGTTCATTTGCTACATGAACACATCTATGTTTCTGTCCTGTTTGGGCTTCTTCTGGCAAATCACCTGGAGAAGCCCAAACAGGGCAGAAACAGAAACATGTTTATGTAGCAAATCCTTACTTCATTTTATGTATATATATATATTTTTATAGACAATATGGAAACTTGAAAATTTGGAAAAAAAGTCTGTATTTCTATAACACGTATGAGGAACTAGTTTCCCCCATTGACAATTGAACATTGAACAACCGTAGCCATCAAAGATGGCAAAGGGCTCTATCCTTCTTTATATGTCCATATGTTTGAGTGCTTATTTGTATGTTTGTTTATGTGTTCCAGGGCTTTTGGAAAAAATGCTTGTTTGACCTTTTCGGGGCCTAATTCTGTTGGGTTTATCAATAAGATCTAGATTCTGGAGAATCTAGATGTTTTTTAGTGGAAATAACATCTAGATTCTCCAGAATCAACTGATGTTTTGGCTTTAGATATTGCTGGCAGTTATCAAGAGTTAAACTTAATACATGTAAATTTTTGCCGCCTCTCCATCAAAGTTTTCCTACTTTTTTCTCATTTTCTTATAAAACTCAAACTATAAGACCAATTAATGCCAAAACATGGTTTAAGTTATTTTGAAAAATAATATCAATAAAAATATGACAGAAAAATCATGGACTACTGACTCTTATTTTCTTTTTTTCCTCCCAATATCTTCATGGTTATCTCATTTCCTTCTGAGCTTGCAAAGATTTTTTTTTTTCAGGATTTATGATAACCAATTCGTTTTTGCTCTTCTTTTTCTTCAATGAAATAAATATGACATAAATCATATTTTTTACTTGTCTTTTATTTATTTATTTGTCTATTTTTATTATTTATTTCAATATTTTGATATTTCACTTATTAATCTAATTTAAATTTTGATGACGAACAAGCTCAGTGGGAAATAGAAAGAAGAAAAAATCCCGGTTTAGATAAAAATCCATAGGAAGAAAGTTCCGAGGGAAAAAATTTGCATTCCTTTAATTCCCTTAAAAGAGTTCATAATTTCTTCTTAATTCTTCTGAATTCGTAAATTCGTAGTGGCATTTCACATTTAATATTTCAAGAATTATTCTATCCTAACATGATTTCTGTCTGAATTAAATTTCAGTCAACCCTTTTTTTCTCTGATACACTGTGCAGTCTTATGATAGAGATCACAAGGCAACACTGTATATTGAAGAAAAAAAAACAGTCCTCAGAGGTATCATAGAATCCTTTAAAAAAAACCCAAATAGTAATAGGTTGATCATGTTGAAAAATTGTCAAATAACTGCTGGACGTCACAACTTACAAATGTTGTTGCCCAGGGATCATATGCAAAAAAATATAAGATGGCATGACAAACTAGAAAAGTTCAAAAAGTATCAGCTCCTTGATGAACATTATAGAGAGGCCTGGAAAATCAGCAGAAAGTTTCATGTCCAACAATGGATGTTGAAAATCTGATGATGATGATAGTATTTTAGTAATTGACTGATATCAATGCAGATTTTACTGAAGTCTTATGTAAGTAATTAGCACATTGGACAAAATATCATCAACAGCCATTATGTCCAGAGCTGGACAAAGGCCTTTCCCATTTCCTTCCATGACAACTGCCATTACACTAACCTCTGCCATGTCTTACCTGCAAACCTTTCTATCACATCCCTCTATCTTGAGTCTGGTCTCTTCCTATTGTATTTACTGTCCAATGGGCAGCAATCAGTTAGTCTTTTGCTGTATCTGTTGTCATCCATTCTTACTAAGTGTCCAGCCCATCTCCGTTTTTGTTGTATAATTATTTTCCTCTGATCCGTAATGAGGTTTTTCTGATCTCTTGGCATTTCTCTTTCCATTGCTGTTGGTGCAATTCTAAATTGATTCCCAGTTTGTTCTGTTAGTTCCCAGGTTTTGTATCCACAGGTCACAGCTGGTATTATGCATCAATAGTAAAGTTTATGCTCTAAAGGTCAAGGTTCTAAAAGAGATTGACAAATATATTCACCTAAGACAGATAATAAAGTTAGAAAAAGACCATAAAAACGGAAAAAATCATCCTTTAACAATTGGCTGGATATCATTTGGTATAAATAGAGGCGTATTGAAGATAACATATGGGCCCTCTTATTTTAGCTGTGAATATGGAGAATGCAAGCCTGTCTGCCTGCAGGCTCAAACCCTACTCCAAATTCTATTCCGATTGAAGATTATCACTGCAACTTTTGTATAGAATATATGATGAATAAAATGATAGGAAAATATATTTTTTTATATAAGTATATTTATTTATTGGAATGAAATATGCTTCAGCGAATATGTAATATGAACTTCTATATATAAAAGAGACCTGTTAGTTTGTTGAAGTGAGTATTGAAAATTGCTAACCAATCACTTGATTGTAATTTCTAATCATGGTTAGAAAATGTTAATTAGAAACTGTCAATCATAACTGCTGCCATAGGTTTCTTCAATTTTTAAGTTGGTGTGGCTGGCTGCATGTGTGTATTGCATATACATTCACTTATTATGTCTACAAAAACCTCCTTTTTTTCTCAATTCCCTGCCAGAATAGATTTTCACTGTTTCAGTTTACAATGTAATTTTTAGCTGAATTGGTTCGTAGTTTGTGTCTAGTTGTATTCATGCATTTTTAAAAAAACTTTTGATTTTTTAGTGATCCAACAAAAAGCGAGACAAGTAACTTATATATTGATCACCCAATTTTTTAATTGATCATCCTCAACATAGCATACTCCCAAAAGACATTGGTCTCATGATTGTTCCAACAGAGTGACTAGCAACATGAAGGTTTAAATCTAAAATCTGATTTTTTCTCTTATATATAGAGATAATACAATCGTCCATACAAATGCTATTGTAAAAAACTGGTTATCATGCAAGCACAAGTTTTATGGTAAAGATTTGGTTTAGCGAAGTATATTTTTGTGGGAAACGTATATAAAAATGAATAAAGATTTGTTACTCAACTCTGACATCAATCTGATATATATATTGCTCCAGCCGGACAGTTGTTAGAATCAACATTCTAACATAAAATGGGTTTGCGAGAAACAAACTCATTTGGTTGAATATAGAGGCTGGTTGGTTCCGACCAAATGGAATCTAAGTATCAATTGTTTTATGAGAGGTCACTTATGAGAGTGTTATCTCGCCCTTACACTGAAGTTGTCCACTTTTGGGACAGGGGAGTGTGGGGTGTTGCAAACAGTCTTTTGGATTAAAAATTACGTCTTCCCTTGAGTTTTATTCAATATTTCTTCAAGAATGTTCTATTTTTGAAAATTTAGTCAGTTAAACAATGAGAGGGACGAGGTGGGGGAGGCATCATTTTTAGGCTGTGTTTAGAGCATCAAGTAGCTTTAATCCGGCCCTCGGGTTCATTTATGTCGTCAAGAGGAGGTGTAAGGTTGCATAACAGTTAGTGGAAAACGGAACCAAGCTTGAGTTTTGGCCAAGGCTGTTTACATTAACTTCATATCACATCCCATGAGAAAGGTATGAATTCACGTTGCCACCCGACTATGGATGAATAGCAGGGTTGTTGGAGTCCCTGTAGTAGAGTAAAGCCAATTCAACAAAGAGAAGGTTACTCTGACCCCACCCCCCAACCCTGAACCATGGGGCAAAGAGTCAGCAACTCTACACCAGACACCACAGTAGCAGCATCTGTGGTTTGGTTGCAGTCATATGCTCCACAAGGAGAAATAGACATAATAATACAAAAATTGATAAACAAAAAATGCCCTAATATAGTATGTATATATGTATGTGCATGTATACGTTTTACAGAAACATTTATGATTAGGTGGAAATTGATAAATATTCATACTAAGCAATTGACATAAATCATTTGGAACAAGGAAGATTGCACAGCGCCCCCCCCCTCAATATTTGGGTAAAATTTTGGGCAAATATTCTGTATAGAATTTTGGGCAAATATTCTGTATAGAATTTTGGGCAAATCAAGTCCTTTGCCACCCTTAACCAAAGAGTTTTGATATGCTTGCGGTCTCAACCATTCAAGCAACTTTATTGATAGATCCAAAGATTAAAATACAAATCTAGATGAATGGATAGATAGATAGATAGGTCGCTAGATATGAACAGGCTGAGATAGATTGATAGATAGATATGAAAAAAAAAATGTGAGACAGTAAATCTGGAATGATAGATTGATAAATCTGAACTGACTTAGATAAAGAGACCTAAACAGGCATAGATGGATAGATATGAAGAAAGATAGTTAGAAAGATCTGAACAGGCTTAGATATATATATATATATATATATATATATATATATATATATATATAAGAGATGTAATACATCAAAACAGCTGTCTGTGGATGACACAATAATATATATATATATATATATATATATATATATATATATATATATATATATATATATATATATATAGATACATAGATAAATACAAACATAGATAGATCTGGATAGGTGTAGATAGATACAAATAGACTGATCTGAACAGGTGTAAGTAGATATGAACAGAGATGGATCAATGAATAGATTGATCTAAAGAGGATAGATAGATAAGGAGAAACGAAACTGACAGAATCGATAAATTGAATCAGTTGGTACTTTGTCATATACATTGTATTACTTACGTATATGTATGTGTGTGCATGTATTTAGGCAGCTATCTCTCTTTGATACATATTTTGTTAATGACCACTGAAGAAGAATGTTTTTTTTTTTTCAGTTGCTTTTTTGATCGCTTTTATGATTTTAAAATGTTTTTCTGAAATTTTAATCTTTCCATCTGCATTATTAAATATCACCTGAAGTGTTTCCTTGATAATTGTCACCTTGGGTCATTTATAAGTTACTTCGTTAAAAGAAATAAAAAAAATACACAAAAAAAATACAAGTCTGGTTTGTCACTTAATAGAAGTTGTCACATGACCAGCGTCTTTTGTCTGCATGCCATTTTGGGGGTGATCAATATAAAATTGGAAGAAAGGATGATCAATGAATGAGTTACTTCTCTCGGCTTTTGTTTGGGCAGTGATCACTAAAATGTCTGAATTTTGGAAAAAAATTTAAAAAAGGACCACCAAGTACAAACTAAACGATCCATTTATCATAATACATTGTATATTGAAACCCACAATAAAAATCTATTTTAGAGCAGAATTTAAAAAAAAAAAAAGAAACATTTGCCATAGATATGATACAGAGTAAACAAAGAGAATTTCAGCCCTCTAGATCCATTGGTGCTGCCTTTACACCTGATATGTACATAGTAAACCAGTCCACTAGCAAGCCTATCAGAAGGACAAGCTTGAAAACAGAAGAAATCTGTGTTGACAGTTTTGGTTGACAGTTTCTAAAAATAACCTGCCGTCTCTTACTACTTCCTCTCTCTCTATCTCTCATGATTTTGCTCTCTCTTCCTGTCTCTCAATTTTGTCGGTATGCTTCTCATATTTCATGAATATTTATCTTCACACAAACTGGTTACCTAAGAACTCCAGATCAAACAGATTAAAATGGCATATAATGTGAATACCTATATTTCCTTGCCCCCCCAGGGTCCGTGATAGAAAAATCAGAGGAATATCTCAGATTTCAAATTCCAGATTATTACTTTGGTGGGGTGGGGGGTGGATACATCCGTGTTCAAATGTGCGTATGATTTCCTACAGACATGCATGTTTCTCACGATTCAGTCGTCACTGAGGCTTTCGAACGGAACAGTTTCTGACAAAACAAAATATCTTCAAATACTTGGAAAGTTTGCTTCTGTTCCTGTCTATCTCGACCACCTTCTCCGACATCAGAACTCATCTTTTGTATTTTTATTTGGTACCCATAAAAAATTTATTATTATCTACGTATGAATTGGCACTTCCGCCTAGGATCAATATCTGTGTGCTCTTTATTGAGCATAGTGTAGAGATAGATCTCTTCCTCAGGAGGATTGACAGAATTTCCACAGGAGGCTCTCTACATTGATCCCCGGCTTCTGAGGGCACCTGGTATTTTGTCTTCAATTCTTTAGCTATTTGGAATTATCTGATTCTCAACTGTTTCTGATTTGTTTGTTTCATTTCTCATATTGATGTCTATCAATCTATCTATAAATCTATTCTGAATATTTATTCATTATGTATATATATATATATATATATATATATATATATATATATATAAAATGTATGTATGTGATCTGACAGAATTATTATAAATGGTGTTATGTTATAAAGAAACTTATTTGAAATGATTTCCCATCATTACTCGGTTAATGTATCACTTTACTTAGATAATGTAGTTAGAATAAACAGTGAGAGAAAATGGGGCTACTGCAGGAATCAAACCTGCCACTGATAGGGTAGTAGCTTCAGTGTAGAGATGGTTTCACCATTGAGCAAAACAGTCATTGGTAATGCAACGGCCCAGTTTATTATTATTCTGTCGGATCACATATATCCATTTCTAAATACATAACTGTTGTGTTGAAAGACACGAATAGATCAAGAATAAACGAGATGAGAATTTTGGTTGAAAGCAGTTTTATAGGCCTTTGCATTACCAGCGATTGTTTTGCTCAATGGTGAGAGTATTGCTGTCTTGGATTGGCTTCTCCATCAGTGGTTGGTTCAATTCCTGCAGCAACCCCCGTTTCTTTAATTGTTTATTTTATTTACATTGTCTAGGTTAAGTGATACATTAACCATGCAATGACAGGAGATCATTTCAAATGAATTTCTATGTAATATAGCGCAATTTATTATCTTACATATTTATGTTTATAATTACTTGAATTAGTCACTTATATTTTTTGCTTTATTTAAAATTTTAAACTGAATAGAATAGTTTATTTACTTTTCTTCTTGTTAATTCTATAATTCAGTTTGGTTCAGCATGACTCTCTGAGCTGAACAGACAAAATAATCTAACTAATAAATTTAGTGATACAAGTCTTTATATGTATAGATATATATGTGTATGCATATAGACATATGCATAATGTGTATATATACATACATATATGTATATACACATGTCTACATACATATATATTTATACACGTGTATATATACATTGTGCACATGTAGATATGTATACATATGCATGTGTGAATTTATACATGTATATATTTCAAAGAGTTTTTCAGACAATTGAACTCCTGCTTATTGTTTGTGTTGTTGACACAATGTTTCGACGGATTCATTCTATGTCCTACTTCAGGTGTACTATCTGAACGTGATGGTGGTAAACGCAATTTTTCCAATGGTAGTAATGCTACAACACTCTAATCAGGTGATATCATTTTCTTTCCTTGTTGAACCTGGGTTCCCATACCTTGACCCTGCTGAGTATCAGAAGCCACAACAAGTTAAACTCTGCACTTGTCTAACTTATACATTCAGTCGACATGTTGATGTCTGCTGCCTCCCTGATTTTTCTCAGTCTTCTACAGTGTCCCCTGTCTATAATCCGGACTTCTTCCCAGAGAGAGGGTAGTGTTCGCCTTTCTCTCTCCAGATATGGTCAGCCATCCCTGATTTGTCTAATTTGCCTTAGATTTAGGCTTTCTGATGCTTATTGAGTCAAACTTTGAGAGGCCTGCCAGTTTCTCCAGTATAAATCTTTCCACATTTACTTGGAATAACATAAATACAGTTATTGGTCAGACACAGAAAGTATACATTCATTTATATACCCATATGTTTACGAATAATCATATACTTTTTATACACGAATATATATATCTATTTATATACATATACATACTTATATACGCACATAACTATATTTGTTAAATCAGTAGAACTTTATAAAGTGCATTATCTCAAGTTAAAACAGCTACAAAACCAATATTTAATCAAATAGAGTGAAGTGTTTTGCATTTTTAGTCAATTGTTGTTTTATTTATTCCTTCATTTATTATAGGTTTTGTTCTTCTTCTATTTTTATTTTTGTTATTCTTTTCCGGCTACTGTCTACCAAAAACTTATCGACTAGATTTACTATTAATCACTATTTTCTTTGGAATTCTAGGAAAACCTGAAAAGATAATTCATTCTATTTTTGGTGCCGCCTTCCACGTTCCTGCAGAATTACAATTAAAATTTCAGCTACAATTCCGCTTTTGTTAGAAACCGCCAACCGAAACTGACAACATAGGTTTCTTCGGCTTTCAAGTTAGTCTGGCTATGTATGCATCAAACGTACAGGCCATACCAAAGACCAAAGGAGTTAAAGGGCTCAAAATTTTTACATTTACTCCTTATTATGTCTGGGTATTTTTTTCCCTCAATCCCCCTCTCCAAGAAATAGAATTTTAGTGCAAAATTCGATTTACAAGGTAAGTAGATGCTGGATTAATCCTTTAGACTGTTTTTTTGAAAATTCACAATTTTTTGAATGATCACTGTCTTACAAAAGGTGGGGGATATAACTTTTTCATTGATCAGCCCCTTTTCCAATTTTTTCAATTGATTACCCCCAAAACGGGATGTTGTCAAAAGATGTTAGTTACATGACGGTTTCTATTGAATAACTTATTTATTTTTTAATTTACTTTCTCTCAGCCAACAAAGTGAGGAAAGGTATTTGTGTTCACTCGTGTCTGTCCACATGATATCTCCAAAAGTTCTGAACAGATTTCAATGACATTTTGCAGAAGGGTGGGCCATGGTCAATAGATGAAGTGTTTGGATTTAAGGACAGATCCAGGAAGTTTTTTCACTTTTATCTTCCCTACATTGTTAGAAGAAGTGTATGTATTCACTCTTGTCTGTCCATCTTCCAATACGATATCTCCAAAAGTTCTCAACAGATTTCAATGACATTTTGTGGAAGAGTCCGCAATGAACTATAGAAGAAGTGATTGAATTTGTGGATAGAACCAGAGTTCTTACTTACTCTACCCTGCATCATAGCTATATGTCCGCACGATATCCCCAGAAGTTCTCAATGAATTTCAATTATATTTTTCAGTTTCTGGAAGGGAAGGCCATGAGCCCAGGAAGAATTGGTTAAATTTTGGGGTAGATCCAGGAATTTTTCTTGGATTGAAAAATGCTATTTATAATAATAAATTATTCATTAATCAGTCCTTTTTTTCCAATTTTTTAATTGATCACCCAATCTCAGCATACTGCCAAAAGATGTTTGAATTCAAACTAACTAAATGTAAACGATATATGTGCATGACTTTCCAAGTTGAATTAACTTCTGACTCGAGGAGAAATACTTTTAATCAAAAAGCATAATCTAAACATTCACACATATGAGGTCTGTCCAAAATGTAACCAGCCATTAAAAAAAAAAACAGGTCTGGGTAGCTACTCAATAGAAACTGTCATGCGACTAACATCTTTTGGCAGCATGCCATGTTTGCAGCAATCAATTAAGAAATTGGAATAAGGGGTGATCAATGAATAAGTTACTTCTCTCAGTCATGGTTGGACAGTGATCCCTCAAAAAAAAGTCTGAATTTAAAAGAAACAAACAAGTGTTAATGCTGCCGGACATGAAGAGGTGATCAATTTAAAATAAACTTGCATTGCAAATTGAACCCCATTAAAAATTTATCATAGGGGTAAAATCATAAAGACAGAAATTTTTCTAGACATAACGAGAAATAATAGTTTTCAAGTCTCTGACTCCATTGGTGCGGCCTGTACAGGGAATACATCCAGCCAACCAGACCAACTTAAAAACTGAAGAAACCTGTTAACAGTTTTCATCCCAATGTCCCTTTGGTTTCTCAAAACAGTCTGCAAAGTCCTCTTTTTTCATTCATCACTTGCCTTGTTCCATCCCCCTTGAACGATGGCAAGAAGCCACAAGTTACAGGTAACCAAATCTGGAATGTAGGGGTGCAGACAGAAAAATTGAAGAAACCTATGTTGACAGTTTTGATTGACGAGTTTTTGATATGTATTCATTTTGGGGGGAAAGTTTTTTGATATTCAGTGTTTAGAACTGTAAAGCTCTCTAAAATGAATACACGTTTATATATATATAAATACATAAATATACTTCACTCTAGTCTTTTCTTTAATCCATGTTGATGCTTTCTTTTATCCTTTAAAGTTATTGCTTACATTGCTCTTTCTATGGGTTTTCAGTTTGTTTTGTTAATTTAAGCAATGATAATAGAGATGGGCTGGACACTTAGCAAGAAGAGATGATAACAGATGGAGCTAAAGGTTAACCAATTGGTGCCCCTGAGACAGCAAACGCAGAAAGAAAAATCTTATGTAAGATGGGGGAATGAGATAGAAAGGTTTGCCAGTAAAACGTGACAAAGGCAAGCGCAATCACAGTCATCATGGGAGGAAATGGGCAATGCCTTTGTCCATATCCAGCAGTTGTGATAATGATAATGATGGTGTGTGTGTGTGTATATATATATATATATATATATATATATATATATGATGGAGTAAAGGATTTGCTGCACGAACTCATTTATGTTTCTGCTACATGCAAATGTGTTTGTATAGCAAATCCTTTGTATCTTCATATTTTAAGCTCTACTCCAACTCAATTAAATGTGTAATGTTGAATGTGTAGAGCATATTATGAAATGAATCAATCACACGTTGGATATTTATTATATTATATAATATTGTATTCCTGATTTGTATTGTACATATATATATAGAGATATATATATAGAGAGAGACTAGATAGCTTTTTCAGCAATAACACTAAAAATTCTTATCATTTCAGACAGTTATTTCCCAATATCTGTTAATGCGATTCATGTAAGATTTTCAAAGGATTTTATGCTCAACACAGAATTAGATACCAGTTGTTTACCATGTAGCTGTTTCGGGGATTTTAGAATCGAAAAATTTATCTCAACATGTCTCTCCAATAGTGTTGATCAGAGACCACCTCCCCATAAACTATGATTCTAATATTTAACCTAGTTATATTAAGGGCTGTATAATAAAATATGTAGAGTATCATTCTATATATATGATTATTATTGTTATTTCTATTTTTATTATTATTATTATTATTAAGAAGAAGAAGAAGAAGAAGAAGAAGAAGTAAGGACAATAAGGAAAAAACACCATTCAATATTGTTTCATTTAAAAATTTACTGTGTTGACAAAGCCGAAAGGTGTAACATGTTAATATGATAGATTTGATTTAAATACTATTTTCCTAATTGTCCACTTGATAATAGTGTTGGGTATTGCATTCACA
>OY735204.1:4628247-4718734 GCA_963457665.1 Thysanoteuthis rhombus | reverse complement strand
AACACAATGAGGAGACAGACAGAGAGAAAAGGAGAGAGAGTGAAGAAGAAGGAGAGAGTATGACACTCAAAACCCGGGGATGGTGATCAGCAACTTGTCTGATTGATTTCCTGTGAATCTAAATAGTTGACAATGTCCAATAAATATATTAATGTCTAGCTAGTAACACAAGAGGATATGAGACGGCAGTATGTGTCACTATAAACGTCTTATTTGATAAATATCCTGGCTGAAATCTATCTCGATGGGGAACAATCATGCCGTTGCTCTACGTGGTGACTTTAAACTTTTGCACATTTTCACAATTCAATTAACTCTAAATCCGATCACTGAGACCCAGTGGTAGAGTGTTCGTCTCCTATTCAGTAGGCCTTGGTTCTAATGGTAGACCTACATTTTGGGGCCCTGAAGTATGAACTGCTATTGGGACCCCTTTGCATCCAGTAACTATAGAGCAACATGTCGTAAGGGCTTCACCATCCTTGCAAGGACCTCGTCACAAAGGGCAGAGAATGGTGGTGATAAGGTAATCATAATCATCTTCATCATCAGTCTGTTAGTGTCTGCTGTTGGACATAGACCTTTCCCCAACATTCTCCTAACCTCTCTGTCATGGGCAGTATTTTCTGAATTTATCTAGTTCGTCATACCATCTTACTTTCTGTCGGCCACGCCTGGCACCTGATCTCTGAGGGTCAACGTTGTGAGTCATGACGTCCAGCGGTTATCTGCCATTCTTGCAATATACCCAGCCCATTACCATTTGAGTTTTTTAACGGTTTCTATAATGTTTTAGACTCCTGTCTTTTCTGTAATAAATTGTGCTATTTTGCAATATCTTCTGGTGATGTTGAGCATGATTCTCTCCTTTGCATGGTTCTCAGTTTTATGCTCAATCTTTTGGTTAGGTTCCATGTTTCAGCTCCATGGGTGACTATCGGGAGGATGCATTGGTTGTCCCTAATTACTTATCTGTGCTTGATCTGTACAAAAAAAGAAAGGAAAAGAAAAGAAGAAGTAGATCCATCACTGGATGGTTCAATCCACCTACAAGTTATACCAAAGATTTTCAAAATGGTACTCAGTGCTTCTTTGCTGAGTAGTCAGCGCAAAATCTAGGATTGAGAAAAATCTCTCCAGGGCAATAGGGTTATAGCCAAAATCACATTGGATACACTGGTTCTCATGAGATCACTGAAGTCAAGAAACATTGAGCCTAGTCAGTTCCTAGATGTGTGACCATTGGGAAATACCAAAAGCAGAACAAAGCTTCGACAGCCTGGCAAGCTGGAAATTGGTCTGAAGATTACAAGCATGCACCTAACCCCATGACACCTCGATGAGGATATAAGTGGAGACTAATGATAAATAAATATATACATACATACATACATGCATGCATACAATTAACTCATGTATATATTTTACTTTATGCATGAATGCTTTTCAAGAGTAAAGGTGGCAGGCTCTCCCTATTTGTAAAATTGGTGCAACACAATCTTCTTACCCTTATTTAGCCTTTTGCTGTACCCGGCTAACTTTATATTATATCAAAAACCAGGAATTCATGTAAATTTCTATTTAGGATGATAGGCCTTTCATATTTAGATGATTGTGCTATGCCAATCCTCCTTCAGCCTCACCCCCATTGTATTTTGTGACATACTAAAATAACTTTTGTGAATATCAGTTTGAAGTAAGCGTGAGAATAAGTGAAAAAATTTACTATATGCAACCAGAACAGGTCTGGTTTGTCCTTCAATAGAAACCACCACATGATCAATGTCTTTTGGTGAAACCCAAAAATTGGAAAAAGGGGTGATCAATGAATAAGTTACTTCTCTTGCCTATTGTTGGATCATTAAAAAGTCTTACTTTTAAAAAAAAAGTGTGAATGCAGCCAAATACAAAGTTTTTACTGATTCAGCATAAACTTAGATTGTAAATTGTACCTAACACTAAAAACTTAGAAGAAAAAAAAACAAAAAAAAATGAATCTTAAAAAAACAAAAATAGTGTTTTTTCTAGATATTATAAAGAGTACAACATCTATGGAGCTGGAACATGGAACCTAACCAAAAGATTAACCTTCACACCCAGAACCATGCTACGTGCACAATAGAGAATGATGCCTGACCTCCCATGAAGAGATCACAAGACAACACAGCATATCAGGGAGAAAACAGTGATCCAAGACATCATAGAATCCATTAGAAAACTCAAATGGCAATTGTCTGGTCATGTTTCAAGAATGGCAGACCACCAATGGACATTACGACTCACAACATGGATCCCTACATGTGCAACCAAGACCAGCAGAATACAAGATGGAGAGACAAACTAGATAAATTCAGGAAGTACTGCCTCCACAATGCCCACGATAGAGAGGTGTGGCAAATCCTGGGGAAGGTCTATGTCCAATGATGAACATTAAAAGACTGATGATGATCAGGAGTAAAATAGAAATCTCCAGCCCTCTATTTAGATTGGTACTCATGAAACATTCAGACAGCTGGACAAACAAACTAACTTAAAAACTGAAGAAATCCATATTGACAGTTTTGGTTAATGGTTTCTAAAAAAACATTCTAACATTTCCAGTCAAAAATAAAATTATCCTAATACTTAGTAGGTTGTCAGGCTACCAGCTAGGCAGAAGCAAATTAATTTCATTGGGAGGAGGTGCAGGCCTCTAATTTACTGATAATGTGGGCAAGCAGGCCAATTAAGGAAAGTAATTTGCTGCCAGAACGAGCATGGGGATGTTGTAGAACCCCCCCCAAAGCCCCCTTCAGTACACCCAAGGAGTTGTATCCTTCATGGCATTTCTTGGAGCATTGGCAGTTACTGGGTGATTCTTATCTCTTCCCTAAGAAATATTTGGCAAACATTAATGGTAGATGCAAAGAATCGTTGTGACTTCAAATATTTGTATTAATTTTTCTATATTGTGGACTTCAAAGACTTGTACAAGTTGTTGACTAAATGTAGAGACTTTATTCTACCAAATTACAAATGCTTTGGCTAGGTAATAAACTTACACGGACTAATTTGAATTAAAGAATCAACTATCTTTTACTTAAAGTTAATGATTATAGTTTTGTTTCATATTTTATATATGTAGTAAGTGTTGAAGTCAACAAGTTTGTTCCTAGTTGAAATATTTTGGAGGAAGTTTGGTAGAAGAATACCTTTAAGAAGGAATCATGCTCCTTTCAAAGTGTATGTGTCTATTTATGCATGTGATTTTCTTGAATAAAGACATTCTCTTCTTAAAAGATAAACAGATCTTACTTGCCATCAGCAAAAATTTTGAATTCCATGTTTTCCTTATTACTATGTCTGTGTTTTGAGTATTCAAAGTGAGGCACAAACGCCGGACATCATTAATCACAATATGTTACATAAAAAAAACAGGAGTCAGATATCTCATAGAATACCTTAGAAACTTCAGAAAACAATTGGTTTGTCATTTTGTAAGAATGTCAGAAAACGACACGGATCCACGGAGATTATTCAGAAACTGCGGCTGGCAGAAAATAACATGGTGTGACGATTTAGACAGGTTCAGGAGATATTGGTGCTGCGATGCCCAAATCAGAGAGGCCAGGTGAATTTTGGGAAAGGTCTATGTCCAACGACAGATGTTAAAAGAATGATGATGATGAGGATGAAGTAAGTAGTAAATACCTCATGTTTCTGAGGTTAAAAATGATATCCTTCTCGAAAGAAATCATCACATGCTTGATGTCTTTTGCCAGCATGCTGTGTTGGGGGTGATCAATTTAGAAATTGAAAAAGATCAAGGCATGAGTTACATCTCTTGCATTTTGCAAAATGAATGCAAAAACTTACATAATTGCACCTCCATTAAAAACCCAATAAGAGGGAGGAATTTAAAAATAAAAAAAATGAATGTTCTTTCTAGATATAATAAGGAATGAATGTTTAAACTTTCAGCCCTCTAACATCATTGTACACATGATACGTACATAGTTACCCACTCAGCCACTCCGAAACATCCATTCTTACATTTTGCAAGACTTAAAAAGATTATGCAATTCATTTTTATTGCCAATTAGTTGTTTGCTAAATCCTATATGATAGTTTAACATTTTTTTCTATTATAAGTTGCACAGCTCCTAGACTGCTTGCCAACCAAGGATGAAGGGCAGAATCGGCTCTGCCATTTAATCATCGCTCTTAACCCCCATGAGAAAAGGATGTGACACACAATCAGTTTTATGTGGGGATACTGTACACATGGACATGTTTTCAGGAACTACTACTCGTCCTCGCAACTATTGTCACAAAGATACAAGAGCTGTGGTCTTTAGCTTTCAGGACAAATCCTAAGCCCCTTTGACTTGACTTCACAAAGCAGTACCTTGCGTCTCTGAACAAAACCTCAATTGGCTATGGCATGACATCTACATCTGTCTGGTCTTAAAGGATCTGATCACAGGTCTGGAAGTAGGAGCTCTGTGCAAAGTCATTTACCTAAAATTGGGGAAGAAGAGATTGATACATACTTTTCCCAAGGGTATTAGGGCGGAGTGAATGCAAACTGTCTCAGCCAAGGTTTGAACTCAGTTCACAGATCACATTTTCCATACTACCAATTGTGTGGCTACAGTCATATAGCCTTTGTGAATGTGTTTAATTTAGACAAAATCAATCTTTATTTTTTGTTCAATCAAGTGATATTAAAAGAAAAATGAGGAAAAAAGTCCGGTTAGTTTCTCAATAGGAACCATCACAACACCAATATCTTTCGGCAGCATGGGTGATCAATTAAAAAATTGAAAAATAGGGATGATTGATAGATAAGTACTTCTCAGCTTTTATTGGACAGTGATCACTAAAAAAATCTGAATTTTCAAAAAAACAAGCATGAATGTTGCCAGACTCAAACTATTTTGGGGGGGTGGAGGGGGGGATTTTTAAAAAACAAGAAAAATGTTTTTTCTAGACAAAATAAGGAGCAAATGCCTAATTTTTCAGCCCTCTAACTCGATTGGTATGGCCTGTATGCATGATATACATTGCTAGCTAGCCAGCCAGCCAACCCAATAGACAGATAGACCAACTTAGCGACTGAGAGAAAACTATGTTGAGTGTTTGGGTAACAGTTTTTGTTGCGGGTTTGGAATAGAAAAGGTAATTAATGTCTCGTGCAAGATTCAATTCTGATCTGATAAACAGCAGCATTTGTATCTTGTTCTCAGTGTAATTATTAAATGTTTATTTTAGTAAAATCAATTTTATCTGAATTTGCAAAACCCATTTTTTTTGGTTTCGTTCAATATTTCCTGTGCTCGCAGTTTACAAGTTTATAGAGAAAAACAAAACAATCGGAACCAAAAAAAAATCAGATAAATAGTCAGCCATCTTTGTTTTCTAGTGACAAGGGCCCCAAAAGGTGATTGTTTGAAATCATGTTGTCAATAGAATAAAAAAAGGAGAACGAAAAATCAAAGAACGGAACCGATTTAGCCGTCAGTCACTGGAACCTGAGGGATAAGTTGAAATATCTCCAGACTTACTTAGAGCCTTATTTTAACCTATCCATCTGACTCTTGAAAAGGAAATATCATCAATCATAATGACGCTTCATTGAGATGTTTCCTTGTCTGCTTTGACTATCATTAGCTATTTTGTGTTTTATGTTTTGTCTTTTGTGTTTTGTGTTTTGTTTTTTTGAGCTTGGCAATTTGATGATAAAAGGATATCAAAATCTGCGAACTCGTCACTCAGACGGATGGATAGATAGAAAGATAATGGATTGAGGTAGGTATGAACAGTGATAGATAAATGCAAACAGATAGATATGGACTGACTGAGACGGATGGAGAGACTTAGATGTGTACACTTAGATAGATGTGAACAAACTGAGATAGATTGATTGATCGATAGGTAGATAGATAGGTAGATACGAAGAGACTGAGATAGATTTTGTTTTTGGCACTTTGTAATTTGTTGGTAAGAGGGTATCAAAGTCAGCGAACTCATCACTTTGGATGTGAAAAGCATGAACTTAAGTCTTGACTGCTTTTTGAGGAATCAAATCACTGCGGGTATCCTAAAGACTTCTTTGTTTTTTTTACTCATAGCAGGTGGAAAAAGGGGAAGGTTAAAATCTGTCAACAAGTTGAGAATTCTGTCTAAGTATGCTTCTTGGCTCTGTTAGTATCTCAATGAGTATTGCCAACGCAGAAGATTTTTTTGTGCCAAATCAACCTGAAAAAAGTCTTAAAAAACACCAGAACTGCGAGCCATTATAAGGCCATTCTGAATAGCTAGAAAATGGCTAGATTTGCCTAAAATTGGGCCAAATATAGTGCTAAAAATAGGGTGAAAATGGGCTAGAAATAGTGCTAAATGTTTAACTACTACTTTGGCATCGCTTATCTAGCATCAACTTTTTAGGAATTTTTTTAGAAACTATCAACCAAAACTGTCAACATAGTCAAACTTCCCTCTCCAAAAATCGGTCTTTAGTAGCAGTGTTCATGCTTGTTTTTTCAAAAATTAAAAATTTTCTTGTGATCACCACCCAACAAAAGGCATCACCATTATTATTCACTCTTCTACTTTCACCATTATCTTCTGTTTCGAGTCTCCTGGTACACATGTATCTCAGAGGTTTCTGTGAATGCTAGGATATATGTATATATATTGTAAATCTATTTTAGAAATCTGGTTAGACGTTTTAATTCAGGCATTAAACTGCCTAATAGGTCAGATTCCTGGAATATATACATCCTGTGATTTCTATGATTGCTGGGATATATATATATGTCTCGTTCTCTTTTAGAAATCAACTAAGACATTTTAATTCAGGCATTAAACACATTAATAGATTAGTCTTGAAAGGGTTTTAAATTGTTTCCTCTTAGGAATCAATCTCAAATAATTAGGGGTCAAAAACTGGTCCTTTGGAATAGAACTATTTCTGTTTTTAGGATTTGCATTCTATTGCAAGTAAAATATCCATAAAAATAGAGTCAATCTCAATCTTGACATTTATTCTTGGCGAGTAATATATTATTACTCTGCCTTGATTTGGGATTGATATCTAAATATCTGTACCTCTCCTAAATGAATCACCGTAGCACAAGTATCAGAAATAATTATCTAAACATTTATCTAAAGAAAAAAAAATCTAAACTTATCTTTAAAAAAGCTTCAACTTTTGGCATTATCAATTGGTCCAAAAAGACGATAGAGACCCAAAAATACACCATTTCAAAAAAACAAAAAAAAAAACATTTTCAGATGGAGAGCCTGGAGACACACTCACAGACGAGCAGAGAGAGAAAAATCTGAAGTCCACCAGTCTGGTTGGTCGGGCAGAACAGTCGTGGGGCTATGGTGTTCGATTGGAAACTATCAACAATCACTGCTACCAAAGGTTTTGTCAGTATTTGAGTTGGTTTGGCTGGCTGGCTGGCTGGCTATCTGCATGATACATGTACAGGTTGTATCAGTGGAGCTACAAGGCTGGAAATTAAAACATTTTCTCATTATATATAGAAAAAGAATTTTTTTTTTTTTGAATTCCCCCCCTTGAATATTTTTTAAAGATGGCAGTTCAATTTACAATGCGTATTTATGTTAAATAAATCCCTTAGTTAGTGTCCGGCAGTATTCATACTTGTTTCTTGGAAATTCTGACTTTTTTATTGATAACTTCCTAATGAAAGACGAGAGAAGTAACATCAATTGATCATCTCTTTTTCCAATACTTAATTGATCACCCCCAACATGGCATGCTACCAAAAGATATTGGTTGCATGGTGGTTTCTTTTGAGTGACTAATCAGACCTGTTTCTGATATCTAATTAATCTAGATGTGGTGAATATGATGTCTTAGAGTCAGATTTTAAAGTCTCCCTTTACTCAAATTTCACCGTTCTGGCTTTGTACTGTTCTATACATGTGTTAGGGATTGGTGTTTGACCCCAGCTAAAAGCTAGGATTTTGAATGCTTGAATTTTCAAGGCAGGCAGACCCCCCTAATCTTTTGAGATTGACGCAACACAGTCTTCTAATTTCCATATCCTCTGATTTTGCTTTGTAATGAATTTAGCTAAGCTTAGTAAATGTCTCCATGCAGTTATGTACACCTGCTTGTGAAGTTACATAGTTGCAAATTTCCCAGAAGTGCCAATGGTCAAGGTTTGATCCTTGGTGAAAGTCAGGATTTCAAAAGGTGATTTTCAAGGCAGGTAGGCTTTTTTCACTTGTAAGATTAGTGCAATACAATCTTCTTTCCTTCATTTCCTTTCAATCTGGTCCTCTGGCATGCTAAGCTAAGCCTAATTAATATAATCTGTATCTTGCATTATTTAATCCACACTTTTACCTGAACTAATTAATTGGAAAATAATCTACAAAAATAGATCTTTCAATGAATATCATCTTTGAAAATTGATTTTTTGTCTAAAACTATCTAAAGAAAACAGATCTTTTATCTAGAATTATCTAAAAAAAATACTAGCCCAAGATTTTGGCATCATTGATCCCTAAATAGCTATAGAGACACAAAAGAGCTTGTGAAAAAACAAAACAAAGCAAAAAAAAACGTTTCTAGATGTTACCTGATAGTGTACTTCCCAATTTTGTCACCCCCTCAAAGTAACTTGGAGTGCCCACAGACTCACACAGATGAGTGAAGAGAGAAGAATCTGTTGTTGACTTGGCTGGTCGGTTGGGCTACAGTGATTCGATAAGCCTGTTTCATAGCTGTGATTGATCATATGAATTCTTTGTATAATCAGAGAATCCACAACGTATGATGGAATAAATGCAAAAGATAATGTCATCTTCTACTGACTGCTCATTTGTATCAGATTTGATGGACAATACTTTTTATCCCTGCCACTCCTTGCTATTTCTTAATCATCATCATCATCGTCAGTCTTTCAATGTCCGTCGTTGGACATAGACCTTCTCCAGGATTTGCCACATTTCTCTATTGTGCGCGTTGTGGAGCATGTATTTCCTGAATTTGTCTAATTCATCTCTCCATCTTGTATTCTGTCAGCCTCTGTTTTGTATGTGAACTCTGGGGATCCATGTTGTAAGACATGATGTCCAAAGGCGATCTGTCCTGGTAACATGGCCTGCCCATTGCCATTTAAGTTTTTTGATAGATTCTGCGATGTTTTGGACTCCTGTTTTCTTCCTGATATACTGTGCTGTCTTGTGATCTCTCGATGTAAGGTTGAGCATGATTCTCTCATGCACACGCTGCATGCTTCTCAGCTTGTAGGTTTGTTTCTTCGTTAGGTTCCATGTTTCAGCTCCATAAGTAACTATCGGGAGAATGCATTGGTTGTATATTCTTCTTTTCTTAATACTACTAGTTCTCAAACATAAACAAACTCCCTGCAATTACCAAACACTTCTTGATACTACTAGTTCTCAAACATAGTCAAACTTTGTGCCATTTCCTGCCAAACATTTCATTTATGTTTGAGAATTAGTGGTATTAAGGAGTAGCTGGGATAGATCCTGTATTGAAATATCTAAATAATGTACAACATGTAGTTTTTGCATCAAAAATATTTCATTAAAATGTGGCAAAGATGGTTTTTGCATCAAAATATCTCATTGATATGTGGCAGGGATAAAAGTACATCCAGATTCAATTTAAAGTTAGGGATGAGAAATAAAAATCGAATGGGGTTTAGTAAAGAAGGAGTGACATAAGAAGTGAATAATAAATCGGGGATAAATCTGAAAGGAGTGACATAAATATTACTGTAACAAAGTGACGATATGAAATTCTCCTGAATCAATTTTACTGCTTTAGAATTACTACTGAAACATAACTCATTGTTTCTGAAGCATACAGTGCCTATCCGAGACCATAAATGAGTTGTCTGCTTTCAATAACGTTCTTGCTCCCAGTCAGAGCAATTGTAGTTGGAGCTCTCCAAATTCTTCTTCACTTGAAGGCATAATTAAATTTAATTTTCAAAATCTTGTTGCTCATTATTGATGAATATCAAGTTGTAAAATCTCAAATATTCTTCATGAATTTATCTGAAACCCACATCCCACACTCCCTGAAATTATCTTTTTGTTATTTGGGGTTGGGTTAATCTTGTTTTCTTCTTAGTTATACACCAATTAGAGGATTTTTGGGTGCAATTCATCACAGCATGGCAGCCAAAAGGAATATCGAGAAAATTCTGAAATCATTGAATGGTATCGAGCCATATCAACCAACCCCGACCTTCCAAAAAATGCTGAGGAAGTGATGATGACTTTCTATCATTTTCTAAGTGTCACACATGCAAATATATTAAGGCTGAAGTCAATCCAGTAAGCTAAGTGAAGACAATCCAAATAAGTTACAACCTTTAGACAATACTCTCGTCTAAGTTTCCTCAATCTCTATAATCTACAGCCTTAGTCAATTCACCAACGCAAGTTTAAACTATCTAAATGAATTACAGTTTGAATCAATCCGCTAAACCAAACTTGCTCAGACTAAATAAGTTGAGGCTATAGTCAATTTTCTTAGCTAAGCTTTGTCAATCCAAATTAAGAACGGCTTCAGTCAATTCACTATGCTAAGTTAAGTAAATCCAAATGGATTCAGTAAGCTAAGTAATGATGAGTTTCTGGCACTTCCTGAGCACCACAAATGCCAGAAACATTTCTCTGAAAGAAGTAATTATGAAAATGACTCTTCATCCCTTCTTCTAACTTTTATTTTTTAGCTTTTTTTAATCATAAGGCTTTCACGCTGGTACCAGATCTTGTAGGTTAAGCAATATCAAGCCTGGTCAGTATCTACATGGATGACTGGTCAGGAATACCAAGTGCCGTAAGTAGCTGGAGATCCATCTTCTATCTCCTCCCAAGATGTCATGGGCCAGCATGGCTGGCTAAGGCCCATAGTCCCCCATCATATCATAGAAGCAGGGAATTTGCAATCAGTCGAAAGCAGAAATATGACTTGACTTACAATTGGAAGAAAAAAAAAATTAATTGCTCAATATAATAAAAATCTGAGGGAGATAAAAGATTTTAAAAAAAATTTTTTTTTGAAATATCTAACATTTCTAGAATTTTCTGAAAAGACTCTCGGTCAAAAGGAAGCAAAAAAAATTAGTAAAAAAAAAGAATGTCTGAAAATGAATTAAAAAGAAGAAAATGGAAAGAATTGATAAATGAATAAAAGATTTTAAAAAATGAATGAAAAAAAAATGAATACATAAAAAAAGAAAATGAAAAAAATGGATGAATGAAAATAAAGTCTCAAAAAATAAATAAAAGTAGAAAATATCTTAGAGAAGCAGAAACTAAATTGAATTAGAATCAGCAGAATATAAAAAAATATTTATAGCCTTTCAATTCTGTACTCAAAATATTGTATGGAAAGAATTTGTTTATTTTATTTTTGCAATCTTCAAATCTTTCAATGGACTACATCTAATATCCTGCACTTTAGTTAAATACGCCATTAGCCTTCCATACTCTTCTGAAGACTGTTATTCTTATAGATGACTCTGTCCAAAATAATGTTAAAAAGAATCAAGGATTCCTTAGTGGGGGCATATCAGGGGACTTGGGGGCCTGGGGGCATTGACTCCTTGAGGGATTTCCTCCAACATTTAGTGAGATTTGTCTGTAGAAATGCAGTAAGTGAAGTACTATTGAATCACCATTGCCCTATAAATGGCCCGCCTGACCAACCAGCCAAGTGGGCTACAGATTCTTCTCTCTTTGCCCATCTGTATTTATGTGAATGTGTCTCCAGGCTCTTTTGGTCATGCTTTTGGGGCTACAACCTTGAAAATTTGCATGAATACATCACTAGGCACTATCTAAAACCATTGTTTTTTGTTGTATCAATGGCCATTTTTGACCCACAACACCCAAATCCTGATAACTTTGGATGAAATATTTTTTTGAATAATTTTGAATAAGAGATCTGTTTTTTAAGATAATTTTAGATAGAAAAATTTCATTTTTTTCCAGATAGTTCTAAATCATATTTTAGACAATTAGTTCTAGCACATGTGCTGGCTACGGTGATTCATTTATGCGAGATACGGATATTTATAAAGCTTTTGGGTATCCCCTCTGTTGAGGGTCTGGGGTGAGTGGTGGGGACTTTTTGAATTGCCCCCTCTCCCCCACCCCTCTGCTACGCCTCTGATTTCTTAATTCTTAGAGTGAACTTCACCTAATGAGAGTTATTAGAAGAAATTCCATTTGTATACCTAAAGATCAAAAGATAGGAATAATTGTTTCATAAATTTTCGTTTTTCTTTCCTCTTTCCATTTTCTCCTTTCACAAAATCAAAGCTGACAAAAAAAAAATCGACTCTCACCCACGAATAATTGTTCTCCTTTTTCTTTAGACAAAGGAAAAGATTCCTCTTTTGTGTTGGACTCCAATCAAGACCTAATAATCACCGTAAAATAATGTTGAGGTCTCAAAGAAATGCTAATAGCAAGTGTAATTTTCTTTTTTTAAACAGTCTTACACACATATACATCGATGTATATACATATATATATATATATATATATATATACACTCACAGACACCAACATTCAAAAATGCCTATAAAACAATAATGCAACTATACATATATCAAAAATCAACTTTGAAATATAACGCCAATTAACAAATTGAATAAAACTACAACTTACTAACAAACGGTAGTGGCATAGCTAGCACAAGATGTCAAATACTGTTGAAAATTGAAAATATATTCATATGTATATAAGCATATACGACGAATGGCTTGGCTGAACTGAGATCTGATGGGGGTTTCCACGTCTTGTCAGGTTGTAAGTCATGCGGTCTATACGTAAAAAGCCTAGAGTCCTGTGCAATGGAGTTTGAAAGTGGTGTAAATGTGATCTCAACCTTTAAACCAGGGGATCGCATGCTATGGTCAACTGAGGTGGTGCAAATAGCAGCACGCCCTCCAAGATCGTAAGGTTGACAGGAGTTTCCTTCTCCTGGCAGATGCCCAAGCTAGCTATGGGGATATGCTGCTCCTTATGCATATCTCTCTCTCTCTCTCTCTCTATATATATATATATATATATATATATATATATGCAGGAAGCAAGCTGTGATCACTTTCAGAATTGATAACATTAAGCAATAAATATGAAAATTAGAACAAATTACTTTCATACTTTATTAATCCATGGTTCTGATTTTAAATTCATTATCAAAGAAATACTATTAGCAAAAAAAAATTCATTTCTTTAAACATTTGGACAAACATATATACACCTGCCATATGCTTGTGCGTATATATGTATGTAAATGCATACATGCACACACACACACACACATGAATATACCCGTATATATATATATATATATATATATATATATTTATATAATTTGCATTATATTATGTTGGAGCTCTATTTGGAATGATCTTGTTATAACACAGTGAATGTATCATTTGGCCTAAACGATGAAGTTAGATTAAACAATTAAAGAAAATGGGGCTGCTGGAGGAATCAAACCAGCCATTGATAGGGTAGCTGCTTCAACATCGCATTGCTCTTACCATTGAGTTACATTGAAGTGTTTACCCTATTGCTTACAGGTTCGATTCCTGCAGCAGCCCCATTTTCTTTAATAGCTCATTTTATTCATATTGTCAAGGTCAAATGATGCATTCACTGTGTGACAATGGGAGATCATTTCAAATAGAGTTTCAATATAATATAACACAATTTATAATCATTATGTCAGGTCAAATATCCATTTCTTAAATTATAAATATGGATCTGCTTTTTGAAAGTTCAATTTACACCACATTTTTTGCTTTCTTTCTTACACACCAGACCTTTTTTCAAAACTGTGTTTAAAGACCTTGTAGTGTTTTCTTTGATCTCAACCAATGTCTGAAATATTTTGGGGAAAAGCCAAAGGTTGCTCGGAGCCAAATCTGAACTCTAGGGTCACTGAGAGATTGCGTGATATATAGTTTTGCCAAAAATCCATGCACAACACATAATGAATGACTCACTTTGTCACTGTGAATGCAAAGGTTATACATTATACAAGTTCACTCAATGGCGACTCACTGCCATCTGAATAACCCCATGGGAGAGTGCCTGTTGTAATTGTTCAGTATTTTGTGATTTTTGGTAATGTGAAAATATCCTTTCACGTATAGAATGCTGATACTGGAAAAAGTTTGGAAACTACTGGAATTAGAATATTGAACAAATGTTGACCATGATGTATCTGTATTTAGGTTATGAACGACCGTAGCTGCACCTCACGTAAGAATGGATGCATGCTATAAAAAGATGTTACCGCTGATGAGAGGGATAATCACGGTGATAATCTCTGATCAAAGGTTGCATGAAATTACTGTCGATTGATACTCAGGCCTAATCACAGCTCAAATGTACGGATACAACATCAAAAGAGAAAATTAAAAGCAAGACGAGAATCAGACGAATTACACTTCCTTGTGAAAACAAAACACTAATGGTTACTAATTAAGGTAATGTAACATAACAGTTTAGCTAAAAGGTTAAATTTAGGATGGGAAAAAAATTTGCTTTACTTAACTGAAAAAAAAAGCTCTGTGCAAATAGTGACGGCAAGAGTACAAGGTTGACTGTAGAAATAAAAATGTCAGAATTCGTTTGGATTATATTAAAAAGATGACTAGCCCAGAAAGTCTCTTGAACCACCTAGCATTATCCAGAAATGGAAACATACATTCACTTTAATTGCGCCATTCTTTCTCTCACAAGAATTTCTAGGATGGTAAGCCAATGGTAGAACAAGCTCAACTTTCAAGAACAAGAAAATCCTGTTAGTCTTGAAAAGAAGAATATACAACCAATGCATCCTTACGGTAGTCAGATATGGAGCTGAAACATGGAATACAACCAAAAAACATTTAGAACCTCAAAATGGTAATGGGCTGGTCATGTTGTAAGAATGGCAGATAGCCGATGGTCATCACGACTCACAACATGGATCCCCAGAGATCAAATGTGGAACCGGACAGGTCCAGAGAATATTGGCTTTGTGACGCCCACAATAGAGAGGTGTGGCAAATCTTGGGGAAGGTTTATGTCCAACAACAGACGATGACAATGAGTTCCATGGTCCAGATCAGAATGCACCTTCTGTGGCCTTTAGGTCTTGATCAAAGTGTAGTATCTATTTTTCTCACGTCAACAAAATGTAGTATTAGCATCAACTTACTGTTCTATGATTTTATTTTAATTGTTTTCTTCATGAATTTTAATTTAATCTGAAAAGTGAACATGCTGTTCCAAATGGCTGTGAATGCGAAGAATAAAAGAGTGACATAACAAAGGAGTGATAAATGGGATATAAATTTCAGAGGAGTGACAGGAATGTTACTGTAACGAAATGACAATATAAAATGCTTCTGAATCAATTTAACAGCTTCAGAAGTACTTCTGAAACATAAAATGGAATGACGATCAACTCATTGCTTCTGAAGCATTCAATACTTATCTGGAACCATAAATAAGTTGTCAGCTTTCAGTTGAAGCATTCGCGGTTGAAGCTCTCAAACTTCTTCCTCACTTAAAGGTTAATAAACCTAACCTTTTATTATGTCACCCCTTTGTAATGGTATTTATATCACTCCTTTCTTCTATCACTCCTTTGAACAGGACTGAGCGTCAAGTTATGTTTGGATAAATCAACAGGGGTTTTCAAATGGTTGATTTCAGTACAAATTGAACCTCATTAATCTGACCAGCTTGGGATCGGACAGGTTCTAGGTGGATTTTCCAAAACTCACTTTAAAAAACAGCAAAGTAATACATATATTTTACCAAGGGTGGCCAAACTTTCTTCGTGTAAAAGCCATGTACTATAAACTTGAGAGACACCATTCTTATCTTTATATCAGAAACTGTCAACCAAAACTGGGGCTAATAATGTCAACAGAGTTTTCTTCAGTTTTTAAGCGAGTCTGGCTGACTATGTATGTATGTACACATCACGCATATAGGCCACACTGGAGGATTGAAAATTTAAGTATTTACTCCTTATTATATCAAGTAGAAACAGTTTTCTTGTTTTTAAAAATTCCCACCAAAATAGTCGTTAGCAGGTTAGTCAATTTGCAATGTGAGTTTATGCTAAATTGGTTTCTTAGTTTGAGTCTGGCTGCTTTATGGCTTGTTTTTTTCAAAGTTCAGACTTTTTAGTGATTGCCGACCAACAAAAGACTAGAAGAGTAACTTATTCATGGATCAACCGTTTTGACAATTTTCAATTGATCTCCCCCAACACGACATGCTGCCAAAAGCTATTCAAGTGACAGTTTACACTGAGTGACTAGCCTGTGTTTCCAACTGATATAAAGAGTTAATAATGAGAATCTTTTTTTTAATGTTTTGTTCCCGTATAAACAGGGGTGACCAAACCTGCTTACACACCATATACCTTCAGATGTTTGAGAGACAAATGACATGATTAAAATTTGCACACATTTCCATTGTTCAACTCAGATTTTGTTATGAAAATACTAACAAATACAACTACACAATAATATTTATTCATATCTGCTGTTTTTAAACTGGTTGTTTGTATTAGTTTCAGTAACCACAAAGTACATATATCAAATTACCATAGCTCCACAACTGGCCTGACCGATCGACCAACCAGCCAAGTGAGCTACACATTTTTCTCTCTTCGCTCATCTGTGTCTGTATCTGTCTGTCTGTCCGAATCTCCGCGCACTTCTGGTCACATTTTGGGGTCAACAACCTTGAAAATTTGCATGAGTGCACCATTGAGAAATTTTTTTTTCTTCTTTCTCCAAAAAGTGCTTTTTTGGGTCTCTATGTTCACTTCTAAACAAAACTTGTGCTGGTATTTTTTCAGAGATAATTTTAGATCAAAGATCTAATTTTTTTAGATAGATTTAGATGTTTTTTTAGATAATTGATACTTCTACATATGCAGGCTACAATGATTCATTTACATGAGGTACAGATATAATTATACATCAAATGATTTCAAAATCTTAACTAAATTGTTCTTAGTATATTAAACCCTATACTAATATTTGATATTCCTGAATATTTCTTACTAAGCGTGAATATAAAATTCAAGTTTTAATCCAGTGGGGTTGCAATTCTTACTTGGTAAATAATGAAAGAATCAGAATAGTTTCCCTTACTTTTTATATTAACTATGATGAGAAAAGGAGTTCAGCCAACATATCTCCAAGAGCCACACACAGCTGTAAAAGAGCTGCATGTGTCCAATCAAGTTAGATCACCTGTTGTAAGTTATCTACTAAAATAACAAGAAACCTACAAATGTTTAGTTAAACCCTTGGGAGCTTAGAGTCAAATCCAGTCTGCTGCAGTTCCAGTAGCAAGTAGGTTTTACAGGATGGGGTTGCTAGCCCCACACTAAACCCTGCTCCTTTACCCAGGCTTGGGACTAGCTATAGTGGCTGCCAAGCAGTAAGTCTTACTCTTAGATTGACTGGCTTACAGGACTTAAGGGTTCTAATATCCTTTGTTATTTACCCACAGCGAAGGGAAAGCTGGATTCATGCCTTCCTGAGGGGCATTAGTGCAAAGTGAATACAAACAGCCTCCAAAAATCAAACTTGATCCACCAATTCCTTTTACTTTTGATATTAACTGTGATCAGAAAAAGAGCCATACATTAAATGTAAAAGAGCCATGTGTGGCCTGCAAGCTTCAGTGTGGCCACCCCTGTACTCGACTGAATTACTGCTATCAGTATTACTTAGATAGGCTTATATCTTGCTTGTTGATCAAGTGGCTGCAATCTCGAGAAAATTATGTTTTTTTCTCCCAAACGGTGAGAAAATAATTTTTATCCTTAATTAATAAGTACCTGAATTCAGCAAGTTTTTTAAGATTGGGGAAGGGAAGCTGTAGGGTTTGGTTCCTTGAGGGGTCTTTCCAATATTGAGTGAGATCTGTCAGAAGAAATGAACCACTATTTATAAAGTTGTCATGCCTATCTCCATTTAGGGTTTGGTGAGCAGAAGATTTGCACAACCCAACAGTCACCAGCTTAAATAGATATGTATATATATATTCATACCTTGCATAAATGAATCCAATTATCTAAAAATATTATCTAAAATTATCTTCAAAAATAGATCTTTTTATCAAAAAGTATCTAAAAAATGATAGCAAAAGATTTTGGCATTGTTGGTCCAAAATGACCATAGAGACCCCCAAAAGTAGAGAGCAAAAAGGAAGAAACGTTTTTTCAGATGGTGCCAAGTGGTGTGCTCATGCAGAATTTCAAGGTTGTTGGGCTATGATGATTCAATACTGGTTAAAAAATTGATCATGGTTAGTTTAACTCATATTATCCAGCCATTTGGGCAGCCATAAGATATACAAAACCAGACAATTGCTGGCTTCATAGTAATATACATATATATATATATATATATATATATATATATATACATGGTGAAAAAAAAACAATCTGGAAACCTGGCTAAATACAAAGTCATTTATTCATATGTGTAGTGATATTTTAGTGGGAGATGGCTTTGATTGACTGAATATTATAAAATGATAAAATAAATATCTTATATTCATTTTTTGAGGTTGGCTTTTTTGACTATAATGTTGATGCACAACATCTTTGCACACACCATATATATATATGTATATATATATATATATGTATATCTCACACAATACAAATCAGGGATGCAATATAATATGATATCCAATGTATGTTGGGTTTATTTCATAAAGTGCTTGATACATTCAACATCGAACATTAAGTTGATTTAGAGTAGAGCTTGAAATATGATGGAGTGAGGATTCGCTATACAAACACGTTTATGTTTCTGCCCTAAATGTGTTTGTGTAGTGAATCCTTATTCCATTACATATATATATATATATATATATATGTATATGGGAAGGGTAAACACAGGAGAATAATTAAATTTTGAGCAACACTGTTATTCAAAATGAAACCCTAGCAGATCAAACAAGAGGACTTGTGACAAATTTGATTGCATGCAGTCAAATAGATTGCGATTTAAGTAAAGCTTAAAAACTTATCTGAGTGAAATTTTTTGATGCTGTAAAATAATCAGGCCTGACTGATATTGTTTTCTAAAAGTCGTTGTTGTTATAAAGGAAATGAAACAAACTTAAATAAAACGGGTGAAAAAAACTTTTTGTCAGGAAGACCATCTTCAAACTCATTTAATGATTGCAAAATCTATCCACGAAAGGAAAATGCCGCACCATTAATCACAACCGTGTAAGTTGAGTGCAGATGATCTTTCAATAGACACGGTGAAAAGTTGAAATAATCACAATAGCAAAAAAAATAAGTCTTCTCTCAAACCACGATATAACTAGAAAGCATTTAAAGGGTGCATACCTCTACCAATATCAACTGGATGAAAATCAGTGCATATAAAGCCACGGTGCTGGGGAGGTAACAGTGTGAGTTCCAATCTTTCATATTTCAGACTATTATCTTGATATTGAAAAATTATCTCTCCATCAATCCTTGGATCTGTTCCAGATTCTCCTGTAACCTATACCTAACTCTTCCCAAAAATGTTGCTGAAATTCATTGAGAACTTTTACAGACCATTCTTATTTTCATGACTGCTTTTTTACCTCCATGTTCATTTTATTAGTTGCTTTTTATCGCAGCTTTTCACTCAGACTGATTGCCCTCTGGCAGTGAGTAAATAGTGTTGATCAGAAAATAAGGAATAAGTCTCAGGTGGAATTTGAACCCCAAAACCCTAGCAAAGGGGTAGCACAGTTTAAACCCCTCCTTTTTTTACTAATTAAGCCACTGAGACTTGAACTGGGAGCAGACCCTCAAATAACCCCACCAAAATCCATCCTTCTTTTAGTTCATTTGTTTACATTATGGTAGGTACAGTATTTAATACATTTTTCTGTTAATTTTTTATTTCATTTCTGTTGATGAAGTATTATGAATCAATATTAATTCTAAGACTGAGATAAAATGAAAGAAAAAAGCAGAAGACAAACTTTTTGAGATATCATGTGGACAAACGGACAAACATTACTGTATATATATATATATATATATATATATATATATATATATATATATATATATATATATATATATACATATACCTCTCCCAACTCCATCAGTAGAGTTAATTACATTGATTATGCTTCAAGGAAGAATAGATAAACCTGGAATCATTAGAGACAGGTCTGGTTAGTCACTCTATAGAAACCGTCACATGCCTAATATCTTTCAGGAGTGTACCTTGTTGGGGATGATCAATTAGATATTTAAAAAAAGGAGCACAATGAAGTAGTTACTTCTCTTGCCTTTTGTTAGGCAGTGATCACTAAAAAGTCCAATTTAAAAAAAAATAAGCATGAATGCTACTTAACACAAATTAAGGAACAACTTTAGCATGAACTCTCATAGTAAATTGAACCCACCACTGAAAACTTGATTTGGTTGGGGATTTTTAAAAAACAAACCAACCCTTTTCTGTTCAGACGTAATAAGGGGTAAATGTTTAATTCTTCAGTCCTCTTGCTCTCTTAGTGTGGCCTGTTCACAAGACACATTTATACATAGCCAGTCAGGCCAAATTACCTAAAAACTGACAAAAACCTTTTTTTGACTATCTTGACCATTTTAGTTGATGGCTACTAAAAATGTAAAAGATAATCCGTACATAAAACATGTATATGCATAGTCAGCCTGGCAGAATCATCTAAAAACTCAAGAAACCTTTTTTGACTATGTTGACAGTTTTAGTTGACAGTTTCTAAAAATCTAAAAGGCATCAAGACTGTACAGGAGACACGTACATAAAAACATACATAGTCAGGCAGAATCTCTTAAAAACTTGAGAAACTTTAATTGACTAAGTTGACAGTTTTGGTTACAGTTTCTAAAAACCCAAAAGGCCTTGCGAGATGCATACATACATACGTAGCCAGGCAGTAAGCCAGGCTCACTCAAAAACTGAAGAAACTTTTTCTGACTATGGTGATAGTTTTGGTTGACGGTCTCCAAAAATCAAAAAGTCATTAAGACTGTCAAAACAGATCATTCTAAATGTGATAAACAAGTCTGCAAACTGATTTAATCATAACAGAAATGTTTAAAAGAGAAATAAATATCTTTTTTCAGAAGTTTTTTGTTTTTTTTCTTTCCTAATGATTTACTGTCGTTTTTTAAAAAAAGATTTTTTCCTTTTTTTTTTTTTTGGAGGAAGGGAACGTGACTTTGTTAAGTGTAGCCATGGGATATGTAATTGTTCTTTTCATTTTCCTTATATTGCATTATATACATTTCCTGTAAATATAAATACATATGTATTGTGTTTTCCTGTGTCTGAGTGCTTATGCTTGTATATATACATATAAATATGTGTGTATATATACATATCGATATATATATATATATATATATATATATATATATATATAATGTGTATGTGTGTGTTTGAGTGTTTATATATGTATGTGTGTGTTGACAAATATATATGGTATGTATGTGTGTGTGTTTATATAAATGTATATATTCATGTGTGTGAGGGTGTTTACATATATATGTGTTCATATGTATGTGTATATTTATATATATGTGCATATGCATATATATGTGTTTGTGCTTTTTTATATATTTATGTATATTTGTGCATGTGTTTATATAGATGTGTGTGTGTTTGTAATCATATATGTATCACATATTTGTGTGTGCATGTATGTATGTACACTCATAAACGCATATATGTATAAATGAATGTGTATACATATACATATATATGTATATATATATAATGTATACAGTCATGTACATGTATATACATTCAATTGTATATATATTCAAATACACATACACTCACATATCAACTCTGTGCCTATGCATGTGCATGTATATATACTTGTGTGTGTGCGCAAATGTACTTGTGTCATATGTCTCTTTCTATATGCGTGTGTATATGAAGATTGGTCGATGGGTTTGTAGAATAACAGTTATTAGCAGAATTTTGATCTGAAATTTTCACTGTATGATGTCCGATCTATGTGATTAATATTCAGCACTGAATTAAGTGCATTGGCGAAAAAGGAAAATTTGTGTGAAATAAATGCTTTTTTTCTTCGTTTGGCAGACCTATTAATGTTCCTAAATATATTTAGTGTATGCCTATATATATATATATATATATATATATATATATATATACATATATATATATACCACCATGCACGCACACATTATATATATATACACACACACACACATATATATATATTGATAGAACATCCATATAAATATATATATGAAGGAAACTTTTGAAGCAGACATCTAAAGCAACATATCTATCTATGCATAAATATATTTATATACATATGCACACACAAAATATATATATATATATATTTCAACATTACATCTATATATATATATATATATATATATATATATATGAAGAAAACTCTAAAAGCAGACATCTAAAGCAACACATTTGAGTTTAATCGCAATTACAAGAATTGTTTCAAATTTTTTTTATATTTCCATTTCTATTTTGCAGGGTTGGGGCCTGGTTCAAAAAGCAGAAATAGTTTGATTCTTTTTATCGCACAACATGCAACATACTAAAATTAATTTTTCTTCTTTCATCTTTTTTTTTTCCCCTACTCCCCTTACTCCACCCTTTCCTCATCTATCAACTCACTCTTCTCTCTCAGATCATCATTATTAGAAACCGTCAACCGAAACTGCCACCAATACTGTCTACAAAGGTTTCTTCAGTTCTTTCATTTGTCTGGATGACCATTCACGTATCACTTATGCTGGTTGCGCCAACAAAGCTAGAGGGCTGAAAATTTCAACATATACTCCATATAATGTCTCCGAAAAAAAAACGTTTCTTGAAACACATCTTCCCTTCATAGGTTTTCAGTGGGCCTGTCCAGTTTGCAATGTAAGTTTATACTAAAACGATCTCTTAGTTCCTGTCTGCCTTTCTTTTTTTTAAAAAATTCATTTTCAGTGATCAGTGCCCGCCAACAAAAGGCAAAGGAAGTAATGTATTCATTGATCACCCCATTTCCCAATTTTTTGATCAATCATCCCCAACACGGCACGCTACCAAAAGACAATGGTTACATGATGGTTTCTGTTAAATCTATTTATTATTTATCTCTTTATATTTATATTTATCTATTCATCAACTAATTTTTAGACAGGTGTATTCTCTGTTGTTGAACTTTTTGTTGGTGAGTGTTCATTGTTTTTAACGGTGCATCTTCATTCTGCTGCTAGCGTGCTAGGCCGACGAATTAGATTTGTTATCATAATAGCTATTATTAATTTAGTAAATGCACTGAAACGCTACCTGCCACAGACAGTTGAAGCTAAATGGGCCGCCGGAGGGTGCAGGTCACGATGAAAGAAATAAGTGGAATGTAAATTTTTTTCAGGAAAAAAAGGAAAAAGAAGAATACTGTTCAGACACTGGTTCTTCGGGCAATATGCAGATGAAAGCTTATATAAATATATACACACAATAGTTTGTATCTATCTAAATGAAAACTTCTATCAAACTATCTATGTGTATGTTTATATTTTTGAAAATACATTTGTAGACTTGCTTGATTCTAAATATCTCTCTATCACACAAGAAATGCCATGCATACATTAACACTAGATGCAAACATCTATCTATCTAAAGAACTGAAGTTATGAATTTTATTAAAAGTATCAAGTTATAGATGATCTTAACTCTTAGATTCATGAACTGCTTGAAACTACGGAACTCGTCAATGAATGGATTTAAAAAAAAATAGAACTCTTAACTCATTCAGGCCTGTTTTTTTTTGTTTTTTTCTCAAGGTTTATGAAGCAAAAGAGGCATTGGATGGATTCAAGTTTTCTCATTTGCTAAGAAACCCTGGGAAGTTATATATCATTTTGAAGGTTATAAGATAAGGATCCCATTGACAAAATTATACTAATATTATGGTCATGTAACCTCATTACGTATTCAAAATGGCTATGAAATCCAAAGCGCTTCCAGTTTTAATGAGTTAAAGAACATAATTAAAGAAAAATGAAAAAAAAAATACCAAAATGTGCAATGGAAATGACTTTAATCTGAAGCTACTCCCCTTGATTTAATGTTTAAATTTTCTAAGGAATTGGAGAAAAACAGGTCTGGTTAGTCACTCAATAGAGACTGTTACCTGAGCAACGTCTTCTGACTGCAGGTGATCAATTAAAAAGGGAAAAGGAATGTTTAATGAATAAGTTATTTCTCTTGTCTTTTGTTTGGCAATGATCACTTGAAAGTCGAAATCTTCAGAAAACATGTGAATGCTGCTGGTTATAAATTTAGAAACCAATTTAGCATAAACTTTTTTCTCAAATTGAACCCTCCACTAAAAACCTACGAGGTGATTTTAAAAAATTAAAAAAAATTTTTTTGTTGACATGATAGAGAGTAAATGTTTAATTTTTCAGCCATTTAACTCCATTTTTGCTGCCTGTATTCATGATACATACATACAAGCTAGACAACCAGCCAGAGCAGCTTGAAAACTGAAGAAACCTATTTTGACTGTTTGGGCAACAGTTTTGGTTGAATATTTCTAGTAAAAAAATTTACCCAAAAGTGCAAAAGAAGTAACTTTTATCAGAAGCTACTCCCCTTGATTCATTTTATTGCAATGACTTTTGATGTTTTTTTAAAATGTTTAATCTTTGCTTGAACCCTACCCTGCAAGTTGTTAATCTGCTGATCATCATCAGCAGCAACCTTTTAGCATCTGTCCGGATGTAGACCTTTTCCAAGAATTATACCAATTCTCTATCATGGGTGTCACAGAGCCAGTACTTTTCAAACTTGTCTAGTTTGTCATGCCTTCTTATATTTTGTTGGCTATGGTTTCGCATGTCATCTCTGGTGATCCATATTGTGAAATGTAGCGTCCAATGGAAGTCTGCAATTCTTGTAACATGATCAGCCCATCGCCATTTGAATTTTTTAATGGATTCCATGATATCTTGCACTCTTGTTTGTCCTGTAGTTTACTGTGCCATATAGTTATCTCTTCATGTTATGGTTAGCATGATTCTCTCCTGAGCACATTGCATGGTTCTCAGTTTGAGGATCAATCTTTTGGTTAGGATCCATGTTCCAGCTCCATAGGTGACTATAGGGAGGATTTATTCTTATTAGAACTCATAATATTTTCTTGTTCTTGAAGGTTGAGCTTTTTTCCTGAAGTATTGATGAGACATACTGTCTCTTTGATCCCCAGCAAAAGCCACCAGTTAATACTGGAGTTGAAAGTCAAGGGATACAAAATAGAAAAAGAGAATATCCGTACCTTGCATAAATGAATCACCATAGCCCGCACTTGTATCAGAACTAGTTATCTAAAAAATTATCTGAATTTATCCTAAAAATGGATTTTTTTATCTGAAATTATATAAAAATAATTGATCTTCTATCAAAAATTTATTTTTTTCAAAATACCAAGATTTGGGCATTGTTCTCAAGCTCTGTGACATCCATGATAGAGAAATGTGGCAGATCCTTGGGAAGGTCTACGTCCAACAACGGACGTTAAAAGACTGATGATGATGATCCAAAATGATCATAGCAGCACTTTTTGAAACAATAAAAAAAACATCTTTTAGATGGTGCTTAGTGGTGTACCCATGGCAAGTTCCAATGTTGCAGTCCAAAAATTGTGAGCATTAGTGCCCAGAGATACACACACACACACATACACATAAACATAAACAGAGACATACATGCAGTCACTCAGACAAGCAAAAAGAAATAAATCTGTAGTTCACTTGGCTGATTAAGGGGGCCACGGTGAATAGATACATTGATTCTTCAGGGAGAAGCAGAAATAATTTGGCTTTCCTTTGAAAAAGTTTCAACAAAAATCTGTGATTTCTAAAAATATTTTTATTGTGCAGTTTGCCAAGTGATTGTCAAAAAAACCCCCCAAAAAACATATTTATTTATTCTGGTTTCTCATAATAGCAAAAATCTATTTATAATCTTTGTTTATAGACCACACATCCCCTCACATACAAATACAGCTCCCCACACACACAGAATAAACACAGATACACACTCATCCCACCGCACATACACACATTCATTCCACTGCTCACACATACGCACACACACGCATATTCCACCACAAAAACATGCGAACACATACCACTGCTCACACCTACACATATTCCAGAGAACACGTTCTTAATTATCCCACCACACGCATGCACACTCACAAACCATCCACCTCATAGAGACATATATTCCACCACACAAACACACAAACATACCCCTTCAGTCTTGGATCAACCATTAAGCTTAATAGGGTATCAAAAGAAAAGGGGCACCACAGGTTTCTTGCACTTTCTTGCATTAAATTATTACAAGTTGTTTGAATTGTTTAACATGAACATTCGAATATAAAACTTTATTTCTTCTTTCTACATAGATTCAGTTCAAATATTTAAATGATTCAATCATTCACGCAAAAACCATTGTAGAAAACTGGATATTATGCAAGCACAAGTTTTGTTGGTAAAGATTTGGTTTAGTAAAGTAGTATATTTTTGTGGGAAAATGTATTTTTTCTGACATATTGACATATTTTGATGTGTTTTAAATGAATATAACCTTTGTTTCTTCTGGAATATTTCATTTTTGAAAATCTTGTTACATAAGCAATGGGAAGGCCTAGGTGGGGGCATCATTTTTGGATTGTGCTTAGGGCATTAAGTGGCTTTAATCCAGCCCAGTATCCTTCCCACTTACTCAGACAATTGTTGAATCAAGCCAAATTTCAAGCAAAGCAAACCTGATGAAGCCATATTGAAAAATGGATTCACTGGCTTGTGAGGTGTGTACTAAATATCGCTTCATGATAATTTTCCTCTCTCTATGTATGTGAGTGCATGTGCAAACTGTTAACTGCCTTACTCCAATATCTCATGCCACAAAAATTGGAGAAACTATTTCCTCCAGCTGAGGCAAGGTATTGAATTCCTCTTCAGTTGTAATCTTATGCCACTCCATGGCACACTTGGAAGCAGAGTTATAGTGCTCTAAATGCAGGTAAAAATACTTGAAGATCTAGTGGTCATCAGCTTCTCTTTCAAGATGGACTGTGCACTGACACCAACTCTGCCTCAGTGCAATGTCTATCACTCTACCAGATGTCTGATGACTCCCCTTTCTGCTTTTTAGTTGGTGAGAAATCAAGTCCAATCGAAGAACATTTTTGCTTTTTTAGTTTTATGTTAGATTTCTTTTATGTAGAGATTTGTTTTGTGAATACTATATATATATATATATATATATATACATATATATAATGAAATAAAGGATTCGCTGTGCAAACTAATTATATTTCTGCCCTGTTTGGGCTTCTTCAGGCAAATCAAAAGCCCAAATAGGGCAGAAACATAAACGTGTTTGTATAGCAAATCCTTTATTTCATTATATATATATATATATATATATATATATATATATATATATATATATATATATATATATTCAGTAACAAAATAAATCTATATGTATCAAACACTCTATGAAATGAACCTATCACACATTGGATATTGTTTTATATTGTATTATTGATTTATATATATATATATATATATATATATATATATATATTATTGCGTCATTCACAGACATATATTACATCTCCTCAGTGTGGCTATATACTTTCATTTATCCCATCCAGTACCGCAAGGCAGAATCGAAACCTTCACTTCAGACCCGCAGGCCGATATCCTACCTCTGGACTACGGAACTGGACAGTCAGTAAGGCTGAATTTAAATGATATATTTATATATATATGTATATGTATGTATGTGTGTCATTGTGTTGAAGTAGATGAACAAATATCAAACATAGATCTAGTTATTAAAAATGTGACTCGGAATGCCCAGAGACAGACACACACAAACATTGAAACAGATGAGCAAAGAGAAAATAATTTGTTGCCCTCTAGGCTGGTTGGTCAGGCAGGTCATTTGTTGAAACTACGGTGATTCGATAGATAGATATGTTCGGATAATCCATATAAAGACACATAAACACTCTGAATATGTAGAAAATTTTGAACATAGTTTGGTCTACCAAGGGTTCTTAGGGATGAGAAGAAAGATTGAATAGGTTGTTAGTGTGGGGAGGGGCTTCAATATGCAATGTATGTTACGTTGAATTGATCCCTTATTTTGTGTCGGTTTTTTTTTTGAAAATCTAGACATCTTTACTGATCAGTGTGCAACAAAAGTCGAGAGAAATGCCTTATTCATTGATCACCTGTTTGTCCAATTTTTTAATGCTGCCAAAAGATGTTGGTCCCATGTTGGTTTCCATTGAGTGACTAACTAGACTTGTATTTTTCGTTTCTGTCCGTACGATCTTCTTTCCCCCAATTTTTTTTTCATCCAGTTCTTCTTCTTCTTCTTCTTCTCTCCCTCCTCCTCTTCCTACTCCATTATCACATTCAATTTTTCTATTTTATTCCTAAATGGACCCCCCCCCTGCAAAAGAGAATCTCTCTTTGACAATATTGCTCTTCATATTAACAATAATTTCCCTCCCCCATACAGTTTGAATTCCACTGTTCATAATACATCTCTTTGCTTCTGTCCGTAATGACGATAAATATCGAATTTAAAATTCTCCAGCAGCAAAAATAAAGTACAGCAAAATGTTTGAAGGGGCGGGAGCAACTGATGTATAGCGGTCCCGCCTCATTGAATGAAGTCATTACCGTCATTGCAACCAATTCTGCAATTTTTGCGGGGGGAAGTCGGGAGATTCGGAAAATAAGGGAATTTTCCGAAATCATTCAACAATTTCCAAAGAAATGGTGACATTTACAATTCTTTTCATTCTCTTTTCAATGAATGCAGGGACAAGTAGATTCATGCCTTTCCAAAGGGCATCAGTGCAAAGTGAAAAAACAAAACAAAAAGAAAACAACCTGAGCTAAATTTAAGATTTGGTTCAATGATTTTGTTTTCCATGATAGTAACCATTGCACCATTACTTATGTGTCCGTGGACTTCATAGACAGACTGGGAGAGACAGATAGATAGATATGTGGATAGATATGAACCAATAGATAGATAGATATGAACAGACAGACAGATAGATAGATAGATAGATATGAACAGACAGATAGATAGATATCAAAAGATAGATATAAACAGACTGAGATAGATATGAACAGAGATCATATCTCTCTGATTGTAATAGAGATAGGTATGTAACAGATATCTATTGAAAAATAGATATGAATAGATTGTTATAGATAGATACACACATAGAATGATAGATAGCAACATCTTTCTTATAAACACACACATACATGCAGAATAAATATCTGATGATTTGAGGTAAATTCTAGATATTGAGAAAATAAGGAAATTTCCTAAAATCACCAGACAATTTCCAAAGGTGACATTTACCGTACTTCCCATTCTTCTTGGCAAGGATTATTCTTGTACATTGACTTCGTTTGGATCAATGTTACGCAGAATGATAAGGAATTACTTCGGCACAGTATTTCCTTTATTTTCTTGTTCAAACTGTAACAATCTCTACTTTTTGGGAAGAAAAAGTCAGTAGAAATAAGGTAATTTGGGGAAAGAAAAGGTCAGGAGGAACAAGGTAATACTCAGAAGGAATGAGGTTACTGAATTCTGTGTAAACAAAATATTGAACATGCTGATGTATCAGATGTGCGCTGGATTTTTTTTTTGTCGCATGCTTTGTTGGGTGGGATCAATCAAAAAATTGAATTAGTTATTTTTCTCACCCTTTGTTTGAGCAGTGATCACTGGAAATTTAAAAAAAAAATGACAAGTGGGCAGGAAATAAGGGATCAATTTAGCAAAAACTTACATTGAAAGTCTAACCCCCCCTCCTATTAAAAACATCTTTTCAATATTTTTTTGTATATATAATAAAGAGTAGATGTTGAAGTTTTCATCCATCTAGCTCCATTGGTGTGGCCTGTATGCATGATACATACATGAATAGCCAGCCAGCCAGAATGACAGACCAACTTGAAAACTGAGAGAAACCTATTGTAACAGTTATGGTCAACAATTTCTAATATAACAGTGTTTCCAGTATGCTGGTATCATGCTTAGAGTGACGTATTGAAACTTGATGTGAACAGTTAAAAGGTTTGCATGAGTTGCACTGAGTATTAGTCCTCAAAATACACATGTAAAACATTTATTATATAGTCCACTATGTATGTTAAAGCATTTGTTAGTAAATTCATTTTAAATTTCCTTGATGATTTTCTTTTTGTTTTTTTCGAAGAAGTGCTTTTGGGAGTCTTCTTTTTGGAGGGGTCATTTCAGACTGACAATGTCCTAAGCTCATTCTTAAATTTTTTAAACAATCCTAAATAAAAGATCCATTTTTTTATTTTTTTTAAAATCATTTTTTTCTGAAGTGGGCTATGGTAATTCATTAATAGTTATACACAGATATTTTTCTCTCTTTCCTTCTCTCCTATTGAAATTCAACAACCAAAACTGTCAGAATCAGTTTCTTCAGTTTTCAAATTGGTTTGACTGGTTATGTATGCATATAGTGTACAGGCTGCACTGATAGAGCTGAATTTTTCACTGTTTGCTCTTTATCATGTATAAGTAAAACATTATTTTTTAAACAACCCCCTTAAATGTTAGTTTTTTACAAATTAGACATTTTTAGTGATCACTACCAAATAAAAGGCAAGGGAAGCGATTGATTCACTGATCAATGTTTTTTCCAAATTTTTGATAGATCACCCGCGACACAGCATGCTGCCAAACGATGTTGGTCATATGGTAGTTCCTATTGAGTAACCAATCAGACCTGTCCTTTTTTTTTTTCTAGAACACATTGGAGGGAGGGGGGTAAATGTAGCATCTCCCTATCAACTGACTCCGGATTCCTCCCTCCAGATTTTCTGCCAGAGTTCACACCCTGACTGCTCACAGCACCTTGTATTATCAGACAGACACCCATCTAGGTGCTGACCGGGCTCGATGTTGCTTAACTTTGGTGATCATGTGAGAACCAGTGTGTTCAATTCAGTTTAGTCATACACTCCCCTTAGAAGTCTTCAGCACATTTGAGAGCAGGGGAAGCGGAACTTGGGCACGATGCTTCCTCCATACTAAGCACTCTTGTGTTGCTGGTAAAACTCTCTTCCAGGATGAAAAAAAACTTTAAAGCTCACACACGATGGAATGATGTCACTTGAACACTGATAGCAACCAACAAAAGCAGAAAGCAAATTAATAGGGAACAGTAAACACCAGATTTAGCAGTGAAAATTAAATAGTGAAAATATTAAACAAGGTACAATTCTACAATGGATCTGAACAGTACAACTCCAACCTGATATTGCAAATGGCAGAGAGTGCTTCCAAAAGCGCTCTATCCTTTAGAGAATATCTATATTCATTGAAATCAATGCTCTGCTCACTTGTACAAAAAGAAGAAAAGATTATGAAGGTATTAAAAAGATGCTTCTTGTCTGTCACTTTTAATGAAAGATGTATTAAAGAAAATCTGCTTCCCAAATATACATTATATATAAGTATAAGCAATCTTTATATACGTGTGTTTTTGTGTGAAAAGCGTGTGCGCAGAGACATGAAAATATAGAATAAACTTTATTACTTGATTATCATTCTAAATTCCCAGTCCATTTTTTCAACAAATCTTCCAGACAAGTCCTTCTGTCTGGCTGGCACCAACTGCCTCTGTGTGACTATCCATTCTGGTGATAACAATAGATTCATGAATATCATCCAAAATTCTATAAATATCCGGTAAACAGAAAGGAGATATTTTACGCATTTGGGTAAAAGAAAAAAAAAAAATTGACGTGAACTAATTTGGTTTGCAGTTTCAGTTTATGCTTGTAATAAAGAATTATTTTCAGAGATGTCATCTTCATCATTGGCAGTGATCATAATCAATAATCATAGCAGGTCTGGTTAGTCACTCAGTAGAAACCGTCACGTGACCAATGTCTTTTGGACGAACGTTCTGTTAATGAGGTGATCAAATAAAAAAATTGGATAAAGGGGCGATCAATGAATGAGATGCTGCTCTCGCAGTTTGTTGGGCAGTGATCACTAAAAAAGTATGAGTTTTAGGAAATGAAGGAACATAAACTAAGGAATAAATTTAGCATGAACTGCCCCCCCCCAATTAAAAACCTATTTTGGAGGGTAATTTTCAAAAAACAAAAAAAAACAAAAAATCTAGGTATAAGGGATGAATATTTGAATTTTCATCCCCCTAGCCCTATTGGTGCAACCTATTTGCATGGTATGTATATACAAACATAGCCAACCAGATAAGCTTAAAAACTAAAGAGACCTATATAGACTATTTCAGTTGATGGTTTCCAATATATATATATATATATATATATACATATATATATATAGCTATATTGATAGATAGTAGTATTTAAATCAAATCTATTATACTGACATGTTTTGTCTTTGGCTTTATCATAGTATTAATCTCAAATGAAACAATATTAAAAAGTTTGTTAGGAGTAAATGTTGAAATTTTCAGACCTCTAGCTCCATTGGTACAGCCTGTATGCATGATACTTTCATACATATGTATGCACCTACTTAAAAACTGAAGAAACCTACAATTGCAGTTTTGGTTGATTGTTTCTAATAATCTCTGCCACTTTATTGGCATTTTCTTTTTGGATTTGTTTTTTTTTTTTGCCGGCAAAAAAAAAAAAAAATGACCAAAATCTATCGATTTGCAGTTCCCATTTTGTGTGTTATTTTTCTTTTAATATGGAAGAACTATTTCTGGCCCTGAGTGGAAGTTAGTATCAAGAAAAAGAAAAAGTTTATCAAAAATGATATTTAGCTCAATGGCTACATTTGAAAATGAACTGAGGTCAGAGTTTTGGTCTCCAGTGCTGGGTTGATAAGGCCAGCTATGAACGACTCTGAAGTGAACAAAATGAATTGAATAATATTGTAATAAAATAAATGTTGAAGATTAGAGTCACATTAAATTTCTTAATAATATGTAATACATTTTTTAGATTTCATGTATAAATATCTGAAGAATTTAGAATTTTCTTGGTGTTTTAAGGTGTTTTTTTCAACTCAATTTTAGTTGTTAACTTGAAAATAAAAGGAGCAACACTGCCCCTGCTAGATCTTCTCACAAGAAGAGCATATATCGTTTGAGTTTCAGGCTTGTTTAATAATGGAAGAAGTATTTCTGATCCTGTGTGGAAGTTAATATCAAGAAGAGGAAGTTTATCGAAAATGAATCTTAGCTCAATGGCCATGTTTGAAAATGATTTGAGGTCAGAATTCTGTTTTCCTGTGCTGGGTTAGTGATGCCAATCACCAACAACTCCATAGACAGGAAGACTTCTAAAACACAATTTTAAAAAATTGGAGAATGAATTAGGCAAAGGTTCAATATTGGACTTCAAAATTGATATGGGACTTGAGACTGGTATTGAACCTCTGTTTCAAGACTTTGACACTGTTTGAAGAATGCCTATGATGATTAAATCTCAGAAAATTTTTGAATTATTTCCCTTTGTAGCCAAATCTGGCAGCCCTGAACATGAACAGAAGTGAGCAATCTACCTGAGCCTCTCAATTTTTTTTTTTTCTATTTTCAATACATTCTCCCAAATATCTGCTTCTCTCAACTTGTGGGTCACCTGCCAAAAAAGTTTATTTATCTTCACAATGCATATCGATAAAACGCACGGTAGAATATAAAAGCTGTAGAGATGTTGCCAACTGCTTTGAAAAGAGCAATGATATGGAGAGCCTATCTGATGAGAACTGTTTTCAAGGATTTTGGCAGTTGCTATCAGTTTTTGTTTACTTGTGAGCATCTACCTAATCTATATATCTGTCTCTGGGCCGGCATGGTGGCTTCAATGGTAATGGCTTTACCCGTGGTACAGTCAGTTAATATCCAAGTCTAGGTGTGGTTTAGGATCTTCAATACTGAATTTCAAGGAAGGGCTACCGTCCCCCCAAATTATCCTCCTCCTCATCGGTCAATCATTTTTGCATTTGTAAAATCTATGATATCTGCGATAGCTTATATAGATATGGAGATTTTAAAGGAAAATTTGTGCCTCTGCAGTAAATTTAGGCCTCTGCATTACCGGCAGCTGTCAATGGTAAGAGCAACGCTATGTTGAAGCGGGTGACCTATTGATCGCTTCAGTTCCTTCATTCATCAATTATTCTACTATGTTGTCTAGGCCAAATGATATATTCACCATGCAATAATGGAATTGCCTCTAAATGAGTTTCAATATAATATGAATAACTTAGTTATTCTATCAGATCATATATCCATTTCTCAATGACATATATATATATATATATATATATATATATATATGTATATGTGTATGTATATTACCATTAACTATTTAGCTCAATGGTAAGAGCAACGCTACATTGAAGCAGCTATACCATACACACACACACACACACATATATATATGTGTGTGTGTGTGCACGTTTTGTTGGCAATATTATGCTATCTCATTAAAGAATTATATCATATATATTGAAAACAGGTCTGGTTGGTCACTCAATAGAAACCGTCCCATCACTGTCAACTTACATCACAGTTAAAGATAATTCATTTTTCTCTTGATAAACACTGTGAAACCTGAGAGAGATGATGAATTCGCTGCAATTTCTGATAATTTTCTGATAGTTATTTGTTTCTATGTTTTAATTACAGTTAGATTATGGCTCAAGTTTAATCATTGGAGTGAAGCATTGTGAAAAGATTTGTGTCATTGGAAGGGGTCAGATGGAAAAAGTTTGAGACACCTTTGTTTGAACAATCACAGCTATTTGAGATGAGACGTTATGGTTGTATCGAGGAAGCTGAATAAGAAAAGAAACTTTCCATTCTATCTTGAATGAGAAGAAAAACAGGCCTGGTTAGTCATTCAAAAGAAACCATCACATGACCAATGTCTTTTTGCAAGTTAAGGGTGGGTGATCAATCAAAGAATAAGTTACCTCTCTCAGACATCACTGAAAATGTCTCTCTTTCATAAAAAAACAGGTGTCAGAAACTCAGTGAATCAATTTAGCATAAACTTGCATTGCAAACTGAACCTCTTCTCTGAAAAATTATACAGTGGGAGAATTTTAAAAAAAAGATTTCAATAAGGAAATAAATGTTGAAATTTTCAGCCCTTTAGCTCCATTTATGTGGCTTGCATGTGTTATATGTATATACATAAATACATACATAGTCAGCCAGCCAGCTGAACCCACTTGAAAACTTCAGAAACCTGTTTTGACAGTTTTGGTTGACGGTTTATGAAAAGCAGGCAAATAAAACCCTCGATAAAATATAAAAAGTAAACTGGCAGTTATCTATAAATCAATAGATGGGTTTTAATCATGTCCAGGGGGTGTAGAGTGTTGAGCTGTGGGACGGGTTTTTGTTCCCAATTATATTTTTAGCATTTAGGTCGAACTAAAAGCTCCGCGGGAGGAAAATAGATAAATTGTAAACAGATCTTCTCAGTCACTCAAAAGAAACTGTTACGTGACCAACACCTTTGGGCAACATGCTGTGTTGGGGATGATCAACTAAATAATGGAAAAGGGGGTGATCGATAATTAAGTTACTTCTCTCACCTTTTGTTCAACAGTGATCTCTAAAAGTTCGGAATTTCCAAATTGCAAGCATAAACGCTGCAGAATACAAACCAAGGAACCAATTAAGCATAAACTAACATTGTAAGTTGAACCCTCAACAAAAAAGCTGGGGGGGGGTTGAAAAAATGAAAAACCTTATTCCTAGGCATAATAAGGAGTAAATGTTCAAATTTTCAATTAGTTCAGCTTGTATATGTGACATGCATTTATTTAGTTGGGCTGTAACAATACATTTTTCCACAATACAATACACATTGCAATATTTAACTCATGATATATGTATCACAATTCAAGATGAGCTCAGATAAAAAAAACTTTGAAAATCAAAGTGGTAAAAGCATTTAATGTAAAAAAAGCCGTCATCAGATTCTTTTTTTCAGACGAATATTCGTTCTCTTAATCTATCAAAAGAAATCTTTAGATGAAACTAAAAAAAAAATCGTTAATATCATTATTTTCACTAATGTGACAAAAATCACAATGCATTGGTGCAGCTCTAATACATAGCCAGTCAGACTCACTTAAAAACTACAGAGACCTATGTTTTCAGTTTTGATTGACAGTTTCCCCAAAAAAGCGTAAGAAAAAATGATGACATGGAAATGGTAATAAAATTGAACAACCTCAGAGACAAGGATCTATCTTTGAATGGAGAGAAGGAATCACATATGCTATTGGAATAGGGTGCCTTAGTCCACTTCGAGGTACTCCTCTTGCAATGTAACACACACATCAAAGCATCCCATTGCTTCCTTCAAAACAGCTTGCAAAGATTTTGAGATCGTCATCAACTGCCTTGTTGCATTCTCTTCAATCTTGACCACAATCTGAAATCACCCTATTGTAAAGAGCCATATCTGGACTGGACCCGACAGACTAGGGTGATGCAACATTTTGGAAAAAAACGCACTATGAGTCTTGAAAAAGGGTCATTGTGAACGCAACACTTGTACAATATATACATTCAATGGCAACTCACTATTGAGTAACTCCATGGGAGAGTGTTCACTCCTGCGTAATGAGGTCTGCTCAGTTTGGTTGTTGAGTTACATCAAGGCCATGCAACCAGGGAGAAAAAAATGATGACAAAAAACAAGAACGTACCACCGAAAGGGAAGCAGTGGATATTTCTTTTTCTATCATGAGAATTGATTAAAAAATAGAATAAATGATACCAGTTAACAGCGGACAGACCAAGTGAGTTATGAAGATATTGGACACATCTAAAAATACAACCCCTGTCCCAAAATAGTTGCAGTATTTACATATACAAATGTATACATAAATGTATCAATTATTATGGGATGGGGGTTGTGATATAAAAAGCACAATTCTCTGGTGGGATATAATTTGGCAACCGAAATCATGTTTACAAATATATGAAATTATTCAGATAAGAATATTAACAGATAAATAAGCTTTTCTTTCTGTCACAGATATTTATCATAACTATAAACATCTAACAGCTCTTGGTTTTCATACATATTTATAAATAACTCTTCTTGTTTGCCGAGATGCCAGATCATTTATAATTATAAACAGTGTACATGTTTTGAGAATGAGCAGCCAAATACATATAGGTCTGGTTAGTCTCTCAATAGAAACTGTCATAGGACCAACATCTTTCGGCAACATGCTTTGGGGTATTTTTTCTTTTCAATGAATGAAAAACAATATATTTTTTAATAAAAAACAATGAATATGTTTTGAGAATAGGCAGTTGAATATATACATTGACGCATGAAAAGAAAGACAGGCCCTGTAAGTTACGTAATAAAAACTGTCGCTAAACCAACGTTAGGGATGATAAATTAAAAAAATGGAAAAACGGATGAGCCATGGATAAGTTACTTCTCTCATTTTTGCTGGGCAGTGATTACTGAAAAAGTCAGAATTTCCCCAAAATAGGAAGAGATGCTGCTGGACATAAATTGAGGGACTAATCAAGCATAAACTTACATTGTGAATTGAACCTCACCTCGAAAAAGATATTTTGGGATAATGATTTAAAAAAAAAAAAAAAAAAATTCAAGACAAAACAAGGAGTAAATATCTAGATTTCCATCCCTCTAGCTTCATCATAGCCAGCCAGCTGGTCCAACCTGGAAACCAAAAAAGTGAATGTAAAAAGTCTGGGCCTGACTTTGATCCAAAGGGCAAACAAGTCACAATGTAGTGTGCTACATCCAAGATGGAAGACAAAAAAACACAAAAACATAAAAAAACAAAGAGAAAAAAATTATGAAATAATGAATAACACACAAAGTAACCAAGACATACTATGTAATAGTAGAGATAAAGAAAAATGTCCACTTCAGTAAAAGTGCCTAACAAACAATTTCATGTGTAAAGCAACTGTAAATGTCAAGACAACAATAAAATATAAATAGCAGTAACTAAAAAAACATGGGAAACTGGATATAATTATCATAAAATTACATTCAGCAATAAAAATTATAAGCAATCAACAAGACTCTCTAAACACATATGGAAATTAAATGAGTAGAGCAAAACCCAATTCAAAACTGGGAAATAATAGCGAGAGCCTACCTATACAATGATATCAATAAGAAATGCATGCTTTACCAAAAAGAAAAATTAAATATCATTTACTGCAATTAACCAGAAAACCTCTTCAACAAAAGAAATGTAATAATTTCCAATTGCAGATGCAAAAACAAATACGCAACACAGTGCACTGATAGAGACACCATTTTTTAAAGACTAACAATACATATTCCAATAATTCACTGTACACTTGAATTACAGATAATTTTATGCTCATTTGAAAGTAAACATAAACAGATGATGGGATATAAAAACCAGACAAATAAAATTGAAGATATATCAATAATTGATTTATAAAATAAAATGGTAGCTCATGTACAAAATGGTAATTAATAAAATGCTAGTCAGAATAGAATTGAACACAAAAAAGTCACATGACAGATTGGAGCCTGGTAAAAGAGAATTTTTTCAAAACTAGATGTTAAGAAAACATTTAATTACCCACTTGGTGAGTTGTAAGATGACAAAACATTTTGACAGAGTGTAGCGGAATAGAATGAAAAAAGAAAATGTATTGAAGCTTTATTTTATGAATTTTAACTAATTTCAAAACATAGAGTACACTCTATTGAAAACAAATACCGAAATAACATGAGAAAAACATATATGTTTGTAAGAAATGGATATATGATCCGACAGAATTCTTATGAATTGCATCATATTTTATAGAAACTTACTTGAAATGATTGAAAATTATCACATGGTACATGCATCATTTGGCCTAGACAATGTAAATAATTGTTTATTCTATTTATGTTATCTAAGCTAAAAGGTGCATTTACAATTTGATAATGGTTTATCATTTCAAGTGAAAGTTTTTATATAATATAACGCAATTTATAATCATGCGTATATATACATGTATATATATATATATTGTATTATATCATACTGGAACTCTCATTTGAGATGATCTCTTGTTATTACACGGTTGATGTATCATTTGGCCTTACACAATGTAAATAGAATAAAACAATTAGAGAAAATGGGGCTGCTCAAATAACTGTTTTCACTCCAAATTCTCATTTCATTTATTCTTGGCCTGTATCTGCTTTATTAGTGTCTTTTAACTGTTATATATGAAGAAATGGATATATATGAGCTGACAGAATGATTATAAATTGCGTTTTATTGAAATGAAACTGTTATTTGAAATGATTTCCCGTTATCACTTGGTTATTTTATCATTTGGCCTTGGTTTATTCTATTTAAGTTGTCTGGGCCAATGAGAAATGAACGGTTTACAGTTTTGAATACAATATCATGTGGTAAGATGCAAAAAAAATTCAAACTTATCAGATTGTACCAGACTTGTTGGTTTTCATTCAGAAAACCTTGTTTGAGGTTTCAAGGATTCTGTGAGTGCACAAAATTTGAGAAACCGTGATCTATCCTACTGTGGAATAATTCATGCAGTAAATCGCTTGAATTTCAATTATTTAGGGTATGTAAATGTTGCTGATGAAATACTAGTGTGTTATCAGTTCCTAACTCTCAATAAAAGAGTATTAGGAACTTTTCAACACATCTAATAACATCTCTGACAATAAGGAAAAGAATATGGATGAAGTTCTTTAATTTGATTTGTAGAGCATTCTAAAGTATCACTCATTTAGTTAAAGGGTTTCAATATTCAAATCAAAAATATTAGGTTAAAGCCAAAACACTTTTTAAATAATTGATTGATTTTGTGCTCCGTAAGGTTATTACCTTTTATATTGGTATTCCTCCAAACAAGGACTACAAAACAATGAATTGGATACACAAGACGTGAGAAATCAGCTTGAGGATTTTCCCTGAGTAGACACTGTATATATCAGAGTGCTATGGCATGTATACAATCACAGCAGTTCCTTTTTTTCAGGCTAAAAAAGGGTAAGACAAGGTGATACCAGCCTGCCTCGAGATGATTTTCTGAAACCTAGACTGGGAAAATAACGGAATCAAATGAGACGGCAAATATCTGAGCAACCCCAGATTTGCAGACGATATCGCCCTTTTTGCAGAAAACTTACATGACCTCCCACTAATGCTAGATGAACTAAATGAAGAAGGTAAGAAAGTTAGCCTATTCATGAATTTCAGCTTGACAAAGATCATGTGCAACAATCACGTTGGAAATAAGAACACAAAGATCAAAATTGAAGATGCCAAACCAATCAAAGTAAACTATTACATCTACCTAGGACAACAAATCTTCATGAGATCCTCAAAAGAAGAGGAAATCAAGCAAAGAATCACACTAGGATGACAAGCTTTCGTCAGAGCAAGTTCAACTTTCAAAAACCTGACAATCCCAATAATCCTGAAAAGAAGTGTATACAACCAATGCATCTTCCCAATAGTCACTTATAGAGCTGGAACATGGAACCTAACCAAGAGACTGGCCTGCAAAAGCAAGAAAGAATTATGCTCAACCTCACATGGAGAGACAGCAAAATATATCCAGGAGAAAACAGGAGTCCGAGACATCATAGAATCCATTAAATAGCTCAAATGGCAATGGGCTGGCGATGTTGCAAGAATGGCAGATAACTGATGGCCATCACGACTTATGACATGGATCCCCAGAGATTACATGCGTAACCAAGGCTGGCTTTGTACTACATAGAGAGACAAATTAGTCAAATTCAGAAAGTGCTGGCTCTGTGACGTCCATGATAGAGAAGTTTGGCAAACGTTTACATCCAACGACAGACATTAAGAGACTACTGATGATGATGATGATGATGAAGATGAAGAAGAAGAAGAAGTATTATTATTTGGAATCTCACACCAGTTGCCTGGCGGTAACCGCTGGAGTTTGAGTGACAGCAAGTCTCCTCAAGTCTCCAGCCCTCCTCCCCTAGTAATCATAGGCCGCAGTAATTCTGCGATTAACAGTTTCACACCGGTTGCCCAGTGGTTATCGCTGAAGGCTGAGTGACAATAAGTCTCCTCAGGTCTTCAGCTAACATCTCCTCTCTTTCGCATATCATGACAGAGCTACAATTGGTTGCAGTACTTATATCTCTAGCACCTTCCTCAGTATCCGTGCAGTTCCCAGTAGTGCTGTGGTCTGTACGGTCTCTATCCTCCTCCTAATCCCGATCTCCTCCAGTCTCTCCCTCAGCGTTTTGGGGACAGTTCCTAGTGCGCCCACTATGACCGGTACTACCCTGGTTTTCATGTTCCACATTTTTCTTAACTCCCTTGCTAGGTCCTGGTATTTTTCCCTTTTTTCACCCTCCTTCTTTTTTACTCTATGGTCTGCAGGTACAGCAACGTCTACTATTTGGCAGGCCCTCCTTTTTTTGTCTACTATTACTAAGTCCGGCCTTCTTGCCTGGATGAGGTGGTCAGTTTGGATGTCAAAGTCCCACAGTAGTTTGTGGTTGTCATTCTCCAAGACTGCCTTTGGCTTGTGCTGATCCCACTTTTCCCCATGGTTGAATCCCATTTGTTTACTTAGTTCCCAGTGTATCATCGTTGCTACTCTATCGTGTCTATGCTTATACTCCTTCTGGGCAAGTTGACTACATTCACTAGTTATGTGGTTTACCGTCTCATCTCTTTCACCGCACATGCGGCATTTGCTGTTTGTCTGTGTTCTGTCGATTTTTGCTTTTATGTAGTTTGTCCTTATGCTTTTGTTTTGGGCTGCCATGATGAGCGATTCTGTTTCTCTCTTAAGGTTCCCCTTTCGTAACCACGTCCATGACTTCTCGTCTGCTATATCTTGTATCTGTCTTTTAAACTCGCCGTACAATTTTTTCCCTTCCCATCTTTCTTTTCTTGTTTGCTGTACTGTTCCATTGTTTTCTACTTTATTGTTTGTTGCACTATCTCTCGCGCTCTTTATGATTTCTTCACTATTTGTTTGCACATACCTTTCTAGGACTGTTTTAGCTATTTGTCATCGTTGTCCCATAAAAGGCCCATCCACCCAACCAACCAAGCAGGCTGCCGATTCTTCTCTCTTTGCTTGTCAGTCTATGTGTATCTATGTGCGTGGTTGTTTGTCTAATTTATATTTAGGGGGGCTACAACCTTAAAATTTTGCATCGGTACCTTACTAGGTACTATCTAAAAATATATTCTATTTTTCAAAAACTTACTTTGCAGGGTCTCTATGGTCATTTTTAGACCAACAATGCCTGAATCTTGTGCAAGCATTTTTTAGGGGATAATTTCAGGAAGAAGATCTATTTTTTTCAAATAATATCAGATAAAAGATCTATTTTTCAAATAAATAGTTCTGGTACACACAGAGACTATGGTGATTCATTCATGTGAGGTAAGAATATCATAAATATACTTGATAGAATAATGCTTATTGTAATAACTTTAATGCAATAGTTTATATGGATAATTTTTTCTGAGAAAAAAAGAAAATGGTCTTATTTTTATTTTCTATTGCCAGAAGCATTTCTATTTTTCTAAATAAAAGCATATTAGATAGAATAATCTTTTAGAAAATGTTAATCAATTCTGTCACCAAAACTGTCAACAATGGTTTCTTCAGTTTTTAAGTTGGTCTCGCTATCATTCATTCCCAAACATATTTGGAAAAATGTTCTTTTTTGTTTTGTGAAAATCCCCCCTCCACCCCAATTAGGACTTTGATGGGGGTTTAATTAGCGATGTAATTTTGTGCTAAATTGGTTCCTTACTTTGTGACCACATCCAAACAAAAGGCCAGAGAAGAAACTTTTTCTTGGCTGACCCTTTTTTCCATTCTTCAATTGATAATCCCAAACATAGCATGCTGCCAAAAGTCGATGGTTTCTTTTGATCATTTAACAAGCCCATTCCTTTTTTTGCTGTTTTTCATCTTAGTCTGCCGTTTTAATTTAGTAAGAAATACATAGTTGGCTCATCGAAAATTTCATGAAAATCAACTCTTTACTGATTGCAGTAGCCCAGTGGTAGAGTGCTTGTCTCCAGTTTGGTATGCCAAAACACTTGTCATACCAAACACTTTAAAAATGGTATTCAATGCCTCGGTACTTAGCACTTGGATTTCTCTCAAAAGATATGATATTTTGGATACTCCAGTACTCATGAGACCACTGATGTTGAGCAACATCGAGCCTGGTCAGTGCCTAGATGGATGAACACTTGGGGTTGAAAGCAGAATGAAGCATGGTTGAGGAGGTTGGAAGTGGATCTTACTAACAATACCCCATGTGTACTCAACCCTGCAACTGAAATAAATGGTTAATCAAAGATTTTTTAAAAATTGGTCATGTTGCAAGAATGGGGGACAACCAATGGACATCACGACTCACAAAGTGGATCCCAAGAGATTACATGCAGAACTGGGGCCAACAGAATACAAGATTGAGAGACAAACTGAAAATGTTCAGAAAGTATTGGCTCAGTGATAACCATGACTGAGAAATCTGGCAAATCCTGGAGAAGGTCTATGTCCAATGGCAGACAATAGAAGACTGATGATGATGATCACCAACTTTCCAACCTGTAATTTTTCCTGTTCTGAAGGATTCTCTTATTGTTTCATTTCATCTTGTTGTCGCTCAGAGTTTGAATCAGTGAAACAACAAAACAAAACCAGAAGAAGAATTTTTTTTTCTTTTAGTTTCCTTTTTCTTTTAAAGCTTTTAATTCTTATTTTCTAAAAACCGCCAAGTAAACCTCTCACCACAATTGTCAAAATAAGTTTCTTCAGTTTTCAAATTGGTCTGGCTGGCTATCAATGTTTCACACATACAGGGTACACCAACCAAGCTACTGGGCTGATATTTTCCACTTTCACTCTTAATCTTGTCTTAAGAAAAGTTTGGTTTTTTGTTCATTCGGAAATTCTCCCCCTAAATAGTTTTTCAGTAGGAGATACAATTTGCGATGTGAGTTTATGCTAAATTGATCACTAGTTTGTGTTCAGTAGCATTCAGACCTTTTTTTTGTGACCAATGTCCAACAAAATGCAAGAGAAGTAACTTATTGATCAGCTTTTTTTCCAATTTTTTCAATTGATTACCCCAACACAGCATGCTGCCAAAAGATCTTCACCTGATACTTTTTACTGAGTGACTAACCAGACCAAATTTTGTCCATTACGAAAATACCAATAAATTTTTCCTTAATGGATTGAAAATATTGAGATGCTGTTAAAACTTTGAAGATCATCATCTCTTATTTGATGGACTCCTTCATTGTGTAGAAAATTTGCCAGTCTGTTTTTGGGTTCAAATTCTCCGGCAAGTAGAATTTCTTCTTTCTTTTTGTCTTCTTCAATTTATGTGTACATTTTCTCATCTAACCTGGGTTCTCTCAAACTGGGTTCCGCATCATATATTTCAGGTTCCGTAACCTATTTTTAGGAATAAACTGTTCACAGTTTTGAATAAAATATCACATGGTTTCCCTACGACATTAACCATGGCTTTCTAAATGAAAACCAAAAAGTCTGGTACAATGGATACATTTTGATTTTTGAATCAATACCACTAACTAGAAAACATAGATTAATTATTTCACCACCACCATCATCAGCAGCAGTCTTTTAGCATCCGTCATAGACCTTTTTTCGCTGGTCACAGTTTTGTATCTTGAGTCACTAAGTCTAGTTGTTGTCTGCCATTTTTGCAAAATGGCCAGCTCATTGCCATTTTTAGTTTTCTAAAAGATTCGATGATATCTTTGACTCCAGTTTTTCTCTAATATACTGTGCTGTCTAGTGATCTCTCCATATGATATTTAGCATGATTATCTCTTGTGCACGTTGCATGGTTCTCAGACTAATTGATAACCACTAGTTAGAACATTAGCCAAACCAGTGTTTTCAAAACTTTGAAAACTCAAAGACCCCTTCTATAAAAGGAATATTCTGGCACACCAGTATTTTCAGCATTTAGTATTTAGACTAATTAATGAACTACGATAAAAAGACATTTTTGACCTTTAAAAATCATATTTCATTTAAAACGGATTACATTTAATCAAATTCTAATCTATGGTACAGGTCTGTGTTCAATAATTATGTTTTTCAATAGCCGTGCAATGGACGATGTTGTTTCTCTGCCACAAGAATGGCAATGTCAGGTTTTGAGGGAGCACTGGCGCAGACCCCTGAACATTATATGACAGACCCCAGTTTTGAAATCATTGGCCCAGACAACATAATGTTTAAGATTCAATTACTTATGCCAGATTTGAGGGCTAAAGACAGCAAGGTTTAATTAGAAATATTTGACAAGGTTTTTTATTTTAATTTTCCCTATTTGTTTATGCCTAGTTGTAAGTAGGTATGATAGTCTTTTGTTAATTTCTTATTATCAATTCTTTTTTATTAATAGTATTTTATTTTAATTGAAGGGATTTTTATTTTATTGACTGAAATTATTTATTGTTAAGAGTAATTACTTTTTACCAATAATTATTTTTTTTTTTAAATCAGGAATGCTTTTTAAATTGTTGAATGTAAATGGGATGCTCTGTATAATTTTCTTTAATTGACAAGGATTTAATTACCTTCTAATTAGATACAGTTCAGAAACTTATCAAGGCAAAAAATAGCCCAAAAAAAACCCAAAGGGATTTTCTTGTGATTGATATTAAATAAAGAGTCGGAGGACCGTTCTTGAATATGAACAATAATCAACATTGGTTTCTGTTATTTGCTGTGGTTTATTGGCAACTTGGTTCAACTTGGAGTCTGCAAGTTTTCAGGAATTCACCAGGCTGTGTAATTAGATGTCATTGGAATTTTCGCTCAGAGCGGCCACAGCAATTACCTTCCACTGCTCTAGCTACATGGCCAGGTAAAGATGGACATGGGCTGATAGCCCTGGGGGAAGGGCAAAGGGTGTGGATTGTACTAGCCAAGAGAGCATTCTCTCTATCCACCCAATGATAAGGTTCAACTCTTATGAATACAGTTCATTTTTTCTTTATATGTCAGTGAATGTATTTAACTACCTTTTCTCAAAACATATATACTGTATATTTTACAAAAATACAATGTTAGAGACTCTCAACTGAAACTGTCACTAAAACTGTCTACTTAGGTTTCCTCTGTTTTCAAGCTGGTCAGGTTGGCTGGCTGGCTGGCTGGCTGGCTGGCTGCCTACTTGCCTATTTATTTATCAAGCCTTCAAGCTGCACCAATGGAGTTGAAAAATTTAAACATCTGCTACTTATATCTTTTTTAATATCCTTTACCAAAATTGCATTTTAATTTACAAAGTAAGTTTATGCTAAATTGGTCCCTCAGTTTGAATCCAGCAGCATTCACGTTTGTTTTTTGAAAATTCAAACTTTTTTAATGATCAGTGGCCCACAAAATATGAGAGGAGTAACTCATTCATTGATCACTCCTTTCTCCAATTTTTTTAATTGATCCTCCCCAACATGGCATGCTACCAAAAAATTGTGGTCATATAATGGTTTCTGTTGAGTGACTAAACAGAACTGTCTTTCCTTTTATGTGTCACTGTATGTATTTTGCTATCTATTCTCTAAACATGTATACTATTATACAACAAGAACAATAAGTTCAATGATACGACCACCATCCTTGTTGGTAGTAGCAGAATGATTTTTTTCTCCTTGCAATGTAAAGAAAAATTATCTAAACAAGTAATGAATGTATAAAGGTCTGGTCAGTCACTCAATAGAAACAGTTACCTGATCAATATCTTTTGGCAGTGCTGTGTTGGGATGATCAATGAATAAATTACTTCTTTAGTCTTTTTTTTTTAGCAATGATCACTAAAAAAAAGTCTGAATTTTCAAAATAAAACAAGCAAATACAAACCAAACTCACTAAAAACTTATTTAGGGAAGGAATTTCCCCCAAAAGTTGTTTTTTCAAAACATAATACGGAATAAACATTCAAATTTCGGCCCTCTAGCTCCATCGATGTAAACTATACACATGATACATACATAGTCGGCCAGATTAACATGAAAAATGAAAAATATGTTGACATTTTGGGTGCTAATTTTGATTGACAGTTGAAATATATATATATGTGTGTGTGTATGTGCACTCAAATGAAGAATATTTCAAAGCTTTGAAACAACAGTTAATGTTGCCTGAAGGCAGGGATCTGGAAGGCCTAAAGCCGCATCATGTAAGGACAACCACCTGCTGAAATGGAGAGTTCTTAAAGACCGGAAAAAAGCCTACAGAACTGTCAGCAGAATTCAAGACCCAAGCAAACAAGATTCTTTAGAGGAGTATAATAACTGGATGGTAATCTTATTTATGTCTAGAAGATGTGTTAAAAAGCCATTGCTGCCCCGGAAAAAAAACAAAAAAACATCAAAGACAGAATAAACTTCTTGGCTGAATATAGGAAGTATGATCCAGACCGGCTTAGCAGAATTGAATAGAGTGATGAATCAAGATATCAGTTGTGTGGTGATGCCCCTGAGAAGTGTCCTTGAAGATTTGAAGAGAAATACAATAGTGAATGCATCCCTACCATAGCTGAGTGTGGAGGAAGAGGTTGTCATGGTCTGGGGAGGCTTTTCAGCTTCTAGTACTGGTGAGCTGCTTCACAGTGAAAAGTCAATTGATGCTTTGAAATGCAGGAAAATATTACAGAAAGAGAAATGATCAGATGTAATTTATCAACAAGACAATGCTGTTGCCCACTCTGCAGAGACTGCCAAAAAGAGGCTTGAGGACAATTCCATTCGGCTTATCTTTTTGCCTGGTCAGAGTCCAGATTTGAATTCTATTTGGTTTGACTCTAAACACAAACTAACTTGCAAACTCATCAACTGTTCGAAACCATCGACATCGAATGGAATGATATTGACTCCTCTTTTTGTGAAGAGCTGTCCGCGAGTCTAACCATAAGGCTCAAACATTTAAAGAAACCAAAGGGAAAAACTTCTCTGTACTAAGTTATTTTATCTCTTTGTTTAATTCATGATTAATTCCTGACCAATTTTTTCTTGTAATGATCACTAAAAGCTTAATATTTTGCCATTTTGTGCTAGGCCAATTTTTCTTGCCGTGGAATGTATACACACAGTAACATGTATCTCTCTCTCTTTATAAACAAATATATATGTATTAAAACTGACACAACGGATTTGACTTTCACATAGGTGAACATTCAAAAGAAATGACACAAACAGTGAGTCATACCTGTTGTTATACTTACTGATCCCTCATCATCAAATATGTTTTTTGGGTAACCTATGTGAGCAAGCCCTGTTTCAAGAAATAGATACGAAGTATAAAATAATATCAGTATACAATACATATAGAACCTTATATAAAATGACAAACTATATGTATGGCAAAAACTATGTAATGAGAAAGGGAGATGGCGTTTGATCAATACTACTAGGGGTGCCATGTTAATATAACTGCTTTGTTTTTAAAATCCCCAAAACGGTTACATGGTAAACAACTGATGATCCCAACAAAAGACGATTTATACATTGTACCATAATAACAAAGTATATGTGAAACAGGGGAAATTTAACATTTAAAATTTACATAAATCGCATTGACAGATATTGGGTAATGGTTGACTGAAATGACACAAAAAATCTTTTGAAAAAGTTCTTTAATGTTTATGATAATAGAAAAAATGTCTTAATTCACAAAATATCAATATCATTATTTATGTTCATGAAAATATACATGAATATAGCAGGGAGTGCTGTAGCAAAAAAAATGTCCTGTTTTTTTAATACTCTTGAAACAGGGCAATGGTTAAACAGCTGATGAACTCCAAAATATAAAATGAAGATACTTATACAAATAAAACTGAATTACATGCATCAAGAAACTAAAATGAAAAGGGAAATAGAAATAAAACAAAATGTTGAAATAACACTGATTGGATGAAAATGACTTGCATAACACATGACCATGGATACTTTTTATTTATAAAAATTGCCTAAAAGAATTTTTTTTCCCAACATTACAAGATGAAAAGTTTACATAACAATATATGTATATATATATATATATATATATGTGTGTGTGTGTGTGCAAACATGAGGAAAGAACAGCTCAATTTTCAAGCAAGATTATCTATGCAACAATCTAAACAATTTCTATTTTGCAATTTAAAATGTCAATTAAAAATAGATTTGTCACAAAAATTAGAATTGAGTGAAATCTTTGCTACATCCAGGATAGCTTTCGATATCTCTCTGTAAATGTGAACTACTTGAAGATAACGTTTCTCTCTGTGTTTCATGGGATTCAAAGATAATTGATTATTGTGAATTGCTGGAACCTGTTTGAACAGTTTCAGCAAGATAAATACTACAGGGATAAATTGGCTTGTTTGAATGGTTCATTGGAACATAAATGAAGGTGACTGTTAATTTGGCTGCATAAAAACTGAAATTATCTTGTTGCAAATTGTACCGTAACACATTTCTTTGCATGTATGCACACGGTTGCAGCAGCAAGGCAAGGTATGAAAGAAGCAAGACATGTCGTGTTTCAAAATCAAACCATTATTTTTTTTTTTCACTTCTGTCAACAAAAAAAATATCCTATGTTTTTGGTGGAAAAAAATATGCTTTATCTTGTCATAATAAATCTACTTAATATGTTTCTATCAACCTTTTGGTGCCTGAAAAGGATTACCCTGTTGTACCTTGCACACATACATACACACATATATATATATATATTCCATTCAGAGTGGGGGGTGCTTAATTCTTTATTTTTAGATCACTGTCGTTGTTTTCGCTCAGTACCGTAAATAATTTCAGTTCAAAGTTTCAAAGTGCACAAAATCTTGGCACCCCTGAAAAATAATGTAGAGTGCAAAAGGTTAATATATCTATTTCTGCTTGTGTCCATGAATAGATTGAGACTCTAATTTTTTGGTTTTATATTTGTATTAATAAAGGTATTAGTGCATATATCTGGAACTCTAAGCGGGGAAAAAGATTTTTGATAAAATAGTAAAATACTATTAGAAAACACAATTTTAGAATAAACTGAAATCACCATGATGCAAACACACCTGTTACAAGTCTGGGAATACCCCTTAAAAACATAAAAAGAGAAATTTGTGTAAAACATCTTGAAATTTTGAGACTTTGAAGAATTTACTATGATGAAAATAAAAAGTTTTTCAATGTCTCAAATATTGTGGTTAAAAAATGTTAATATATATATATATGTGTGTGTGTGTGTGTGTGTGTGTGTATGTATATATACATATATGTTTGAGATAATATATATAGTCTCCAAACTCCAATTTATTAAAATAAAAGTAAAAAAGTTTTTCAATGTCTCGAAAATTGTGATTAAAAAATGTTCATATATATATATATATATATATATATACATGTGTGTGTGTATATATATATACATATATATGTATATTGGAGATTAGATATATAATCTCAAAACTCATCTGAAAGACTTTGAGTGCAAAGCTGTCTAGAATAATAGAAAAACTTTATAACACTTTTCTACTATACCAAAATTAGAGATTAAGAATTTCATATATAAACTGCAATATCCTACTTATTTTTTTACTCTGTTCATGTTGATCAAAGTGACAATTGGAAGGTGAAGAGAAAAAATTTGAGAGAAAAGCAGATGTTACATTCAAAAAAAATTTTATTATCACATGAGCATATTTTGGTGCATTTCGACAGTTGCCAGCCATCTTTTTCAGAGAAACTTATGGTAGTGCAGAGAAAAGTTGCATGCTGTTTACATATTTGAGATCAGGCAAAGAAATGAAGATATATCTATGATTCGGGTTGGGGCTTTATATATCTGCATATATATATATATATATATATATATATATATATATATATATATATATATAAAGACAAAAAGTCAGAAAAAATTCCTGATACTGTATTTAAATGTATTTACATTTCATCAGGCTGAGTATATTGAAAATCAGTTTTGAGAACTTTTTTCCAAGTTTTTGTCTTTATTGATATTTTCTCTGGCAAAATTTATTTTGACACATTTGTTCATAATAAATAGTCATTAAGCACTCCAAGTGATGATTCTTTATTAAATCATTATAACCAAAAACTACATTACAAACTCTTCCAGAGAAAAACCTCCAAGAAACAAACAGCTTCTCACTCCAATTAATTTATTTCCATGTAGAATATATATGTATATGTATACAATGAATGAAATAAGTAATTGTTAGATCCAGTAGGTTTGTGCCTCCAGGAGTAAAACAGTTATATATTTTTTGGAAATGATAAATTTTGTAAAAATGATTTTAGAATAGAAAACAGGGTTTTAAGATAGTTTCTTGTTTTTCACATTATTTATGCACACACACACACATATATATATATATATATATATATATATATATATATATGTGTTTTGGAAGAGGTCCTAAAGTGATCAAATGTTTTATATGAAGTTGTATAGATATTTTGACAAATGAGGTGCAAGTTTTGAGCCGTGTTTAAGTTTTCTTATCCACGATGTCACTGAAGATAATGGCATGTCTTAAGAGATTGTTTTAAAAAATCCACTAATTTCAAATTTGTCGGAGTTTTACCCCAAAACAGAGACAGAGAGAAAAATATCATAAAAGAAAGAAACAAGAACAGAACCTCATGGATCAGATCTTTTAAAATTACCCAGGCTTAATTTGTCACCAAGGATTTTATCCCGATGTTCATCTCTCCAACGTCCATTTTGGTCAGTCAGTTCTGTGGTCATGGGATATGGCCAAATCGCTTTGGATACACTGGTTCTCATAAAATCATCAATATCATGCGACATTGAGCCTAGTCATCATCAGCAGTATATCAGGCTTTGTGTAATGGGTGTGCTGTTTGCTATGAATGTACTGTAAAGCAAAAATATTTTACAGTCTTTAAAAGACAATGGACTGTAAGAAGCTTTCTCGTCCAATATAAGGGAGGTGGTTCCAATTGGAAATTGTGAAGTTTTATACCTTCGCTCATTCGATGTCACCAATGGTGAACAAATGAAAAGAAATAAGAGAATTAATGAGAGAAAAACGAAATTTGAATGGGATACTATTGTCCATGTCTAATCCAAATCTTGTTTTCCATCAATCCTCTAATTTGTACGATCAGGATCATATATATATATATATATATATATATATATGTGTGTGTGTGTGTGTGCTACCCTGAATTGTTGAAATTGCCTTATTGCTGAGATTTTACCTCTTTTCTCACAAAAAATTCATAAATATGTATTTTTAATTTCATCAAAACATAATATAAACAACTATTTTTTTACAATCAAAAGTTTATGAAATAAAACTTTTTTTACATAAAAAAAAGTGAATACAATGTTTTAACTCTTTTTACAAAAAAATAAATACATGCATTGTCTTGATTTGATCAAAAGTTTGTTCAATCAAAACAAGGATAGAAACCAACAATTTTCTACAATCAAAAGTTAACATTACCAAAAAAAAAAAAAAATCAAAATTGATATTTTAAAAAGTAAGTGAATTTTGACAATTAGGCAATTCCACCAATTCCGTGCCACATTTACATTCCAAAAGTTTCAGTAATTATCTTCAGTCAGAATGGAAAATCGGAATGGAGTTTGACCCCACAGTAGCCAGTATTGTTAATATATATGTATATATCACACACATATACACATATGTAACTGGGTGGAGTGTTGGTGGTTGTTCCATTTCAACGTCTGTTTCTGGTATTGTATTATAGCAAAGAGGAATTTGATTTGTTCAAAGAAATCTCCTAAGAAAAAGAAACATATTGCTGGGTGGTTGTTGAGGCATACCATCTCATTCCCCCCCAATCGATTACATATTCTTCACAGTAATTTCAATTAGGCCAGTATTCGAGCAACACTCAACACGTTACTTCTTCTTACCATTGGCCATAATCAAAGAAAGAGATAGAATAAATCATTATAATCCTATTATAAAAGATAATGTACATCATTATGAAAGAAAACAGAGTAAATACCTGTGATTTGTGCAAAAGTATAATTTGATGCCAGCAATGTGTTGTCTGCTTCTGTGATTATGGAACCTTTTCAAAGGCGGGAAAAAATGTATTCCGTATGAGATTTGGATGAGAAGTAAGTAAAAGCTCAGAAGAAGTAAGTGAAACTCTCAGATGCATTGATGACTTTCAACAGCCATGAACAGGTGAATGAATAGGATATTCAAAAAGTGGAGCTCTTTTGAGAATTAAGGTAAAAAATAATAAAAAAATTTATGTAAACGTGCAAGGGAGATAACTTCAATCATGAATTACTTTTTGAGTTTCCTCGAATGAATTTGAGGGTTAATTATTTTCCCCAAGATTCGCTAAACCTCTCTATCATGAGTCTTACGAAGCTAATATTTTCTGAACTTGATTAGTTAGTCATGCAATCTTATTTTTTGCCGGCCTCAGTTTCACGTTTGATCTTTGGGGATCCATGTTGTGAGTCGAGATGTCCACTGGTTGACTAACATTTTTAAAGAAAGGCCAGACCATTGGATTCTGTGATATCTCTGATCCCTGTTTTTTCTCTCTAATATACTGTGCTATATTATGATCTCTCCATTTGATGTTGAGCAATGATTCTCTCTTGAGCATTTTGCATGGTTCTCAGTTGGGGAACACACAATCTTGGTTAGGTTCCATGTTTCAGCATGTTTGAATTGTTGAATCGCTTGATTTCCCTCTTCTTCGAGGATTTCATTTTTTTTGTCCTAGGTATTTGTAGTTGTATGGAACTGGATCCCTACTATGGCCAATTGTCTAGACATTGTTCCCCAATGAGGCTTTTAATTGTTCAATGAATGAACCTCTTTTGGTGAAAAATCGATCTTCTCTATAAAATCAATGTCATTCTCTTCCAGGTCTTCTCATTTTACAAAATTATTCTCATTCACTCTAGCTGAAAATTATAGAGCAAAACCAGAAAAGGGGTTGAGGAAGTGAAGGAGAGTATTATTCAAACATCCCCCTCCCCCGGCCTCCAATGAAGTAGGTGGGGGGGGTCTCAAACTAGTCATTTCAATTTTGGCCAAATTTTTGTTATGCTTAATTTCTCTGTCTGACACTTTGATAAAACAAAGCCCTTATTTTGAAATCCTAGTTTCTGTCTTGTTCAGATAGTGTGATCTTACATTCCATTGTATACACACAACAGGATTTTTTTTTACACATGACTTTTTTAAATTTGATTTTTCAAGATTAATTGGTTAATTATATTTTAATTTTCTTCTTTTGATTTCTACTTACATATTCGACCAAATTAGTATATATATATATATATATATATATATATATATATATATATGAACAATAGGAATTGAGACAGACTCAGGAGTAAAAGTGCGTGGAAACTTTGTTTATCAATTAGTTAATCCATAAATGTATTCATTGGTGAGTTAAACAGGTTTTTGGAGGTATTCCCTTCTCCAGTAGCGTGTGCTTTGTGCGTATATGTACCATTCAGTGGTTATATATATATCTATATATATATATATATATATATATATATATATATATATATATATAATGTTTCAGATTCTTTTCTGCCAATTAATTTTTCTGTGCTTAAAATCAATAACCATTTTTTCTCCTTTCAATTATCATCGGTTCTTATTATTTATTTACCAACTTATTGGCCCATTTTCCCTTTTCAAAGGGGTCAGTCACTCTGTCGCAGTATTCAAATATTCCAAAAACGTTTCTTAAGCCAATGAGAGACCGACTGTGCCAAAATTATCTTGAAACAATTACAAGTTTACATTTGCTCAAGCATTCAGTGCACCCATACTTTTCTCACTGGAAAAAAATTGCATGACATAAGATTTTTGTGCACTCTGGCTACTAAAAATTAGTGAGAACCTCACTTCTAATCAAAGCTCTCTTGATCAATATTTTCAAAATTTCTTCCAGGTTTTACATTACGTCTGTTGCATTAGACTAACGAACGGAGGCTATGATTTCCCATGAGGAGCCGAGGTGGATAATCGTCAAATGGGTAATCAGGAGTATGCCTGACGTATTTTGTTAATCAAGCACGTATACGTAGCGTCGTTGAACGAATGATAATCTCCCGACTTCTTTCATGTGAGAAATTTCATTTGAAATTATATAGCTGAACTTTTAGTTCTCTTTGATTAAAAAAAACAAGAATATCAGCAAAAAAGAGGAAACAGGTCTGGTTAGTTATTCAATTGAGAACGTCACGTGGCCAAGGTCTTTTGGCAGCATGCTGGGCTTGGAGGGGATCAATTGAAATATTGGGAAAAAAAGGAGTGATCAATGAATAAATTATTTCTCTTCTGTTAGACAGTGATCACTAAAAATGTCTAAATTAAGAAAAAAAAACAGACAGACACAAAGTGAGGGATCACTTCAGCATAATACTGCATTGCATGTCGAACACTCTACTAAAAACTATTTAAGGGGTGAATTTTCAAAAGCCCCACAAAGTCGTTTTACCTACACATAATTGAGAATAAATCATCAAATCTTAAGCCTTCAAAGAATTAGAAAAAGAGTTGGTCAATGAATAATTTATATCTCTCTCCTTTTGGGGGAGGCGTGGGGACAGTGATCACTATAAAAATCTGAATTTTCAAAAAAACAAGTATGAATGCTCCTAGACACAAACTAAGGGATCAATCTAGCATAAACTTACATTGTTAATTGAACACAACTCTAAAAACCTATTAAGGAAAGGAATTTTCTATTTTTTCAGACACAACGAGTAAATGTTTAAATTTTCAGGCCTCTAGCTCTACTGGTGTATGTGTGGTATATAACCAGCCTGCCAGCCAAACACACTTGAAAACTGAAGAAATCTATGTTGATGGTTTCTAATAGTTTCACATCCAATAAACTCCGGTGGGTTGCTGGATCAACCAAAGAGCGATACCATACTTACGTATTTCACTTTTTTCATGTCGTGAAATCTTCATCCAGAAGGATTTTTTAAATTCTTGAGAAGTCCCGAATTTCAGCTTCCAATGTTTTCCTCATGGAAAAACATCAAACTGTAATGACAACAAAGGAGAAAATGCCTTCATTTTTACCGCAATGATAGTGATGGACTCTCTCATCAATTTCGACATATGAGGACCCAACAATCAGTTCAGTTCAGAAATTTCTTCTTTGTCAGTTTCAATGTTTATATCTCTTGTGAGACACCTGAACTGTTTTTGATTTGCATACAAGTCCAGAGTCATCACTAATGACTGAATGGTCAGATGACACATCTGCTATATTAGACTGAGATTTTGTGTTCATCCTCAAGAACCTCAGATGGTGAATGTGAGATTTTTGAAGTTGACAATATCTTTACAGCAGTCAGTTCTCCACTTTTATATATATATATATATATATATATATATATATATATATATATATATGAAAATGACAATTGAAAGGTGAAGAGAAAAAGATAGATGTTACATCTCAAATAATTTATCATACCATGGATGTATTTCAATGCATTTTGATGGGGGACAGCCATCGTATTCATAGAAGAAATATTTTTTACAGTGGTTCACAGAGAAAAAATTTGCTGTTTACATGTTCGATGCTGTGAATGTGAATATTTCTTTGTTTGGTTGTTTAGTGTAAGAAGGAGAGGAGGTGTTTCTATCTGTGTAAATAAGGGTAACATTTGGTTTGAAATGAGATGGGTCTGTGAGAGGTGAGGTCAGGGGGTATTTGTTTCCTGTCTCTGCGTGTGTTTGGCTTTTGTTTAATAAGAAAGGCAATGTGGAAAAAAAATACATTGTACTGTATGAACGAAATGTACAAAGTTTAGGAAATCATGAGAACCTATATATTCATAGTATAGCAACTATTGCAGACTTTTGACAACAAGTGACGTGTTGATAAAAATGTCTGGAACATGTAATCTATAATTCTTATCATAGTAATCTTTGCGTTATTAATGATAAGAATTGTAGAAAATTATCAAATAAGATTATTTATGTAGACAATATAAGCCCAGAGATAATTGTGGTTGGAAACTTGTTTACACTTGAGAACTGGTTTGTCGAACAATGTTCTAGACATTAAAATTTTTCTTTTCCAATTCACTGTACTGAATGGAATTTATGGTTTTTGTTGATAAACTGTTGGCTTTATTGCATTCATTCCTTTGTTGGTACATAGACAATTTGGGAATGGTAAAGCATTCTCAGATTTTGCACATTCACGTCCCCTTGGTGCCCTCAACCTCTGCAGATGGCAAGGGATGAACTATATATATGTATATATATATATATATATACACACACACATATACATATGTATATATGTGCATTTGTTTTTCATCTTTTTTATTTTCATACAATGGAGAAGTGGTGTTTAGCAGGAAAAAAAATCACTTCCTTGAGAGCTAACCATTTTAGCCCCTCTCTCCTCAACAGTAGAGGCAGGAAAATCATCTGGTATCCACCACCATTCAACCTACAAGAAAGAAACAACTTGAGAAAAATATTTATCCAATTAATAGAAAAAACATTAACCCCAAAGCAACCAACTGAGTAAAATATTTAACAAGAACAAACCAAAAATTAGCTATAGTTGTATGGATGATTTTAATAAGTTCATAACAATACGTAACAACAGAGTAATTTGAATTAATACTGATGGAGACAGCATAAATAAACCAGATTGCAATTGTACAAACAGTAACAGATGCCCTTTACAAAACTATTGTCTCAAATTCATTATTGTATATTGAGCTGAGATATCAACCCAAGAGAAACCCTTAGAAGTGAAATATTACATAGGAATAACGAAAACATCCTTCAAACTAAGATTAGCCAGCCCTATATGATCATTTACAAATGAAAAATACAAAAACTGTACATCACTGTTAACATATTATTCGAGACTAACTGATAGTAACCGCAAACCCTTAGTGAAATGGAAAATATCAAAACGAACACACATATGCCAGAACATTGAAACCCCATGTTACCTATGCTTAAATAATAAATTTGAAATCCTCACTGTTGCCAGTAGAACAAAAATAACAAAAAGCAGACTTATCAAATAGAAAAAAATGAAGTAGCACTAAATTGCTGGCACCACTCAAAATTTGAGAAAAATAATTTTACATCCAACATATAGGTTTACTAAAATTTAACCACTATAGCTATCCTATTCCCCTCATTATTATTAACAATAGTAGTTGCAGCATTATGATTAACATTATTATTATAAACATGTTTACGTAGCTTATTTCTTTATATATATATATTGGGAAGTTTCTTTTCAATGTCTCTATTTATTCTAAATACTTTCCAACTAATTGTTATAGGCTGTTTTATTTCCCTTTTATAGTTTTAAAAGTTGATTGATTGTTCCCCATGGAACTCTAAACATTAGGAGAAGACTAGACATAAGATGGAGGGATGAGATTGAAGATGTTTGTGCAATTATTGTCATGGAGGGAGCTGGGAAAGGCCTATCTCCAGCTGTGGACTCACGATAGTTGATGATGATAATGACGTTGATAAAAAAAATAGATAGATGGAATGAAAAAAATACACGCATACACAAATTTATAGACTCATATAAAAAATATATACACAGTTTTTCTGAATAACTAATATTCTTAAAGATGAGATCATAAGTTGGTTTGCATATAGTCTGAGATTAAAACCGACGTAACAGATTGAATATTTATATGGGTGAACACTAATGTCAAATACGTTTTTGGGGCTAACCTACATAAGTAAGCCCTTTGTTTCAAAGAATGAAATGATGTCTAATATAAGATGATATCCACATCCAATACATTATGATGATATCCTATATGACACAACAGAGTATACATATTAAGACATTGCTCTAATAATAATATAATAAAGATATACGTATTAAAATCATACCCTAAGGGTCGATGGTGTTTGATCAACACTGCTGGGGAGCCATGTTTATATAGCTGTTTTGTTTTTAAATCCCTGAAACGATTACATGGTAAACAACTGATGATCCCTACAGGAAAAATTCACACATAGTACCATAGTATCAAATTATATGTCAAACATGAGAAACACTGAAAAAAATAACGTAGATTACAATAACAGATATTGGGAAATAATTGACTGAAATGACATGAATTTTGGAATTTTTTATTTCATATATTTAGTGTTTATCACTATCCCTAATCAGTTGTTGGATAAAGGCCATCCGCAAGGTCTGCCAGTTTTTTTTTTCTTCCGAGCATCATACTTACACAAACAACATTCTAAACTTGTCCGAGTCATTATTTGCTTGTCTCTGTCTCTCTATACATCTCTGTGCGTACGTCTATATGTGTCTCTGGGTACTTTTGGTTACATTTTTTGGGCCACTGTTTTGAAAATCAGTACACCATTAGGCACCATCTAAAAACAAATTTTTCCAAAGAGTGCTTTCTGGGATCTCTGTGGTCATTTTGGACCGACAATGCCCTAACCTTGAGCTGGTATTATTTTAGGTAGTTTTGGGTAGATAATTTTAGATAATTAGTTCTGGAACAAGTGTGATTAATCTATGATATACAGATATATGTTTAATAATTGTTATTCTGGAGAACAGAACATCTTCATTGAAAAAGAAATGCTGACTCAAGATATTAGAAACTGTAAACCAAAACTATCAACATCAATATAAGTTTTCAGTTTTTGAGTTGGTCTGGCTAGCTATTAATTGTACATACAGGCCACATCAATGTAGCTAGAGGGATGAAAAAATGAAACCTTTACTCTTTAATATGTTTAGAACTAACATTTTTTAATTTTTTTTAAAATACCACTTTTTAGTGGGGGTTCAATTAGCAATGCAAGTTCTTGCTAAATTGGTCCCTTAGTTTATGTACAGTAATACAATCACTTGTTTTTTGAGAATTAAGATTGCACAACAAAAAGCAAGAGAAGTAACTTATTTATTACTCACCTTTTTTCCAAATTTTTTAATTGATCACCCCCAATAAGACATGCTCCAAGTGACATTAATTGCAAGATGGTTCCTATGGAATGACTAACCAGACCTGTCTTCCATATTCTGGAGGACAGAACAACATCTCTGCTGAAAAATAATTTGCTTACTTAAGATCTCTCTCTCTCTCTCTCTCTCTAAGGGTTTCTTGAGGTCATCAAATATCCATGGGGTGCCACAATCAATATAAGCCATTATGCCTCTGCCTTTTTGTCCTGTCTTTTCTTGTAAAACTCTTAGAACTAAAAGTATTGTAAATACCTACTTACACATACTTTTACCTACTAGTATATTATTGAACTTTTTCTGTTATCTTTTAGACATGGCTTCAATTTCACTTTTTTCTCTCCTTTTTATTAGAAACTGTCAACCAAAACTGTCACCTGAACTGTTAACATAGTTCTCTTCAGTTTTTGATCTGGTCCGGCTGGCTGGCTATGTATACATGTATAGTCTGCAGGAGCTAGAGGGCTAAAATTTTCAATATTTACTTCTTAATTGTGTGATACCTAGGAAAAACTTCTTTTTTTTTCAAAATCGCTCCCCCCAAAATGTTTTCATTGGAGGGTTCAATTTCCAATATAAGTTTATGCTAAATTGATCCTTAGTTTGTATCCACTTGTTTGTTTCTTTTAGAAATTCAAACTTTTTTAGAGATCACTGCCTGAAAAGAGGCGTAAGAAGTTACTCATTCATCGATCAATTCTTTTGCTTAGTTTTTAATTGATTTCCCCGAAAATGACTTGCTGCCTACGCACGTTGGTCATGTGAAGGTTACTATTGATTGACTAACCAGACTTGTCATTTTTTTTCTTTCTTTCTTTCTTTTCCCCCTTTTTTATCTGCTATTGTGAATTACCTCCTTTGCTATCTGCTATCGACTTATTCTTGCTATTAGTTCAAAGCCAATCTAGGAGGAGAAGGTTTGAGCCATCTGTCTGGGCCAAGGGGTATCAAGCCCAATTGAATTTGTTATCCCCAAGGCAATCAAATCAGAATGTGCTTGTGCATTTAGAGTCGAGACTATTTGCTAGACTCAGATTCAGAACAGAATTACTCTTTTTTTAAATTTTACATTTTCCTGTCTATTAGACACTGAAAACCAAAACTGTCGCCAAAGGTATCTCCCATTCATAACCGGGTCTGGCTACGCAAGTATCTCATGTATAGGCCACACCAATAGAGCTAAGAGGACTGAAAATTTTAACATTTACTCCCAACAATTTGTAGATATAGATGTTCTGGATTTTTCTTTCAAATCCCTTCCCAAAATAGATTTTCATTCCAATTTACAATGTTGGTTTTTGCCAAATTGATCCCTTAGTCCGCAACATTTTTCAAAATTCATACCACGACAAATGGCGCGAGAAATAACATTTATTGATCACCCTTTTTCCAAATTCCAATTGATCACCCCCAATGCATAATGCTGCTAAAAGACCTTGATTATATGATGGTTTCTATTGAACGACTAAACAGACCTGTTTTTGTTGTTTTTATGTTTGTTTGTTTTTTCATCTTGTTTATCCATCTCTCCTGTCGTTTCTGACATACACGAAAAGAAATCTGCTTGAATCAGAATTCGATATGAATATACTGAATGTCTCTCTTTCGTGAATCTTTAATTTTGAATTCTTCATTATCTTGGCTTAATTTGATTAAGACAAGGTAATAACTAATATGAAAGCAGGGAAAATACCTTATGGAATGGAATGATTTCATCTGAATCACTGTGAGCCTCAAGCCAGCAACAGCCACCATCACTAAGATAATGCTGCAAAAGACTTATCTGTTGTAGGCAGGCTACTTTCATCTACCAAAGACCTTTCTATCTGGAGAACTACTGTAAACTCTCCTTTTGATTGACTAATAAGAGAGAGCAAGTAATGTTGATTTTCCGGTATTACTGATTTCTGTCAAAAGAAAAAACAAATAGCTTCAAGAACATAGAAATAACGCAAATTAATATACAAGATCTTTAAAAAAAGGATGCAATCATTTTTTTTTTCCAACAATTTATATCTTATCATCTGTCTTTTATCGTCCGTCATTGGACATAGACCTTCCCTAGGATTCCCCAGACCTCTCTATCATAAAAGTCGCGGAGCCAATATTTTCTGAACTTGTCTAGTTTGTCGCTTCATCTTGTAGTCTACCAACTACAGTTTTGCATGTGATCTCTTGGAATCAATGTTGTGGGTCGTGATGATCAGCGTTTGTCTGCTTTTCTTGCAACATGACCTGCCCATTGCCATTTGAGTTTTCGCATGGATTCTTTATTGTTTCGGACTCCCGTTTTCTCCTTAAAATATTGTGCTGTCACATGATCTCTCCATGTGATATCGAGCATGATTCTTTCATATGCACGTCATACAGTTGTCAGTTTGAGGGTCAATCTTTGTTAGGTTTCTCATTCCAACTCCTTAGGTGACTATCAGGAGGATGCATTGGTTGTAGACCCTTCTCATTAGGATTAATGGGATTTTCTTGTTCTTAAATGTTGAGCTGCTGATCTTAAAGAGATTCTTTGCTTGATTTCTTCCTCTTCCGAGGATTTCATCGAGATTCGTTGTCCTAGATAGATATAGTGGTTTTCAGCTCTGTGTTTTTTTATCTTTTAAAATTTCTTTTGAAAAGACACAAATTATAAAAAGACTATGCAGAAATGGTAGTTACATTTGCCAACCAATTTGGGGAATTAGATGTTCTTGGTTGCATCTTTTTGTCTTTCCATTTGTCTTTCCATCTGTCTGTCCACAGAATATCTCTGAAGGTATTCAATGGATTTCAATGAAATCTTGTGGGTAAGATAGAAGCGATTGAATTCGGTGGGCTCCAAAAATTCTTTTCTAACTGAAAAAATATTTTTCCATTTTCTTAATACATCTTATATATACATTCATGTCTGGCCACACAATATCTCTAAAAGTTCTGAATGAATTTTCAATTTTTATTGAGTAACAGGGTGAGGAAGATGTGGTTGAATTTTGAAACGGATTCAGGAATTCTTTTTTAATTGATATTTTTTTCTTTCATACATTTATGCATATCCTCAGGTCTGTTCACACGATATCTCTGAAAGTTCTTGATTGATACCCGTTAGATTTTTTGAAGGATGGGTTATTGGCTACTGAAGAAGTGATTGAAATTTTTGCACGGATCCATGTGACATTACTCCCCTCTACAACAGCATTGGCAGAAGTATTCACTCTCTGCGTGAATTGCTCTTGTACGGGAAGTGAAATCTAAATATATATGCTAATGAAATGATCATTAAGGCAACAATCTCTTTTATTGAATGAACCAAGTGATATCGTTAGAAACTCTTTTCAAGTAATCACGGCATTGACCTCCCCCCTTTCCCCATTTTCTCTCTTCTTTTCTTTGTTTCTTTTGTTGTTGTATTTGTTTTTAAAGATTGAGTGGTTTAAATTGTCAGCGTCATTTGCAATGGGAACAATGTGTCTGTGAGTCCCTTCCCGCTGCTTTCAGAAGTAATAAATAAAAATTTCAAAAAAGGAAGATGCTGAGAACCCTTGCTACAACACTGCTTCTATACATTTTGACTTACAAGATGCATATCCTGTTTGTAAGTTGGGATGCTCCTGTTCAGTGCCAGAAATAGTTTAAAAAATTTAGGGGGTTTCCTGGCAGGGCTGACAATGCAAAAAATTTCTTTAATGCTAAATAAACCCAGAAAAAGCATCATAAAATGCCAAGATGCATTGAAAATACTGTTAGCCATTTCATGACATTTAATTGGCCAAAAATGGCTAAATCATTTTAAAAGTTGCTAAAAATAGCTAAAACTGACAAAGAAATGGCACTGAAATGCATTTAAAATGGTTGGATTTTGCACTGCCAAAACAAGAAATGTGCTAAATTTAGCATGAAAAGTAGTAAATTGGTGACACTGCTTTACTACTTATGTATCTAAATCCTATCAAAATGTAATCTTCCAGTGAGGTGTCACAAAGTTTTTAATTTTTGTATTCATTTCTATTTTCCTGCTGGACTAGCCTTATCTAAACCCAATGGTTTTCCCTTCATCTTTACATGAATTAAGAAGGGTCAGTCTTGAAGAAGTTAGTGGGGGTCTGGACTGCCCCGTACCCCAGCTGGCTCTACCAGTGCTAGTTATCAGAATGATATTTGCAGAATCAATGACACCAAAAAGATTTAGAAATCTAAAAGCACTATCTTCTGTTTTATTTATAAGTATTCTTAAATATTCCACTTTGAATTTAGTTTGGGTTTTTTCTAAAACTGTTTTCATTTTTATTTTATTTTCGTCTGATCTTTGAAAAGACCTGAAACTTATACTGAATATATATGTGTGTATGCTTTAGACTATCAATTGTAAATTATCAATTAAAAAAAAAAAGCTTTATAAATTCATGTTTAGAAATTCGATCAATTTTTTGCTTTTTATTTTCTTCTTATATTTTTGTTATGACACCTTTCAAATCAAATTTGTATTGGAGTTATACTTAATTTTCACAAGTGTTAGAAGAGGGACTTTGTCTTTTTTATAAGTGTTTTCACTATATCTGTCTTCAAATACATTGATAAATTTATTCATATTTCGGTTGATTTTTAGAATATTTTCCTTTTTCACTCGAGCATTTTTTACATTTTAAACTGTCACTAATGGTAATTTTTCATTCTAAATGATTTATGTTTATAATCAATAAACACTCATAAATTGTATTTATCTTTTTTTAGCCTCAGTTTTTTATTTTGTACTTTCATGGAGTAGTTTTCCTTTTTTTTTTCTCTTTCAACATTTCCTTTTTTTCTTTTCATTCTTCTCAATTATCTTTTATTTTTTTATCTGTTTTCTTATTTTTAGAATTTTTTATCTTTTTCAAAAAATTTATTCACCTTTATTTCATAAATGTACTCTTTTTGTATCACTGAAATTTTTCATTCTTTAAAAATTGATCAAATTGAACAACCATAGCCACCAAAGGTAGCAAAAGGTTCTATCCCTTTTTGTGCATGGTTGTGTGTTTCAGCACTCCTGGCCATACCGTTTTTTCTACACCCTTAAAAATTGACATCAGAACTCCACTTAATCCCTTCTAAATATGTTTTTGATTTTTGGAAAAGTTTTTTTGGGACCTATTGGGGCCCTCATTTTGACAGGTATAGTTTATTGATAACATCTAGATTCTAGAGAATCTAGATGTTACTAGGTATTTTTTAACTTTATTTTAGATGTTTTTCCATGGTAATAACATCTAAATTATCTGGGATCTAGTTGTTTCTAAACATCTTCTACTCTATTTTAGATGTTTTCCAATGATGTCATAAATAGAATTTATTCTGACCCTATTTATTTTTGATGGAATTCTTTGTATATGAATTCAAATTTTGATGCAATGGTTGTTCAATAATTGACTTTAATGGTGAGTTATCTATTTCCTTTAATTATTCTGATCAAAGTCTTATTTTAACTCTAATTCCTTTTTCCTATAATCTTTCTTTCATTTCTCATCTTTCTGTCTGAGATCATCAGCCAAAACTGTCAACAAAATCAACATAGGTTTCTTCAGTTCTTAAGTGATTCTGTCTGGCTGGATGTTTGCCTATGAATGTATATATGTATCATAGATCACACAAATGGAGCTAAACAGCTTGAAATTTAAACATTTACTCCTTCCTATATCTAGAAAAAAACGGTTTCTTGATTTTTGAAAATTCCCCACCAAAATAAGGTTTTTAGAAAGTGCCAATGGTAACAAAAATTCTAAAATGATGAACCACTAAAGATTTGGTGGAAGCAAGGTTAATAGTAACTTTTATCATATGAATTTAGCTTCAATTAGTTCTTTATACTGTAAACCCCTTAAAAACAGACTTGGTTAGCTGAAATTTTAATGTTATAGCTTTGACATAAAGCATTAAATAAACTGTATATTGAATGTAAACTAATGTTTAATTTCGATTACTCATCTGATTATTTATATACACCTTGATCATCATCTGATATTAGCATGTTATATTTTTTTTTGAATCTCTATGCCTAAGCTATATATTAAACATAGTTCAGCTTCCCAGTCAGATTTTAAGAGTGTTAGTGATAAAAGAATGAGCTAGAGCTGAACTCATATACTGCTGTTAATAGTCGTCCTTGTTTCTGTTAAATTTTTAGCGGTTTATCAGTCAGGCATTTTCCTTAACTGTACCAATCACTAAGAACCTTCAATCAAAACTGCCACCAAAACTGTCCTTATAGGTTTCTTCAGTTTTCAACTTAGTCTGCCTGGCTATGTATCATGCGAACTAGTTGCACCCATGGAACTACGTGGCTGAAATCTAAAACATTTATTCCCCAATATGTCTAAAAAAAACTTTTTTCAGATTTTCGTAATTTCCTCCCAAGTCGGTTTTTAGTGGCAGGGGGTTCAATTTGCAATGTGAGTTTATGCTAAATTGATCGCTTGGTTTGTGCGGCGCTCGTTTTCTTAATTCTTTTAATCTAGTCATTTTTAATGATCATAGTGGAATAAAAAGCGAGAGAACTCACTGTTTCGAGTTTTTTAATTGATCATCCCCAACATGGTATGCTGCTGAAAGACATTGAGTGCCTAACATTTTTTTAAAAGAATTATGAAGTAGGAAGAGGAACTTTTAGGATATTTCCAAAACCTTTAACTAACAATTAAATGAAGCTTTTATTGAAATTAATATGATTTCATCAATTTTTGATTTATAATTTTCAGGGGATCATAGGAACCTTTCAGAATGCCTGAGGGGTACAGAGGAACAAAAAGGTTGAGAACCCCTGATCCCCCCTCCCCGAAAAAAAAGCATTCACCTCGCTCCTTTAGTAAGCCCTTTTCATTTTTTTGTCAGTTCAAATAAAACACTTTTTATGATGAACCTTTTTTTCCCTTTATAAATCACTGCTACCTACAGCAGACAGATTTGAACACTGCTGCTGGGTTAAGGTTATTTCCCCTCTAAATGGGAATTTAGTTTGCAATGTTGGTTTATGATAAATTGATCCCTTAGATTGTGTCCGGCAGCAATCACACATGTTTTTTGAAAATTGAGAATTTTTCAGTGATCACTGCACAACAAAATGCAAGAGAAGTAACTTATTCACTGATCACCCCTTTTTACAATTTTTAATTAATCAATGCTAATACAGCATGTTGCTTAAATACCCTGGTCATCTGATGGTTTCTATCGAGTGATTAACTCGGAAAAAAAAAAAGAATATATGGTTCAAATCATACTGGTGGCATTTTCATCACTGTAAATTAATTTTACCACCAACATCACCACCACCAACGCTGCTTGATTTAATTTATGAGGTAGAAAGCAGCATATATAGGTGGCGGTAATTCATAATTTCCCTTGGAATGCCTGTCACTTTTTTTATATTAGTTTTTGATTGTTTGGGAAGAAGCCCATTCTTTCCTCTAGGTGATCATATCATAAAATGATCAACTTCATCGAGGGTCACAAGTTCACAATTGGTATCAATTGGTGTTAACCATTTATCAAGCAGGGTTTTTTAAGCTGACATCTCTTTTTCTGCTGTGCCAGAAATCTAGGGACAAAGCATCACTAAAGATGGAATTGTTGAAATAGCTCAGAGACATCTTGCAAAAAAAAAAGTGGAAGCTTCCAAGTATCAAAATTAGGAAGATTATCTTTTGATACTCAAGTTTGTAGCATTTTTAGTGGTTCTTTTTTTTAGTTCTTTTGCTCTTCCATCTTTTTTTTAGTTCTTGTAAGAAACCATCAGCTAAAACTGTCAACATAGGTTATTTAGTTTGTGAGCTAGCTGGCTATGAATGCAGGTATGTATCACACATACAGGACACCAATAGGGCTAGAAGGCTGAAAAGTTAAACTTATACTATATCAAGTATTTATCATACTATGTTGTTATATCTAAAAAAAAAACAACTTTTTTTAAAAATTTAGATTTAATCTAATGGAGACTTCAATTTACTATGTAAATGTATGTTAAATTGGGTTTGTGTCCATCAGCATTCAGGCTTGTTTTTTTTTTTAATTCAAAACCTAGTTCAGGGATCACTTTCCAAATAAATGTGAGAGAAGTAACTTATTCATTTAGCCTTCTTTTTTTTTCTCAGTTTTTCTATTGATGACCCCTAACATGACATACTGCCAAAAGATATTTTTTATTGAGTGACTAACCAGTTCTTTTTTGACCTCATCCCTCTTTTTGCATTATTTCCAAACATATGGTGCTAAAACGAAATGAAAACAACACCAGAACATTCTTTTCATCTGGTTCTTTTCTTTCGTTGTTATCACCTGAACTGTTAAGCCACATCTAAAGAAAGAAATGACGACTGCATAGATTAACTGATCTTTCCATGGGTTCATGTTTTCAAGAGATCTATCTTCATTTATAAGCAAATGTTATTGTTCTGAGTTAGCCAGAAAGTTCATTCAGTTTTGGGACTAAAATCAAAAGACATTTCCTAGAGGTGTCTACACATCTCTATCAGACACATTTTTTTTGGTTTGTTTGTTGGCCAGTCGGTCCTACTTACGTTAAACAACAGAATTAGGAAGGAAAGAAGAGGAGATGTCATTGAAGCTATGATGTAATAGTTAATTGTAGAATGTATAGATTCAGCATTTCTGTATTTAAAAAACATTTATGACTTTTAGATCTGTCCACACATAAAATGCTTTTTGATCAGTCAATTCTACTTATGTTAAACAATAGAAAAAGGAAGGAGAGAGTATTGTTTTTTATTTACTGTCTGCTATTATGTCATGAGAGGTGTAATGTCATCAATAGATGACGTATCTAGCATTTGTTTTTATACTGTCGCCAACTATCGTCGGTTGTTTATAACTAAGATGGTCTGCAAAAATGGCTAAAATTAGCTAAACTTTTTAATTTCCTGCTAACTTTATCGCTAAAAATATCAAATGTACTTATTTAAAGCCCATTTATAAAATAGAATCGGATGACTTCATCCTTTTTGCTGAGCACCCTCAGGACCTCCAGCTAATGCTAAATGAACTGAACAAAGAAAGCAATAAAGTTGGCCTTCACATGAACTTCTGCAAAACAAAGGTCATGTACAAAATACGCATCAGGAATAAACACACAACAATCAAAATCAAAAATGCAAAGTTGGAGAAAGTAGACCACAACATCTACCAACCAGCACATAAGAAAATCATGCTCAACATTACATGGAGAGATCACAGGACAGCACAATATATTAGGGGACAAACAGGAGTTTAAATCATCAAAGAATCCATTAGGAAACTCAAATGGCAATGGGCTGGTCTTATTGCAAAAATGGTATGCAACTGATGGACATCATGACTCACAATATGGATCCCCAGAGATCAAACGCGAAACTGAGGCCAGTAAAATATGACATGCCGAGACGAATCGAACAGGTTCAGAAAGTATTGGCTCTGTAACGCCCAAGATGGAGAGGTGTGACTAATCCTGGAAAAGGTCTATGATTAATGATGGACAATAAAAGACTGCTGCTGCTGCTGCTGCTGATAATGATGATGATGATGAAGATGAAGATGATGATGAAGAAGAAGAAGAAGAAGACTTCAGATTATTGATAAAAATAGTACACTGACTTTAATTCAAGTTTACTGATTTTTTTTTTAATAGCCAGATTTTTGGGAACTTTCCTCACCTTCCTCTTTTTCCTCCTCCTCCTACAACTAGAACCAGTAATGCTACTAGTACTTCATTTAGAATTCCTATGAAATCAGAAATCATAGATATGGATATAAGGATGGTGGACACATCATTGAACTGATGGGTCTTCCATCAATAACTTTATTCAACAAAATATTCACCATTTTGTTCCAAGATCATCAGGATTGTTGCTATTTAGGTAATTTTCAGCCAACATTTTCTATCAGTGAGAATCTCAAGCAGGGAATTAAAAGAGAATGTCCCAGATCACATTGTAGATGTTTGTTAAGTATTGCTGAATACTTCATTTAAATACTGTATAAAAACTGTATTTGATGGCATATAAGACCCCCACCCCTCACCCTTATTTCAGCAAGGATTATTAAGAAGAAGAAAATGTACTTCCTGAAACTCATCTCATTTATCACAAGGTTTTTTAACTCTTCAAGTTCTGGTCAGTATGGGGCTGGACAATAAAGATAACATTTACATTTTGAGCCATTTTTATACGCCTTGAAATAACATACTAATCTTTAAAAACCCTGTATTTTCGCTTACACTAGAACATCCTTATGGATGAAACAGATGACTATTTTTTTGAACAAGTTCAAAACCACCTTATCAAAAGAAACGAGCTTACCACACAGGTATAAAAAAAATTCTAAAAAACTCACTCTAGAAGTGCAAACCTTTATTACTTCTGTTGGATGTATCTTCAGTTGGTCATTTTGTAATATATCATAATACATCTACCATAAATGAAATTTATCATTGAAAATTGTTTCATGATTCAACAAAAGCACTACAATTGAATGCTTAAGTGTCAGGGAAGAAGAAAAAAGAAAGTTTGTAGCGAAGGTTGGGCTTAGTATTTGCTAAATTTTAGCTGATTATTTGAGTTGAGTTTATTTTAGACATTGTGAATTCACTGTTCAAGCATTGAGCTGTTGATAATTGGATGAATGTATTTGCTCCCTTTTATGACGGTAAGTGGAAATATTTACATTGTAAATCAAGGAGACATTGAAATAAGGAAAGATAAACAGAATGATTCTTTACATTCCACTTTACAAATCCCATTCTACTTCAGATGTCCTACACCGTCATCAAAAGTTTGTTAGCTTTATCTTCATGGAAAAAGGTCTATGAAGGAATTCTACGATCCATTAGGTCACAATCATTGGGTGCCTGCCAGAGCACTGGCTAGCAAGATCATATGAGCAGTAAACATATTTTCTTGCAGCCCCTTTTTGTTCTCACGGGATTACCATCAGCTGCCTCGTATCCATGTAATATTTTGAGAAATCTGTGTTTGCATGTACGTGTGTGTGTACCGAGATAAATTGACCAGCGGCCACTGTACAAAGTTGATATTCACGAAATATGTTGGTCTGTGCATCAGACATTGTCGTGTCAAGTTTGAAGTTGTTTGGGTCACTGTTTCTTGATCTTTTGGGGTTGCTCAATTTACAATGAAAATCCATACTGAAATGAACATGTATTCTGTGACGGCAAAAGGTTACTTGGTGATGAGGCAGTGAGCATTGTTAATCATTTTGAAGTGGTTTCAGAATAGAATTGGAAAAGAGAGAGAATCAGGTTTTTTTCTTAGCACAGTTTCTCTGTAGAATGCAGTTAAATTAAATAATTGCGAGACAACATGGAGGCCTTTGAAAAAAATTCTGTTTTGCTTTTTATCACAATTGACAGCCATATTTCTATTTTGATTGTTGCTGTCAACAACATCATAAATAGATAAAGAAGAGCATCTAATTAATTCAAGTTTAAACTTCCTGAGAATTTTCACGAATCTAGACGCAACTTTTAAACAGGCATGCCTAAGTTCTCTTTAATTTCATTCCTGGCCAGAAATTGGTTTTTAGCGGTAAAAAGCCAGATGTTCCATGGAGCTGGATCTGGTGGGAGGGCTGGCAATGGAGTGTTTTTTAAAAATACCCTGCACAGACAGGCTCTGCATAGACAGATTGAAATATAGACACACCGATGAGGAGCTGATGATCTACAAGAACATCATCAATGATAACCTATCAAAGAAAACTATGACCAGAGGTGCAAGGTGGGGGCATGGAGGGGGCACTATTAAAAATGATTTGTGTGCCCCTATGATGGGACGCAACGAAAAGCTTTTAAAATTATAGTCCACCTGTTGCATTTTTACTGACATTATATAATAAATAGCATTCAAAGGGAGACTATAAATCACTACCACCCATATGTACTGTGTTGGGGATGATCAACTAAAAAGTAGGAAAAAGGATAAATAAGTTACTCCTTTTGTTTGGCTGTGATCTCAAGAAAGGGATGAACAAGTGGGCACAAACTAGTGACCAATTTAGCATAAACTTACATTGCATATTGAACCCTCAACTAAAAACCTATTTAGGAAAGGGGAAAAATGGGAAAAAATGTTTTCCTTACTCACTGAGAGCAGCGTGTGCCTGAAATTTCAAGTTTTTTACTATGAATGGTAGGGACTGGATGAAGACTGGATAGATACATAGACAGGTACATATAAAAGTCAGAACACATGATCAAGCTTAACCCAGCAACACTGATTAAACCAGTCTGCTGTGGGTAGCAGTGATTAACAAGGATATATTTGTACATGTGTGAATTGTGCAAATAGTAATTCAGTCTTTTAGGTTGTTTTTGTGAGAGTGAATATCTACCTATTGCAAATTTTCTTTTTTCAACAAATTTCACTAAATGTTTGAAGGGGGCCCCTCAAGAATCCAAGCCTCTCTCTCCCAGGTCCAAAAATCTCTAGCCATCATTAACTGTGCTACTGACTATTTCTCAACCTTCTGTCCTGTGCTCAAACCAATATCAATGTCATCATTGAGAAAGCATGACAAAATATCATATCTGCAAAGAATGCCTTAAGAGAGAATAAGTCGGAAATCTTAATTAAAAAATCAAAGCCAAAGTTGTAACAATGGAAACTAGCATTCCTAAGGAAATTATGAATCACCACCAGCTATAAAAGGCTGACTTTACCGTGCTATATTAAACAGCGGTGATGGTGAGATTTTGTTGCCTTGATGAAAATACTACCACTATGGTTTGAACAATAAATTTACAATTACAAAAAACAAAAAAAAACATAGATATAAACTAACAAACCAATTCATCATGAGCTTTCATTGTAAATTGAACCCCCCTAATAAAAATCTATTTTTGAAAAACAATAAAACATTTTCCCTACTCCTTACACTAGTTAGGGTTTGACTAAGTCTAGTTATAGAGATACAAATCTCAGAACACATACCTAAACTTAGCAACAGTCATTTAACCCATCTGTTATGGGTAGCGATCATCAATAAACTTCTTCATCATCATCATCATCATCATCATCATCATCATCATTATCAGTCTTTTAATGTCCGTCGTTGGACGAAGACCTTTCTCAGGATTCACCAAACTTCTCTGTGGTGTGCCACACGAAGTCAGTACTTTCTGAATTTGTCTTGTTAGTTTCTCCATCTAGAACTCTGCTGGCTTCGGTTGCATATGTGATCTCTGGGAATCCATGTTGTGAGTCTTGATGTCCATTGGTTGTCTGTCATTTTTGCAACAGGCCAGCCCATTGCCATTTAAGTTTTTACAAATGCCTATATTCAAGGCCAGTCCTAGAGTTCTTGGAGCTCTGGGCAAGCTTAGAATTTGTGCATTTTGAGAAGAGTATTATGTATCTATTTATCCATTTATTTACCAACTCGTTTTGCCCCAATTACCTCCCCTCCCTCCGAACCCCTAACTATCATGAGCACCGTATCACATCAAACTAGCTAAGCGTGATTGATCTTGTTGCTGATCATGAGAATTTCTTTTGCCAACTTTTAGATTTGCCACAAAAAATATTGAACAGTCAGATATTCCTGAAAAATCTTACATAACATCAGAGAATTTTTTTGTTTTGACTGTTTTAATTCATTTAATCTTAATTCTAACAGTAAAGAGTTTACTCCCCTGAATTTAAGTGAGGTTTGTTCTTGTTGTGGCTACTGTAGAAGAACAAATTCTACTCCGGACTTGAACTGGAGTTGGAAAATATGTAAATCTCTCCATCACAGTCAATAATTGAACAACTGTGAAATTTGGAAGTCATGTAAAAAAAATCCAATTTGAGAATAGACATCGTCAGAATGAATTTTATTCATGATATCAGTGGTATTTTCCACTGGTTGAAAAAAACCCTAAAATCTAGATGTCATTAATTAACACTTCTAAATAGAACCCCACAAAATCTCAAAAAAGCTTTTCTTCTAAAACTTAGAGGAACATTCTCAGAGGGGGTCTAGCGGAGTACTGATGCCAATTTTCAGGTCTGTAGGAAAAACAGTATGGCCAAGAGCACTGGAACACACAAACATGTAGAACTGTTCTCCACATTTGGTGGCTAAGGTTGTTCAATGCCAACAAATAGATTTACAAAGGCCTTTTCTGTTTCTCTCATCAAGTTGTGCATCTTTTCCTTTGATCTTTTTCTTCCCACAATCAATTTCCTAAATCACAAGTTCTTGTTCTTGCTATGGTAGAGCAGTAACTCCAAAGTCAACTCCAAACTTGGACTGGAATTGGAAAATATGTAAAATGCAGACAAACAACATTACAAAGGCCATTTCTGTTTCCCTTATCGAGTTGTGCATCTTTTTCTTCTCACAATCTAAATCGCAAATAAAAAATTAATCAAACTCTCCTATGACAAAAAGAAAGCTTCAAAACATGACCTCAAAGAAAAGAACAAACAAGGTTTTTATATGAGATTTTCGAAATCTTCACCCGAGTGTTCACACTTGATTTTTGTTATAGCAAGATTATTCCTAATATACAGAAACAGATAACAATTTTTTTATTTATATTGCTTGTACATACAGTATCTATCAGATACCATTAACTGAAACTCTCTAGTTTATTTCAGTTTTTAAGTTGGTTTGTCTGTACATGTATGAATCGTACGTAGATGCATACATAGCCAGCCAACCACCTGGACCAACTTAAAAACAGAGGAAATCTATAGCTGGCTACCTGGCTGTGTACATATGATATATATATATATATATATATATATATATATATATATATATACATACATACATAGCCAGCCAGACTGACTTGAGAAGCCTTAGGCTGGCTATGTTTTCATGTACATATCATGTATACATGCATACATAGCAAAGCAGCCGGACTACCTTGAAAATTGAAGAAACCTATGTATGTATGTATCAATACGGCAAAATCCTGTGAGATACACAGGTTCTTGTAAGATCACTGAAGTTAAGTGATGTCAAGCCAGGTCATTACCAGATGGGTGACTGGGAATACCAGGTGTCGTTTGTAGCAAACAAGATATATTCTGCAACTGTCTCAGCCTATGCAGTGCCACCAATCAACCAAATATATTGCCAAGCAAGGACCCAGACTGTGCATTAAGCTGCTCCATAGAAAATACATGAAAGTGTGCCCTCCTAGGAGCTACCATACCTGAATAATCGAGTGGCTGTATTATGCAAACAGGCCTGCTAATAAAACTAGAGGGAAAATAATTTGAAAAAGTACTCCTCATGTGAAGGAAAAACTTTTTTTTTTTGTTTTTTGAAAATTTCCATCACCCTATATAGGTTCTAAGTGAGGTGTTCAATTTGCAATGTAAATTTCTGGTAAAAAATCCATTAGTTTTTGTCCACTTGTTTTTTCTCTTAAATTTAGGCTATTGCGATCACGTGTTGTGGGATTAAAGTAACTTACTTACTGGTCACTACTTTTTTCCAAATTTTTAATTGATCACCCCCCCCCCAGTATGGTATGCTGATGGTTTTTATCGAGTGATTTACCAGACCTATACATGTGTTTCTAGGCGTATGGGAGGTCTTTGATTGAAGGATTGCAGGGCTTGATTTGCCAGAAAATTCACACAGCCCTGCCTGAATTTGGGGGTTGATGTCAGTTGTGCACTTTGACCCCCTAGCTCATGAGTTTATAATACTAAGTATGTTGAGGAAGTATCCAGCTGTTTTGAATACCTCTAGAATCAGTTATATGGCCTTGATGTATATTGGCAACAAATCAGCAGGGACCTTACTGCATTTATAGACACTCTCTCCAGGGGCTATTCAATCTGCAGTGACACACCATTATGTGAGCTTGTGTACTGTGTAACTGTTGCATTTACAATATCAGAGCCTGCCTTCTCTTCATGTCTTAGGGTTTTTTTCTCCATATTTCTTGGATGTCAGATCATTGCTTTTGAACTGATAACACTGTTTCAACTCGCATACTGTTACACTGATCATTTTATGCCAGACGTTTAAATAGATGCACTGTAAGCCTCCAATAGGTCTTTTCATTATTTCTATTATTATTTGGACTATCCCCATCTTGGTTGTTTTTCATACATCATTTTGGCTGTTGTACTCTACGGCCTTCATCAGATATGATCTGGTAGGTGTGGGGGAAGTAACGAATAAATAAAGGGTTTGGTTTGTTACTTCCTCCACACCTACCAAATGATGCCTGATGAAGGCCATAGAGTACAATGGCTGAAACGTTGTATGAAAAACAACCAAGATGAGGATAGTCCGAATGATAACAGAAATGATAATAATACCTCATCTCAAAAATTCAGAGATGGTCTTTTCATCTTCAACTAAAACTCTTATCAACTGAACCCCCAATTAAGAACCTATAGGGGGTGGGATTCTCGACAAACTAAAGAAATTTTTTTCCTCACTCTAGGAGGGTGTGCGTGCAAAATTTCAAGTTTCTGCTATGATCAGTCAGGGCTACATGAAGTCCAGGTACATGAATACATAGATATATAGATATATACTTATAAATGTTAGAACATATGAATAATCTGAACCCAGCAATAATGATTAAACTCTAGTCAATTTTTGATATGATTGATGTATAAGTACTCTTCATTTTTAGGTACAAAAAAATTCTGAAACATTTTCCACGGATAAAATGTTTTCATCTTTCATAATTTGGGAGAAAATATTTAAACCTGTATTTTATAACAATAAATCTTGTTAGTAAAGAGTATGTGAAGATATTTTCATTGGAATTCACTCAAACAAATCACAAATCACTTGGAGCTGTTGGTTGACTGTTATCAAGGGTTTTGGAAGAGATCTTAAAATGTTGCATTCAAAGTATACGTACCTCATATAAATGAACCCCTGTAGCATCCACATGTACCAGAACTAATCATCTGAAAAATACATCTTTTTATCTTAAATGATCTTAGAGAAATGAGATCTTTTAACTAAAATTATCTAAAAAATACTTCTTTTATCTAAAATTATCTTAAAGAGATAAGATTTTTTATTCAAAATTATCTAAAAAACACATCTTCTATCAAGAATTATCTCAAAGAAATGAGAACTTTTATTCAAAATTATCTAATAAATACATCTTTCATCTAAAATTATCTCAAAGAAATAAGAAAATCATTTAAAATTATCTAAAAAAAATACCAGTGCAGATTTTACACTGTTGGTCCTAAATGACCATAGAGTCCTAAGAAAAGCACTTTAAAAAAAACAAAAAAAACGTTTTAAGGTGGTTCTTAGTGGTATATTACTACAAATTTCCAAGCTTGTAGCCCAAATGTGACCAGGAGGGGCCAGAGACACACACACACACACACACATGGTAGACCACCTGGCTAGTTGGTCGGAAGGATGAGCAGACCATTGGTGGGGCTATGGTGATTCAAAAAATTTGTACCTGTATTCAAAAAGAATAGACTTTGTTAAAAAGAAGCACATGAAAACATTTTCAATAGACATCAGTTTAAGAAATCACTGGTTGATGGTAGATTGTCATCAGGAGTCTCGGAGGAGGTCTTGTAATGTTGCATTTAAAATATGAATTATTATCTCAGAGATACACAATGGGTCATTGTCTTTGCGTTACAATCTCATTGTTTGTGAAATAAGATAGCCTAAATTGAAAAATTTGACCTCTAATCTGAGTTTATGTAAAGTTGTTGAAGGTGAGAAGGTTGTACGAGAGAGATGAATTAGTCTGATTGAATAAGTTTGTCACGCATCATGTCCCACTTGTCTGATTGGCTGGCCTATCAACTTTGGACAGGACGAAATTCAGGTTGACCTCTTACACGAGTGGTTTTGGTAGATTATTAACATGGTCTCATCTTCCAGCTGTCTGACCGTCTCCATCAGTGTTCATTATGTCTCGGCCGTCTTGTGTAGACAGAGCAGGTGCTATCCCTGTCTTTTAATATCTCATTTGTCTTTTATCCTTTACTTACCATTCTAATTGTATAAAATAGCGCTAACGATATTGTCTTCGCCCCTTTTGTACAAAAGAACAATCGAGACACATTAGACGGTAAGACAAGAGAACTGGAGACCAAAACAAGCCTGCTTTGTCACTCAATAGAAATGGTCGCATGAAAAACATCTTTTAGCATCATGAACTGTTGGGGGCAATCATTTAAAAAGAAATTTGGAAAAAAGGGTGATCAATGAATAAATTACTTCTCACACCTTTTATAGGGTGTCAATCTCTAGAAAGATCAGAATTTTCAAAAAAAGAGTTTGAACATTGATGGTTACAAACTAAGGGACCAGTTTAGCATGAACAAATATTGTAAATTGAATCACACTTCCAAAAAATTTTTCTGGACATAATAAGGAAAAAATGTTCAAATTTCAAGCCCTCTAGCTCCATTGATGTGACTAATACACATAACATATGCATTATCAGACAGCCAGACACACTTGTAAACTGAAGACACCTATGTTGACAATTTTTGGTTGGGTGGGGGGGGTCTTAAATCGGAAGTTCTCATGGAAATACCAGAGAGATTAATTTCACCATTAGTATTTCGTCCATCTTGATCAGAAACCAACAACTGAAAATGACAAAATAAGTTTCTTTAGTTTTTTGGTTGTTCAGGCTGTCTGGCTGGCTAGCTAGCTATATATATATATGTTTTATGCATAATGGAGATAGAAGGCTGAAAATTGAAACATTTGCTCCATATTATGTCTATAAAAGTGCTCTTTCTGTTTTTGTAAATTCACCCCCTGAATAGGTTTTTAGAGTAGGAATTCAATTTGCAATGTAAGTTTATGCTAAATTGATAACTCAGTTTGTGTCCTCTTCTTTTTTGAGAATTTAGACTTTTTTAGTGATCACTGCCCAGCAAAATGCGAGTGAAGTAGCTTATTCATTGATCACATTTTTTTCCAATTTTTTTCACTTGATCATCCCCAGCATGGCATACTCAATGAATGCATTACTTCTCTCACCATATGATGGACGGTGATCATTGGGTGTCTGTATTTTCACAAAATAAACAGGTACCAATTCAGTACAAACTTGCATTCCAAACTGAACCCCCCACTAAAAACCTACTTTGATATGAAATGAAAAAAAATGAACCAAAACTGATTTTTGTTGACAAAATAAGGAATAAATGTTTTAATTTTCAACCCTCTAGCTCCATTGATGCTGCTTGTATGCATAATACATACATACGTAGCCAGATGGACCGACTTGGAAACTAGAAAAAAATTTATTTTGACAGTTTTAATGGTTTCTGATACGCCGATATATATATATATATATGTATTTATGTATATGTATATATATTTATATATATGTATATATATTTGTATATATGTATATATATTTGTATGTATGTATATAGATAGATAGATAGATAGATAGATATGAATTATCATATACTCTCACATCCATGCACACACATATCCTTTTCATAAAATTGTTAACATAAATAAAAAGTTCACTTATATATATATATATATATATATATATATACATATATATACATATATATACATATATATATATATATATATATATATAGTGTATAGATCTTTATGTATATGTATTGTCATTAAAATGATTCTTAAGTCTTAAGATGCCAATGGTCATATATTATTCTGGCTAACCATGCATAAAAAGTACTTTTTCTTGTCCTTGGGATGTTCTTATATTCCTCTCATTCATTTTAATGCAGTTTCAGAATTTATTTTTTCTTCTTATCTTATATATATTTTTAACGATACATTTAATGCTATTCTAAAACAAACACAAAAAAAAAGGACGATAATTTGTGTTGTGTGCACAAATATATTTGTAACTGGTTTTGGTAACAGTCTGGTACACTGAGAAGAAGGAGGTGTAAACGATGATTCATTTGTAAGAGATTTTAAATCACTTTTATTACTTATCTTTTTTTTTTATAGCTAGCAAGGTTATTGGGCAGTATAGATAACGAGTCTGGTCAGTCATTCGATAGAAACCAGTCATGCTGTGTTGAGGGTGATCAATTAAAAAATTAGAAAAAGAGGTGATCCATGAACAAGTTACTTCTATTGTCTTTTATTGTGCAGTGATCACTGAATAAGTCTGAATTTTAAAAAAAACAATGTTGCCAGATGTACACTAAGGGATGAATTTAGCATAAACTTACATTGCAATCTTAACCCTCACACTAAAAACTAATTAGAGGAGTGAATTTTAAAAAAACAAAAAACTCATTTTTTTTACATATTAAGGAGAAAATATCAATTTTCAGCCCTCTAGCTCCATTGGTGCAGCCTGTATGTGTGATACATATGTACATATATTACCAGCAAGACCAACTTGGAAACTCGGGAAACATATATTGGCAGTTTCAGATAATGGTTTCTAAAAGACAATAACTTGTGTTGTGTGCACAAATATATTTGTTAGTCGTTTTGGTAACAGTCTGGTAGAGGTGTAAACAATGATTCATTTGGAAAAGATTTTAAATCACTCCTATTTTTGAACAACCTTAGCCACCAGAGATGGCAAAGGGTTCTATCTCTTTTTATATGTGTGTATGTTTGAGTATCCCAGTACTCCTGGCCATACCATTTTGTCTACAGACTTGGAAATTAGACCCCTTTTAAGAATGTTTTTATGTTTTTATGTTTTTTTGGAAAGAATGCTTTTTTTACCTCTTGGGGGACAATTATTTTGACAGAATTAATAACAACATATATATTCTCCTGAATCTGGATGTTTCTTTACTCCATTTTAGATGTTTTCCAGAGATATCTTAAAAAGAATTTGAATTCAAATTTTGATGTTATGGTTGTTTAATTCTTGACTTTGATGGCAAGTCTATTTTACTTTAATAGCTAGCAAAATTATCAAGTATTATTTGAAATAATGATATTTCTAGAATCATCCGAAACAGGTTTGACTTAGTTGAATTCTGTAGTTAAGTTTGGGAAGTGTAGGTGACCTAATGGTTGATGGAGGAAAGAGTGAGCACTTCGGCAAACCATTCTCCGATTTAAAAAAAAAATTTTAATTGAAAAAGGGACGATCAACAAATTAGTTACTTCTCTTACCTCTTGTTTTGGAATGTGATCACTAAAAAGTCCACTACTAAAAACTAATTTAAAAAAAAAAAAAAAAAGAAGTTTTCTCCTCTCATTGAGTGGAGTTTGTGTTCAAAATTTCAAGATTTTACTATGAACAGTCAGGACTGGCTGAAATCTGGATACATGGATACATATCAATGTCAGAACACATGAATAACCCAAACCCAGCAACAGTGTTCAAAATGGTCTGTTGCAGGTAGCGGTGATTAAAAATGAATAAAAATAATTAATGCACTTTAAGAGATACCATGAACTATCTGCACTATTGTATATATAGAGCAGACCTCAGAAGACAAAAACAACTTTTTTCAATTAGTATTTTTTACTATGGAACTCTTATTATGAATTGGGAGAGACTTTATCAAGATTAGGTCTTCATAATCTATCCAGATTAACATTGTCACTATCAAAACAGTTCTCCAGGATTTAAAAAAAAATACTGAAGGATGCATTAAAGATATCTGAATAGATTCCACTCAACTGCAATCATTTGGTATATCTATTTCATTGATTCTTTAAAAAATGTAAGTAAACATGAGTATAAGAAAGATTCTGAATAAAAATAAATATATATGTTCACACACAGGGAAATATGAATATGTAAGTGCCTATTTGTATCACTGAATTTATACCTAGCTAGCCCAGAAAGCTTAACAGCTTTAAACACTGAACATATACTATATATATATATGTATATATAATACAAATCAGGAATACAATATAATATGATATAATACAATATCTAGTGTGTGATGGGTTTATTTCATAAAGAGCTCAAAACATTAAGCATTAAACATTAAGTTGATGTAGAGTAGAACTTAAAATATAATCTATATAGTCTCTGGTAGGAAGCATATCACAAAGAACTGATGGACCGACTACATACTGATTTAAAAAATGCCTACACCATGGCCTCCTAAATTACAATTTATTACTACCAACAAGTAACGCGCACATGCATAGACGAGGAAAGAGAAAAGAATCTGTGGTCCACTTGGCTTATTGGTCAGGCGGGCTGTTTATGGGCTACAGTGATTTGATATATTCACAGTGTGAAAACGAGATGTTGGATCAAATACAATTTCAAGCAATAATAATGCATTCATAATTATTATGTCGGATAAGTTATCCATTTCCTTTATGATATATATATATGTAGTCTCAATTTGTAACAAACAGGAAACAAATGAAAACAGTTTTATCTGTTGTAGATGTTTAATTACTGTGCTCAATATTTAACACAGAAAATAGAGCTATTAATATATATGTATGAAAAATAATTACAAGGGCATGTACCCAGTAAATGTGAACATTTCATGCCTCTTGCAGTCTTCAGCAACCAGTTGCTGAAGAGTGCAACAAGCACAAAATGTTTACATTCATCAGGTACATGTCCTTGTAAATATCATTTCATATATATGTATATATATATTTATACGCATATATGTACACATACATACTAAAAGAATGATTAATTCAAATGTATTTCTCATTGATAATAATTAATTCAAGATCATGGAATGAAAACAAATTGTGGCTTTTGGTGTATACTTCATGTACGAAAAAGCTTTTATCGATAGTTGTTATGGGAAAAAGAAAGATATTCAATAAGTGGACAAAATATGAGAACAGTTTCATTAGCTGTCACCTTCTAGAAATTCCTCACCAACATATGGCAGTACTGACCCCACTAAACAATAAAAAGCAATGTTCTCTGTGTTAAATCAACTGCCAGGCATACCAGTATAGATCAAAGCCTAAGGAAGACAGAGTAATGAAAAGACATACTATGGATGATCTCTTCAAAATTGCAGCAGGAATTTCAAGATGAATCATAGATGAAGTTCACAAGGAGGTGAGCTGCCATACAGTGCCTTGATGATTGAATGAATTTGGATTGAAAGCTGGTTCTCCTGCAACTAAAACAATAATATGTAAAAAGAATAAGACAGGTAGACTTGAATATGCAGAACAACACGTTATTTGGAAAGATGAAAATTGGTCCAAAGTTCATTTGAGTGATGAAACAAAATTCAATTTAGTTGGATCTGACAACAGACAGAGTCTTCAATGTTGTAGATTCTCAAAAAAAGTCTGAATTTGTGGAGGGAAGTGTCATGGTATGGGGTATGTTCTCTTCTGAAGGTATTGAACTGTTAGGTGAGAATTAATGCTAGTGTGTATCTAAACTGAGTGAAGAAACATACTATTCTCTAGTAGCATCTCCAAACCAGTCAGCCTTTTTATGTAGAACACTGCTGAGCAAGTGAAAGATTCTTTTGAAGATGAGAACATTGAAGTCATGAGATGGTCAGCACCAAGTCCTAACTTGAATTCCATTGAGGATTTGTGGAAGATGATAAGATAGGATGTAAGGTTATGGAATGAAACACAAGTTTCAGAGCTAATCAGAACACTCAAAATAAATTATAATGGATTCAACATTACTACTGTTTGTGTTTATGTTTCTTTTCAAACATCCAAAAAGTAGTAGCTGGAAAGTTATACACACACACACATATATATATATATATATATATATATATATATATCTACATGTATATGCATGTAAGTATATGAAGATGTAGTGTACAAAGCTAATTTTGAGTAAAATAGATTTCTTCATGGTACAACAAATAATTTTTTGTTTATATTTGTCTTCTCACTTTAATAAAAAAAACTTTGACAAAACAAAGATCACGTACATGTCAGAAATAAACACAACAATCAAAATCAAAAACACAAAGCTGAAGAAAGTAGACCATTTCATCTCCCTAGGATAGGATGGCAAGCCTTCTGTAGAGCAAGCTTAACCTTTGAAAACAAGAAGATACCATTTGTCCTAAGAAGATGGGTATACAACCAATGCATCCTCCCGATAGTCACTTAAGGAGCTGAAACATGGAACCTAACAAAGAGACAGACCCACAAGCGAGAATCATGCTCAACCCCACATGGAGAGATCATAAAACAGCACAGTATATTAGGGACATCAAAGAATCTACTAGGAAACTCAAATAGCAATGGGCTGGTCATGTTGCAAGAATAGTAGACAACTGACAGACATCACAACTCACAACATGTATCCCCAGAGATCACATACAAAACCGAGGCCGGCAGACTATAAGATGGAGAGACAAACTTCCTGGGGAAAGCCTATGTCCAATGATGGACGATGAAAGACTGATGATGATTATTATGGCAATGAGAGGAAAAAATTTTTTTCCTTTAAAATTCCTCTTCAAAATAGGTTTTTAATGCAGTGTTTAGTTTACAATCTAAGTTAATAGTATTGGTCCATAGTTTTTGTCAGGCTGCTTTCATACTTGTTTTTGAAAATTCAGACTTTTTAGTCTCTAACAAAAGGCAAGAGAAGTAATTTACTCATCAATCACTTCTTTTTTTCAAATTTGAATTGAGCAGCCTAATACGGAATGCTGCCAAAAGACATTGGTCATATTATGGTTTTTATTTTCTCTATCAAATCTTTTATTCCCTTACAAGTGAGTGCGGGTTTCTGTTAAATGTAATATTAGAGCTGACTAAAAGTTTTTGATTGAGTATTTTTGACATCTTGTTTCACCATTGAGCGAACAGCAGACAAGACACTACTTTAAAGGAGACAGTGGAAACTAAGTATTATGGTTAGTAATCAAATTACCATAGCCCCACAAATGGCTTGACCAACCAGTCTAGCGGGCTATGAATTCTTCTCTCTTTGCTCGTCTGTATAGATGTGTCTCTGGGCACTCCTGGTCACATTTTTTGGGTCAAAACCTTGAAAATTTGCATGAGTACACTCCTAGGCACCATCTAAAAATGTTCTTTTTTTGTTTTCTTTCAAATAGATGCTTTGATTCACCATTGGGCAAACAGCTGGCAAGAGACTATTTTAAAGGAGATCGTGGAAACTAAGTATTAGGGTGAGTAATCGATCAGCATAGCCCAACCAACCAGCCAAGAGGACCTCTTTTTTTTCTGTGGTCATTCTAGGACCAACTATGCCCAAGTCTTGCGCAGATATTTTTTTAGATAATTTTTAATAAAAGATCTATTTTTTCTTTACATAACGTTTGATAATTTTCTGATACTTAGTTCTGGTACTCACGCGGGCTGTGTAGGTTAATCTATGCGAGGTACGGATATTATTTTTCTTTGTGATCCAATCTCTAAACTTTTGTATAGCATCTTGTATACTATTTATAAGACGTGAGAAATAGGCAGGCTCCATCATTCTGAATGTGACTGTCTCACAGTGCACAAGCTTGTTTAATGACATCTCACTGCCGACTGAGTGACCTCACAGAAGAGCATCTGTTCATGCAAGAGCAGTAACGTCCTCTCTGATTGGCTGCCTAGTAACATCAAATCCGCACAACTGGTTCTTCTTCTGGATATCCAAAACGGCTGGACACTCTCCAGACAAACCTTGTATGTGTGTGTGTGTTTTCATGCATGCATGTGTGAGCATGTTTAGACAAATACACACAGACATAGTTTTGCACTGATATAAATGTGCAAAATACAACTAATAATCAGTAATTTTATCTGATACTATGACTAAAAATCTCCATTGGTCTTTTCAACAGTCTTAGTTACACACATGACAAAGATCAACTTAATGTTCTAAGAATATCTGTGTACAGCGGTTATTAGACATTTTTAGAGATTTGCATAATGGGCCTTGATTAATATTTAAAATCGTACATTAGATACACTTTGCATTACGAGTTCCTGAATCAGCTGATGGCAAATTTAATAACAAAATAAAAATGTGGATCTAATGATAAATGTCGATGTCCATTATGAGGGTATCTTTTTTTATATGCTGACCATTGAAAAAAACATTATCTGAATTAGTGAATGTGAATCCAACTTCTCATTAGTATAAATAAGTCTGTAGAGATTTGGAATTGGATAAGTCGATATTTATTTTCATTCTATGAACCATATCTTACATTAAGTTGTTACACAGATGGACATGGAACTCTTTCTTGCCCCTCCTGCCCCTACAGCAACGTTGTTACATACAAAATGTCATCTGGTATAGTAAGATGAAGAATGATATAAACAACAGAAAAGCAAAATATTCAATAAAAATATCCGTATATCACATGAATGAACCATGGGTGAACCAGATCATTTTTTTTAAATGTCAAAAATTATCTAAAGAAAATAGATCTTTTATCTAAAAAAATTATCTAAAAATACCAGCTCAAGATTTGGGTTATGTTGGTCCCCAAATTACCATTGTGAACCGAAAAACAATTTTTGAAAAAAAAGCGTTTTAAAATGGTGCTTAGTTGTTTGAATTTTCAAGGTTGTAGGTTACAAGGAGTGCTTGAAAGCCCCCTTCCACCCAGATACACACACAGAAACAGATGAGCGAAGAGAGAAGAATCCGTAGCCCACTTGTCTGGTTGGTCAGGTGGACTATTTGTGGGGCTACAATCTATTCGATATGACCCATTTGAAGCAATAACCGTTTTCCAATGATTACAGAATGACAATATGCCACATAGTGTCACAAATCCAATAAAAGCACAAATTAAGACTCTTCTATTATTAAACGTTCTATTAAAGATATTGAAGTTCGAAATGCTTGAAAAGATGACAATTTGTGAGAGAAACGTCAGGTAAAGATCATGGATGCTGCTAGACTTCATATACCAATCCTCTAAGCTGAGAGCTGTTGAGTGGAGCATTCCATTCAGTTCATGAGGGACTCATTTTCTCAACTTTTAACCTTTCCTATTACCTTGGGATGATGTGATATGGTTGCTTTTGAAGTCCCAAAGTCTCAAGAAAGTCATCATAATCATCATCAGCAGCAGCTGCCTTTTTTTTAAACAATCACATCACAAAGATCTATTCGCTTTCCTCCCTCGATTGAAATATGTTTCTCTACAACTTCTGGCTTTTACAAAAGCTAAAATCAATGTAGAGTGAATAGATGGATACTTTCCAGGAGGACTTTATATATATGTATATCTAAGGTAGAATCAGCAAAATTGCCTAATTAGCAAATTTTCAACTTTTCTTTACAAGAAATAAATAAATATTCAATAGATTTAATTTGATTAAAAGTTTATTTAACCAAAACAAGAATATAAAACAATTTCTTTTTCATTATTAAAAGATACTTTCTTGAAGTATTTTGTATACATCTATATATTTTGTTGCATTAGTGAAAATGCCTGTTTAGAGAAATTTTGAACTTTTTTTACAAAAAATGAATAAATGTGGAGTTTTAATTTGATCAAAAGTTTATAAATCAACCATTTTTTATGATCAAAAATTTCATGTAATCAAAGTGAAATTGAAGTAAATTTCACCAATTTGGTGTTATGTGTGTGTATATGTGTGTGCGATTGTGGGTACGTTTATGTATGTATGTGTGTGTGTGTATGTGAGAGAGAGTGTGTGTGTTTGTGTGTGTAGAACAAGTGAAACTGTGCCATTCAAAAAATCTTCTTTTTTTTCAAATTGATTTTCTCTAGATTGGTATCGTGAAAAGTAAGCCACCGATTCAACAGTCCGAAATGACTACAAGTGCAAATATATCTTCTGTACTTTTAACTTTATTCATTCATAAATCGATCAACTCCAGCTGTTTTGGGAAGGAAGGTTATTTTTCAGAACAAGAGGAAAATACAAAAGAAGAAAATTTGTCCGACTTCTTAAAAAATGGAAAACACAACAAGCAACGCCTGATTTGATTATTTCCAATTTATATTAACATCCGCCGTGATTTCTCAATCACTTTAATGTGTTCTCAGAGTACAAATTTTGTAAGGTGACCAACAACAATTAGATTAAAATGAAATTATATTTGTTATGTACGACGTTTTCCTCGAGACAAGTTCACAAAAATCAAACTTGAAAATTTTGTTTTGTTCTTCTGCATAATACGGAGCTGTCACTTAATAGGAGAATGTTCGATATCAGAGAAAATATTTTGGTAAGGCAATCATGTTAAAACAAATTATCTTCTATTATCATAGACTGATTTACTCAGACTAGTGTCCTCATCTTGGTTGTTGTAGTCACAACGTTCCCGCAGCTGTATTCTCCGGGCTTCTTCTGATATATGTCATAGCTAGTAACCTTCAGGGAATTTCAAACTGAACCCTTTATTCAATTTACTGGGGAGTCCCATGCAGGCTCAAATTAAAGCAGCTTGATTCCCTAAACACAGCACAAGAATGGTGCCCTATGACAACTTAACTGACAAAATTTTAAAAAAATTGAACATTCCTGAAGAAATGAAGGTTATATTCATTTAAAACACATCAAAATCGTTAGAAAAAATACATTTTCCCCTCAAGTAAACTACTTCACTTAAACCAAATCTTTACCAACAAAACTTGTGCTTGCGTGATGACCAGTTTTCTACAGATGTATTTACGATTGAATCGTTTGAATGTTTGTATTAATTCTTTATATATGGGAAAATTTTTTAATTTAACCTTTCATGTTAAACAATTTGAACAACTTTTAATGATTAAGTGTGGGAAACTGCACATAAAAAGGTGTCCCATGCACAAGCTTATTTTGTTTGATGATTAATCCAGGGCTAGTCCCCTAAAACATAAAGCCTAAAGCAGTGGTTTTCAACCAGGACAGGGGGATTTCCCAGTCCTTGGGGTAATTCCATTCCATTTAAAAGCGTGAAAGTATTGGTTGACTGACCCATTTTTTCATAATGGAGTCAGCCAAATGGAATACATCGATGTGAGTTAAGCAGGAAATGAAGGGGAAGTATTAAAAATGGTATATTCCTGTTATCCCTGTGTTGCTAGAATGAATCCTCAGTATCAGATTTGGTTGGGCTGGGTTGACGCTGAGAATTCCGATCGGGGGAGGAATTGGTTGAAAAAGGTTGAGAACATCCGACTTGAGAGGGTAAAATTGTTGGTTAAACCTGTCTAGTAATCTGCCTGGCAATTGTGAGTTCCATCTGTGGGTCGGGTAGAGCAAAAAAATCTTATCCTCTGGTTAAGTGGAAGAGGCAGAAAGGTGACATCACAAGGATGAATTAACTAAGAGGATTTAACTGATCTAAAGAGGTATCCTCTGACATGTTCAGGAGAAAGAGAGTGATCTACCCCTGTCCATCGGTTTAAGGGTTTGACTCAAAATTACGGAAATATTAGATACCATCAACCAAAACAGACAAAATAAGTTCCTTCGGTTTTCAAATCAGTCTGGCTGGCTTTTTATGCATGTATGTATCATGCATACAGGTCACACCTATGGATATAGAAAATTAATGGATATTGAAATGTAAACATTTACTCTTTATAATGTCTACAAAAACGTTTTTGTTCATTGGTTTTTAGTGGGCGGGTTCAGTTTGCAATGTAAGTTTATGTTACATTATTCTTTAGTTTGTGCACACTTGTTTTTTGAGTGATTACTGCCCTACAGAAGATGAACAAAGTAACTTATTCATTGATCACCCTTTCTTCATATGTTTAAAGTGCTCATCCCAATCCAACACAGCATATATGCATATATGTGTGTATATATATATATATATATATATATATATATATATATATATATATATATGAAAATAGGTTGATAAATTCAACAATAACAGCATATTTCAATTTGAGAAATAAGTGAAAATTGGAAAGCCAAACTTTTTTGTTTTATTGTATCGTAATTTTGATAAGCCTTAAGCACTTTCGAAATATATCTTGAAGTCCATTTGTGGTATTTTAGAGTGTCCAGTGGGATTGTATCAGTTCATTTGCGCATGTAAATAATCTTGATTTGTATTCAAAATTAATGGATGTCATAAAATGCTTGTTGTTGGTGAGTTTGTGTTCAGAAGAAGCAGGGATCTATCACTTCAAGGATAGGAAATCTGTTTCTATTATAAAGATTTCAAGATGGTAGATATATGTATTGGCATGTAGGTTTTTTCTGCATGAGTTTATGTTGGTATATAGGATTATCGATGTAAAAGGGTGTAGGGGTGATAGAAAGGTTTGTTGAGGGGTCAGTAGAGATGTGTGTGTGACAGAAAATGAGTTTGGGGGTTAATCTGTTGGAGGATATTAGAACCTAGAAAATGAAATAATGTTTCCGAAGAAAATCAGAAAATG
>OY735204.1:4595747-4623247 GCA_963457665.1 Thysanoteuthis rhombus | reverse complement strand
GCAGTGAGTGTATTAAGCATTATACAATTCTATTTATCACTTAAAGGTGCACAAGGAATCTAGGGACACCATGTACTTTGATATCTAAGAAGCCAGATATTAACAAAATTTACAATACTTTCTTATAAAGTATGTTTTTAAAAGTTAATTTTATTATATCTAAAGTGTATGATGAATTGTATATTGTACACCTAGAAAAAAACATTGTGTAACTATGCACAACTCATATAAAGCAAGCAAAAGATCGATACAAATAATTGTATAAACTTATTGAAATTGTTTTTTTTTAATTTGCCAGACCGGGGATTTTTATCAGTTGAATTGGAAAAAATCAGCAACTTTTGTGTGATTCTTTGCAGTGAATGCTAAGCCTTATTTTGATTGGTTTATAATCACAGGCTTCCTTATCTGACTAGTGCTCAAATTTCCTCAGTGCTGAGAGTTGAGAACTTTGCTAAGTCATTTGACGATGTTTAATGGTTACATAATTCTACTTTCTGGTGTAAGGGATAAGATTTCGTGAGATTTAGTAAGGAGTTTAATGAATATTTCCATTCTGTGCAGAGTTCCAGAGATTCTCCACTGGCTGGAAGTCTTGTCAAATCTTATGATGGTAGTGATTTCTTTGGACAGCATATCCCTAGTCATAAAGAGCCTCCACTAAGGCTTGGTTCCATTATTCTATTGTTAAAAGTAAAAATGATTTGAGCATGATTGTTAATACACCAAGAAATCAAAAACAGACTAGCATTCCAAAGGAAAATATGAATCCCCACCACTCATATAAGCTGTGTTGGGGGTGATCAATTAAAAAGTTGGAAAAAGGTGTGATCTATGAATTAGTTACTTCTCTTGCCTTTTGTTAGGCTATGATCATTAAAAAAGGTATTTTCAAGAAACAAGCAGGCACAAACTAGGAACCAATTTAGCACAAACTTACATTATATTTTGAACTCCCCCTCCTAAAAACTTATGTTGAAGAGGAATTTTCAAAAAACAAAAATATACATTTTTCTTCCTCGTTGAGAGGAGTGTGCGTGCAAAATTTCAAGTTTCTGCTACAAATGGTAAGGGCTGGGGGAGGGGGAGTCTGGATAGATACACAGATAAATATATGTTAACGTTAGACTACATGAATAAACTAAATCCAGCAACAGTGATTAAACTGGTCTTTTGTGGGTAGCGGTGATTAATTAACATCTATATATTATCTAACAATAGGTGTATTATTGTAAAGGTCACCAGCAGATAAACACTTTGAACACACTGAACAACCATAGCCATCAAAGATGGAAAAGGGTTTTATCCTTATTTTATGTTTGCATGTCTTTGTGTGTTTGTCTATATGTTGATATGTTCAAGCACTCCTGACCATACAGTTTTGTCAATAGATTTGAAAATTTGCATTAGAACTCCACTGGATCCCTTTTAAAAATGTTATATTTGACTTCTGGACAAAAAGCTTTTTAGGCTTTTTTGGATGGGTTTATTATCAATACAATCTTGATGTTTTGGTGCAAAACGCCAGTGATGTCATTGATGGAATTTATGAAACATTTCATGGAGGCTAAAATGGACACCTTCAATTATGAAAAATTTGCTTTTGGTGGTAAAAGTGTTGCCCATTCCAAAGGTGCCTGTTTAGAATGGGCCAGACTTTATGGTTTGAAAAACAGCTTACCATAATTGTCAGGTAAAATGATTTTCCATGCATGGTACAAAATAATAGTATTGAATTATTTTGACGACTCTTTTTCACGGTTGCCAATCTAAATATTTTATACCTAAATTCAGATCTATCAAAAATTTAGACATTTATTATCTAAATTTAGATCTATGATTCAAGATCAAGAACCTAGAATCTATTGTTTTTTAAATATTTCGATAGATTCCTCATGAACCACTGATCTAAACAACTTTAAACTTCAACACTGCAATGCCTGGTGTGTGATATATATGATGAATATCAACCTCGTACAATTGCCAGTTGTTGAGTTATCTTGATCAATACATATATACATATATGCACACACAGATTTCTCAAATTATACTTGTATCTCTTATATACCTTTATAAGAAACCATCAATCAGAACTGTCACCAAAATTGTCGACATAGTTTTCTTCAGTTTCTAAGAAATTCTACCTGTTTGGCTGACTAGCTGGCTCCTTATGTTACACATATAAAGGCTGCACTTATGGAGCTTGGAGGCTGAAATTTCAAACATTTATTCCTAATTATGTCCAAGAAAAACAACTTTTTTTTTATTTTTGGAAAATTTCACCCAAAAATAGGCTTTTAGTGGGGGATTCAGTTTGCGTTGTGAGTTTTTGCTAAATTGGTTCCTTACATTGCGTCTGGTGAAAATGGAGACGGGCTGGGCACTTAGCAAAAAAAAAAACTGTTTGAAAGACCAGACTCAAGACGGAGGGATGAGATAGATTGCTGATACAACATAGCAGGGATTAGCGAAGTCACGGTCGTCATGGAAGAAGATGGGAAAGGCTTTTGTTTAGCAATGCACTTATAATGGCTGCTGCTGCTGATGATGATCATAATGATGATGATTCTCAACTAATCTCATGGCAACCTTCCACCGAACTTACCATAAAAGTGCCAATGTCTCTTTGTCTATGTTTCCGTCTTCTCTTTTGAACCAAACATTTAAATTGCTCAGCTCCTCTGAGACAAACGTGTACATATGATCTGATCCGTTTAATATTTCTTGGAGATAAAAAAGAATAAAAGAACGAACCAGAAGAATATCAGGAAATTATTCCTTTACTTTTGAAGAAACCTGAAGCTTTATTACATAAGAATTCTGACAAAAAAATACTCTGGGTTCCTATTAAGTTCCTATCTTCGGTTTTGGGAAAGATAAAAAAAAAAATATATATATATATACGTATATATATATATATATATATATATATACACATATATGTATACACTTTAACCTGATAACCTGTCACAAATAGAATTAAATTATGATTTTTTTGTCCGTATGTATTTGTTCTCCATAATTCTTTTTTATCTATTTTTTGAGCGTGTTCAAGTAATATTTCAATAAAATCAATTAAGTCTCTTCTTTAGGCCCGAAACTATTCTTTTAGTCAATAATTTCTATGAAAAATTGTTTATTGTTTGTTTATTAAATTTTTCCCTTCTTGAATATATTTGGCTTGATTTGAAGTATTGATTCTGCATAACATTTCGTATTTACTTTCTGTGTGTAAAAAAAGGAAACTATAGTCAGCAGACACGAGATTCTGTGGAAAGAAGAGGGACATATTTTTAAAAGTTAAAGTTCCCATGATTCCGCTAAATGAAATTTAAATTTTCCCTTCCTTCCAAAATAGTCTTTTTTTTTTTACAAAAGCAAGAACCATAAGTTCAACGAGGCTTCCACCATCCGTGGCAGTAGTTGCAGGAGGAATCACAACTAGTTTTTTTTAAATTTCAATTGTGTTATGGAAATATTCTGCAAGTGTTGTTCTCAATAAAAATCATAAATAGCCATTTTGGGTGGTTTTTTTTTTGTCATTTGGGGCCTATTATTAATACAAAAATTCTATAATGACATCGTTGGTCATCGACTCCAATGGTCAAAAAATTGATGAGAACAGTGTTCTTTTAATGACGTCACTCCTTTCAATAACATCATACCCTCTCCTTCCTATTTATGTTGTTATTGGGATCAACTTAGTGACCAATCAGAAAGCATTTTACAGAGACGCATGTATACATCCAAGAACTCAAGATATCAATTTGTAAAAAAAGAAATTATATCATTGTCAAACTTTTACAATGACAGATGGTAATGATCACACCCAAAACCAGTGATATCATACACAAATAATAGTGACTCAGTATTGTGTGCAAAAACTGATGACAAATTTACTCGTACTTCTAAAGCCTAGCTCAGGTCAACTTGTTTTGCTAAAGTTTGAAAAACCTATTTACATGAACTACTAATTCAAGATTTGAAGTAGGACGCGTAGTCTTGGATTAATATTGTATAGAGAAATGAATTCTGTTTTGTTTACCTTTTAGTTTTTAAGGAAGAAAGTGAGTTTGACCCTAGTGCAGCCAAGCTTGTAAGAAATATTTCCTCTTTTAGAAAATTTTGATTGATGATTAATAATTAAAATTTTGCATTCGATTGCAATTCCTTGTAGGAATGTATTCAGAAACTTTCAGGGAAATTCACATTGATATCATGAAGAAGTAAGAAGTGAAAGAAGAGGTCTGGTTAGTCACTCAATAGAAACCTTTGCATGACCAAAGTCTTTTGGCAGTAGGCCTTGATGGGGCTGGTCAACTGAATGAAAGAATAAATGGCCTCTGTTTTGTCTCTGCAGACAATGGAATGACACTTGAGTGTCACCTCTAGGTCCTACACCTGGGCAAAGCGAATGGAGATCTTAGGATCCTGAGTCATCAGAATCCTTCTCTCAGCCTTGCTTTATGAGAGAAAAGCAAAAGGGTTGACCAACAAATTTGTTACTTCTCTCACCATTCGCTGAGCAGTGACTTCCAAAGAAATTTGAATTTTTCAAAAAAAAAATTGCAATGCTAAGGAACCAATTTAGCATAACCTTACGTTGCAAAGTTTTTATCTTAGTTCTAGAAACCTTAAATTGACTGGAAAACTGCTAGAGAACCAGAAAAGTAGAACCTCAATGATTCAAATGTCCGACCTGGAGATAAGCATATATATATATATATGTATATATATATATATATATATGATAATAATGAATAATTGTGTCATCCCCAGACAGCTGTTTCGTTTTATTACAACTCTTCAGTGTGGCTATAGACTATGCAGTATCCCTTCCAGTACAACAAGATGGGATCGAAACCTTCGCTTCAGACCCAGAGGCAGACATTTTTACCCTGCTCTATGCAGAACTAGACCGTAGTAGAACCAATTTAAGCAAAATATTTACTGATGCATAATTCCCCATCTACCAAAGTGCTCCATTCCAGGTATATATATATACATATATATATATATACATAAGGACTACTCAAAAGCTCAAGAAATTTGAACAAACTGATTGATCTGTTTACCTGCCAACTTACCAAGTGTTTCCCGGGTCTCACTGGACATGTCACTCATCTCTCAAAATCACTTCATCAGTAAAGTACCTCATTTGCTATCAAATTTTTCTCCCATAAGCTTAAATTCCCTTTTGGAACCACAATGTGTGTTTGTGTGTGTGTGTGTGTGTGTGTGTGTGTGTGTACCTTTGAGAGAGAGAAAAAAATTATGATAATACCCTAATGAATAAAATAACCAACCATTTTTTGAAGACTACTCCAAAACAAGATAAGCTAATATGAGAATCATCGCTTGAGGGCACATGGTATTTTGATCAGCGCTGCAGGGAAACCATGGCAAAATAACTATTTTGTTTTAAATACAACAAAACAGTTCCATCGTAAACAACTGATGATCCCCACAAGAAAATTTCACGTATAGTAACATAAGATATAATTCCCTTTGAACAACTTTTGTTAAACACTTATTTGTGAATAATTGACTTACATGACAGAAATGAAATAAACAAATAACAAAGAAACAAGAAAACATTCTGTAAGTAGAATCTTGAGTAAAAATTTATGTAGTAACATCTTGAATGCTTTAAGACTGAAAGACTTTTTGTAAAAATAAAATAAAATTTTTCTCTGTAACATCTTTAGTGCATAAAGCTGCAAAGCTTTTCAGACTATAAATACATACATATATATGTATATATATATATAGTTCACATTAAATATATATGTATATATATATATATATATATATATATATATATAGTTCACATTAAATATATATATATATATATATATATATATATATATAGTTCACATTGAATATATACATATATATATATATATAGATAGATATAGATATATAGATATATGCAGGTGTGTGTGTGTGTGTGTATTAAAAACCATCAACAGGCTGCACCTTGAAACAAGAAGGCTGAAAATTTGAACATTTAAAACACAATGTTTTCTTTTTTCATGAGGCAATTCGAATTCCATGACTTGTCTGAAAATGATCAAAGACCATATTTGAAGATGGCACCAGGAAATGATCAATATCAGCCAAGAATTTATTGATTCCATTCCTGAAAGGAGGAAGAAAGAAAGAACTAATTTTGGTGTTTCTCACCCAGGCTGCCATTTAAGGTTCTTGGAGGCCAATTTGTCACGGAAAAGGTAAGAATTATTTCCATGAGCAGCAATATGAAGACAGAAAACTTGAAGAATTGGAAGATTGATGAATGGCAACAAAAATAAGAAAGAATATCTGTACCTCACATAGATGAATCACCATAACCCAAGCAAATACCAATCATACAAAAATTATATAAAAAAATCTTCTATCTGAAATGATCTAAAAAGGGATGGATCTTTATCTAAGATTATCTGAAAAAATACCAGCACGAGATTTGGATGTTGTTGGTCCAGAATGACCATAGAGACTCCTCAGAGCATTTTTTTTTAAAAAGAAAGAACAAATTTTTTAGATGGTACCTAGTGTTATACTCATGCGGATTTTCAAGCTTGTACCCTAAATGATGTGACCAAGATCAGCCGGAGAAAGAAAAAGAGAAAGAAAGAGCGACATGCATATGAATCCTTAGCCCTGTGGCTGATTGGTCGGGCCATTTTTGGTGCCACAATGATTTGAAATAATGATAGATGTATATAAGTAAGTTCTGAATTTATTCAATCATAATGGTAAAGAAATTTCTTTGTATGAAATGTTTGTTCTTGTTTTTGAACTTGAAGAATGATTAGGTTTGAAAAATCAGTTTGGACATTTGTAATTGATTAAGTAAATGTTTTGAATCATGATTCCTGGGACTGCCATGGCTAAGGTCACAAGAGTGCAAGATAAGACGACATCTGATGTGTACTCCAAGGAGCCATTATATTTGAAACTGTCTGTCAAAACTATCGACATAGGTTTCTCTCAGTTTTCAAGTTGGTGTGACTAGCTGACTGGCTGGCTGGTTGACTAACTGGCTATGTACATATCATGTGTACAGGCAGTACCAATGGAGATAGAAGGCTAAAAATTTAAACATTTAGTCCTTACTATATCAGCAAAAAAAGTTTCCCTTGTTTTTTTTTATTCTCCTCTAAAAAATTTTAAGTATGGAGGAGGATTCAGTTTGAAATGTAAGTTCATGCTAAATTGGTCTTGTTTTTTTTTTAAATTAAGACTTTTTAGTGATTACTGAACAGCCAAAAGGAAGAGAAGTGACTTATTCGTCAATCACCGATTTTTCTAATTTTTAATTGATCATCCCCAAACAGGACATGCTGCCAAAATAAGTTGGTTGTGTGATGATTTCTATTGAGTTCATCTATTATGTAGAAGCTTACACAATGCACTTATCTGATGTCTTTGTGTTAGAGAGGGTACTTATTAACTGTCATCTGCATTTTAAATATCATTCAAAAAGCTCCAATCCATGCGGACTATCATTTATATTTATGTTTTATACTATAGACTGTCATATTGCTCTGTTTTATTGCATATCAATTTGCATTAGGGACATTTAGGTATGAACAAAAGGTCAATTATTGAAAAGCTTTCCATCAGTGTCAGTCATCAGTCACTCATACAAGATTATCTCACAGAATTTTTTTCTCTTGCATTCACTCTTTCTCTACATATATATATATATATATAAATATATATATACATATATATATATATATACACACACACACATATATATGTATATATATATACAAATATGTAAGTATATATATATATACATATACATATACATAGCAAGCTAAATATACATATGTATATACATATATATACATACATATATACACATACATTGCAAGCTAAATATTAAAAAAAGTTTCATGTATAATACTGTAATATTCAATTCTGTGTAAAATATAAAACCCTTTGGAAAAGAATAATTGTTCTAACAAATATTTGGAAATAGTTGAATGAAATGATAAATCTTTTAAAAAATTCTTTCCGGTCTTTTATGTTTAAAGATGTTAAGTTTTCTCAACTATATATATATATATATATAAGTATATGTATTTTTTTGATTTCTGCATCAGCCCCATTTTTTAATTGTTTATTCTATTTACGTTGTCCAGGCCAAGTGATACTTTAACCATGTAATAATGGGAAGTCATTTCAAATAAGAGTGTCAATATAATATAATGCATTTTAAATTCATTCAGTTGGATCATTCATCCATTTCTTATTAACATAAATGAATAGAGCAGATATCGACCGTGAACAAGCAAAGAGAGAATTTGGAGTTGAAACATACATATATATGCGTATGCACTACCTGAAACCTGTCCTATCAGATGGTTTCCAGCTTGTATATATGTGTGTATATTTACGGTAATTATTTGTGTATCTTATGCACCCATAATTTTGGGCAACGAAATCTTGGAAAAAAACATTTTCCGGTGTATAATACACACTCTCTTTTCAGAATTTGAAGGAGCTAGATTTAACCATTGCCCAACTTTTTACCTGGTTTGTATTGACTAAAAATAAGATAATATGTATTTTACATTGTGTTTTGAAGTACAAAATGTTCATAGTATTTAGACCAAACAAACAGACATATTATCAGAAAGTTACCACAAGCTTGCTGTGAATATAACCTCACACTAAGAATGAAAAAATTATAAACAAGCAAATATTCTAGAATTCCAGATGAAGACATTGTAGAAGACCATGACATCTAAAATGGTGACAACATAGATGAATCTGTCATGATATCTATCTTTGACACAGACAGTTCAACAGACTAGAATCAGCTAAATACTGATATGAATAAAACATTTTAAATGATTCCAGTGTTTGGTTAGTGATTTAAACTATTTGCTTGATATTAGTTAGCCGGGAACATAGATATAACTTACTTCCGGTGTAGCCACTCAGAATATGGCCTCATATTTGGATGAGAAAAATGGGTAACATTTAGTTATCATGTATAATATGTAACCCTGTTTTAGGTTAAAAAATCTGTAAAAAAAAACTGTGCATTATACACAAATAAATATAGTATATTAGACTGAAAATAAGAGTCCAGTTTAGCATTAAATTGCATTGCATCAAGTTACATTGTAAGAAGACAACAATGTAAAACTTTTTTCTTTAAATTTCTTCTTTAAAACACTCCTTAAGTCAATTTAGTTTGCATTTCGTTGAGCTGAGCCAATGTTAGAGGTGGGGGAGGCTGTGACAAACAAAGCCAGTTATTTCCATCAGATCAAGCTCTGTTGTCAAGAACAAGAAATCCCATGTGCTCTGAAATGAAGGGTATAAGACAAATGCATCCTCCCAAAAGTCACCAATGGAGTCAAAACATGAAAACTAACCAAAAGACTAACTTGCAAACTGAGAACCATGCAACATGTACTGGAGAGAATCATGCTCTACATCACATGGAGGGCTTACAAGACAGCACAATATATCAGAAAACGAACGGAGGTCAGATATATGAAAAGAAAACATTAGAAAACTCGAATGGAAAGGCAGACAACCAATGGACATCACAACTCATTACATGGATCCCCAGAGATATGCAACGCTGTGGCTGGCCAAAAATAAGATGGTGGAACAAACTAGACAAGTTCAGAAAGTATTTACCCAATAAGACCCATGATGAACAGGTCTGAGCAACTCTGGGGAAGCTCTATGTTGAATAACGGACACCAAAAGGATGCTGATGATAATACATTATATGTGTCTACGTATATTTTTTATAAGAGGAATGATTTTTCCAACAATGTTTGATTTATTAATTTGAATCGAATAACATAGCCAAAACATGATACTATCATGCAGTCCCCATTGGACCTCGCATTTTTTTTTAATTATTTAAATTCAATCTGATGACACCATTGATTGCCAAATGCATTATTAGAAATTGAAATTTAATGAAATTCTTTTTATAATTCAGTTGTGTTTCCTTATTATCAAATTAATAAATTATATATATATATATATATATATATATATATATATATATATATATATATACATATACAATTATATGGAATCAGACATATATATATATATATATATATATATATATATATATATCATAAAAATGCAATCACAATACTTTTATTTTTGGAATAGTATTATTGATATATATATATATATATATATATATATATATAGTGTATGATTTGATAGGGTTTATCCAACTTGGGTGTACAACTAATGCATCCTACCGATAGTTACCTATGGAGCTGAAACATGGAACCTAACCAAAAGGTTGACCCGCAAACTGAGAAGCATGCAATATGCACATGAGAGAATCATGCTCAACATCATATAGAGAGACTACAAGACAGCACAATATATCAGGGAGAAAACAGGAGTCCGAGACATCATAAAATCCATTAGGAAACCCAAAATTGCAATGGGCTGGTCATGTTGCAAGAACGGCTAAAAACCGATAGATATCATGACTCACAACATGGAACCCTGAAGACCAAATGTGGGACCGAGGTCAGCAGAATATGAGATGGCAAGATGAACTAAACGGGTTCAGAAAGTGTTGGCTCCATCATATCCACGATAGAGAGGTCTAGTGAACCCTCAGGGGGGTTTGTGTCCCAAGACAGACATTAAAAGACTGATGATGATGATGATGATGATAATCCAACTTGATAGTAATATAGAAGACAATTGTGGAGTCCAGATTTTAGCAAATAATCTTTTATTAATTTGACATGTTTCAGACCTTTTAGACCTGTCTGTTATCAAAATGTGAGATGAGAAAATTTGATAACGGATAGGTCTAAAATGTCCAAAACATGTCACGTTAATAAAAGATTATTTTCCAAAATCTGGTCTCCACTAATGTCTTCTCTATTAATATACATACATACATGTATATGTACATATATATATGTGTGTGTATACATTTCCGTGACATCTGCTCAATAGAAAAACACATATAAAAATGGACACTCAGTAATGTAATGCCTTTCCATTTGTTCAGATATAGAGATTGCCCATAATAATAGCATTCCACTCATGTTCATTTCATTGTCTATCAACTATTTATCGAGCCATTTGGGTTCTTAACCAACATCAATTATGAATTATCAAGAGTCATTCACGCTCACCGTCTACTCTGGGTCTCATTATTTTTCCTCCTTCGACAGAACACCAATTCTTCAGTTTTGAGAGCAGTGAGTCCTGAATAAAACTGGTAAAAAAAATCAAAGTAAATTCAATCTGGGGAAAGTAGGTATAAAAAACACATCAATTTGCTAAAAACTTCCAGTTGGCACGATTCAAGGTCACTTTTGGCTAAACGTGAAAACTTGTCACCAATTATTTTTGTCTGAAAGAATTATCATTATTGGAAACCGTCAGCCAAAACTGTTACTGTAGGTTTCTTCAGTTTTTAAGCTGGTTTGGCTGGTTGGCTGCCTGGCTGGCTGTGAGAGAGAAGAGAGAGAAAGAAGAAAGGAAAAAGTGTCTTCTTTTAGAAATCTGAAAATATATGATGTTAGCGTTTTACAGGAATGTGGTCTTAACTCATGGGTACTTTTCTGTCCAACACCCCCAAATTATTGACAGGAAAGGACAAACGTGTTGAACTTGTATATATTTATGACATGTACAGACCGTACAAGTGGAGCTAGAAGGCTGAAAATTTGAATGTTTGTTCCCTATTATGTCTACAAAAAACCTTTCTTTCTTCATTTTGAAAATTCCACCCATGAATAGGTTTTTAGAGGGGAGTTCAATTTACAATGTGAGTTCATACTAAATCAATCACTTAATTTTTTGCAGTAATGCTCATATTTTGAAAATTCAGATTTTATTAGTGATCACCACAAAAAAATGCAAGAGAATTGATTTATTCATTGATTGCCTCCTTTTCCAAAATTTTTGATTGATCATCCCCAACACAGCATGTTGCCAGAAGACATTCGTCACATGATGGTTTCTATTGAGTGACTAACCAGGCCTGTTATATTCCGATTTACTCTGACTAATGTCCTCTTTCCTGTCAGCTAGGAAGAATTAACGAATACGGACTGTGGAATAAGAAAAATCTATCCCCATTAATAGAATGAAGGGTTTGGTTAAAAAAATTTGGATATCCAAAGTCAATAAAGAGACCAATTTAGCATGAATTTGTATTGTAAATTGACCCCCCCCCCCCCGCTAAAATTCTGTTTGGGGGAGAATTTAGAAAAACTAAAAAGAAACGTTTTCTCAACATGATAAGGGGTAAATGGTGAAGTTTTCAGCCTTCTAGCCCCATTAGTGCAGCCTGTTTGCATGGTACATATATACATAGGCAGCCAGCCAGGCTCACTTGAAAACTGACAAAACCTATGGTAACAGTTTTGGTTGACAGTTTGTAATTTTCTGGTTACTTTCATTATTAGATGAAGCATTGTCTACCACTAGAAATTTTTGACCGGTATTTCCTTTGATTCCAAATTTTTTAGTTGTTTCTTATTGCAACCTACTCAGTCTATCAACCTACAACAATAAGAAAAACAGAATTATAAATCAACTCTATATTTAACCTGAACTATTGAAAAGAGAAAGTACCTTTCATAAAACTGACTGGGAGGCAATGGGAGTAAACACAGATAGAATATCTGAACAGTTTACAACTTGCTGATGACATTGCACTAATACCTGGAGAATCAGATGAGTGGCAAGACATACTGATTAATGTGAATCATTTGCATATGGCTCTATGGAGAGATCACAAGATAGCACAATGTATTAGGGAGAAAACAGGAGTCTGAGTTGTCATAGAATCCATGAGAAGACTCAAATGGCAATGGGCTGGTCATGTTGCAAAAATGGCAGGCAACAAATGGACATCAGGGCTCACACCATTGATTCCCTGAGATAACATACGCAACTGAGGGCGGTAGAATACAAGATGGTGAGACGAACTGGACAAATTCAGGAAGTATTGGCTCTGCAACGTCCACGATAGAGGTGTGGTGAATCCTGAGGAAGGTCCATATCCAACGATGGACGTTAAAAGACTAATGATGATGTTCTTGGGTATGCTGTGCACTACAGATGCATGAAACCAACTTCCCAACATTGTACCAAAAAGGCTTTGATTCAATTGCTTTTTACTGATACTAAAATATTCTTATGTTTTTATGTTATCCTTATCACACAGCACACCTAAGATACTAATCACAATGCGCAAATGATCTAAATAGGGAAAGCCTCAAGATAAGGTTAAAAATGACCAGAAATAAGACAAAAGTAATGTTCAACTCTTGTGACATGAGAACCACTTTAAAAATAGTTTGAAGATCTCAAAGTCCATGGGGAATAGATTGGCTTGGATCAGATGATAAAGTTGGAACAAGGACATGAAAGCAAAATGAAATGATGTATAACGATTTGTTGGAAAACATTTAGTATGAATAGAGACATATTGAAAGCCACCTTGTCAATAAGCTTTATATGTAAACGTACGATGATTATGTAATATCAGCTATGACATATGGTTGTGAAACGTGGAAACGAACGCTAGAAAACTAACTCACATAAAGATCAGTAGAAAGAGCAATGTTAGGAATAACTCTTAGAGATAAAAAGGGATCAAAGTCCAGACCAAAGCAGAAACTATCAAAGAAGTGTTTAATCAACAAAAATAGAGATGGGATGGACAAACAGCAAGAAGCAAGATAAAAGATGCTGCAAAAAGTTAGTCAAATGATGCCCAATGAATAACAAATGCTGTTGGAAAAGACATATCATAAGAAGGAGAGATGAGAGAGGGAAGAAGGTTAGCTGATAAGACAGAGCAAAGATTAGCACAGTCACGGTTGGCATGTGCCCTGCCCATCTCCATTTTTATTGCTTAATTACTTATACAATATCCTTTACCCTGACTCATGTTGATCTTCTTCTATCCTAACAGAATTATTCCTAACATTGCACTTTCCATAGCCCTCTGTGCAGTTCTGAGTTTGATTTTTGAGTGGTTTTATAGATATCAAGGTTTTGTACCAGGGTGCCATAACTGGTATTATGCATTGATTATATACTCTATGTTTTGAGCGTATCGGCAATTTGTTTTTCAGTATGTCTCTACTTAAACCATATAAATATGAATATATATACATATATAGAACAAATATCATTTTGAAATTACTAGACTTGAGAAGCATAAAAAGAATAAAGGTGAGATATATTTCCTAAATTTTTTTTTCTTCTCACAAAAATATGGAAGACGGAGAGAAAATACGATTAAAATTTTGTCACCATCTGCTTCTATGTCTCTGCAAATCAAAATGATGCCATCGCAATGAGGTAGATAAAAATAAGCTGCCAGATGACATTTTCTATTCTGCCAAAAAACAAGATAGAAGATGCAAGAAAAAGTACAGCCACTGCTATTTATAATATTGATAATGAGAATGTATAAGTAAATTGAAAGGTAAGAACGGCAACAGATGAAAATCTATAGAAATCATCTGCTTCAATATTTTGTTTTTCAGCAATGTTTACCTGTCATGATACGGTAGAAAAGTGATTCTGAACTTGGGGCGCATGTCCCAAAAGGGGTAATTTAAACATTTTGGGGGGCAATTTGATACTTGGGTGTGAAAAGTGAAAAAGCGTTCCGTGACTGAAAACATAGTTGTGTTAAGGCTTAACCGATCAATTATTAATTGCACAATAATATTAATTACTGATTATGCAGTAGTTTCTATAATAACTCGTAACTCTTCAACTTTCAGAGTTATGAAAAAAAGCAATGAGATAATTGTATTATTCTTATCAAAATTCACTCAAAGAAGTTGAAATTGCTCTAGAATTCATATCAATATATCATACTATTAGGAAGTAAAAATATAACCCGACAGAATATCTAAAAATGCATTATATCATTTGAAACCCTATTAGAAATGACCTCCCGTTATTACACAAAGAATGAATCACTCAGCCAAGCCAGCGTAAATAGAATAAACAATTAAAGAAAATACGGCTACTGCCGGAATCAAATGTGCAACTGATAGGGCTCCAATGTATAGTCGCTCTTACTATTGAACTAAACAGCCCGACAGAAAGGCGATGTCCCACATAACTGCTTTATCCACACTTTCCTATCTTGTTCATTTGCTGTCTACTTATGCACTGTTGTCTCTCAATATAGACAATTATATTATAAAGAAATGGATAAATAACCCAACATGATATTGATGAATGCATCATATTTTTAGTTATGTCTACACATCTCTATTAAACACTATTCAATTGGTCTGTTGGTCATACTCATGTTAAACAACAAAAATAGGAAGGAATGAAGAGATTTGATGTCATCATGAAGGGCATGACATCATTAAGTGATTCATTTGGAGAAAATCTATTCCAATCAATTTTTTACCAGCTGCTGATGATGTCATAATGTAAAAAACTGGCCATTCACAATTTAAAATAAGACTCGCAGAATATTTAATGTCTCAATATTTAACAAGTATGAGACTCAATTGAGTCGAACAAAGATTGCTTGCTCTTCTTCCTCCTCCTCCTCCTTCTACCAACACCACCACAGATGGTGGATGCAATGTTGAACTTATGGTTCTTGTTGTTTATATCCTCAAAGGAACCGTCATTTCACAATGTATTTTGGCAGCTTGCCATATTGGGAGTGATCAATTAAAAAATGGGAATAAGGGGTGATCAATAAATGCTACTTTCCTTGCCATCCATTGAATCACTGAAAAGTTTGAATTTTCAAAAAAAAGCACAAACTGAAGGCCAATTTATCAAAAATTTATACTGTAAATTAAACCCCCTACCCCATCCTCTACCCTACTTATAAAAGAAATTGTCCATTCTAGACATAATAAAAAGTATGTTGAAATTCAGTCAGAGAAAACGATTAGCGTAGTCACAGTCGACATGGAAGGTGTGGTGGGAGGCTTCTGTCCAGCATTGGACTTGTGGAGGTTATGGTGAGGATATAAATGCTAATAGTTTAAGGCAATGAAATCATTTTGAAGTTATTTGTTATTCAGAGATTTCATCACAGAACTTAGTATGAGAATAATTATGATGCTATTTAAAATTATAATTTGAAATTACGATCGACGATCACTTTGAAATAAACAACCAATTCACCGATGACTATTTTGATGATACATTTTCTTTAAGTATACATTTCTGAGTTGTTTTGAAGTTATTTGAAATTCAAAGCTTTCTCACATAACTTTACAGAAATTCTATTTTTATAAAAGTCTTATGATTTGTTAATGATATTTTATTCTTATGTTTTGTACTATTATCAATAATTTTAGATTTATTGACGGAGTTTAATTCTATCAATGTTATTAGAAACCATCAACTGAAACTGTCATCCAAAGTATAAACAAAGATTTTTTCCAGTTTTCAAGCTGGTCTGGCTGGCTGACTATGTATGTATCACACAAACAGGCTGTGTCAATGAATCTAAATGAGTTTAGTGTTCTACACTTACTCCTTAAAAGAAACCCCTGCTAAATAAGTCTGTAGTGGGGGGAGGGTAATTTGCTAAGTAAGAGATTATGCTAAACTGATCCCTTAGTTTGTGTCTGCCTGTTTTAGAAAATTCAGACTTTTTTAGTTATCATGTTCTTTCAAAAGGTGAGACTAGTAACATTCATTGTTCACCCCTTCTTCCAATTTTTTGATTGATCACCCAGGCAGCAGAAATATATTGATCATGTGATAGTTTCAATTAAATGACTAACCAGACCATTATTATCATTGTTATCAGCAATTTCACACCAGTTGTCTGGTGTTTTTTTTTGTTTTGTTTATCATTATTATCATTATCATTACTATTATCATTATTATTATCATAATAACAGAAAAGTCTTGAGATATTTCAATAGAAATGTTATTTTTAGATTTAATGATTTTTTATTGAAATAATGTAAAAATTTAGACGTATCAAGTATCCATTTTAAAATTGTTTTGAAGTTATTTGTCATTTAGAACTTGATATGATATTGATTACAATTACAGTGATATTAATTACAAGTAGAAAAGATGATAGATTATCAGTTTGAAATATGAGGCCTCAGGAAATAGCCTACCTGGGACAATAGTACGTTAGTCCCTTACAAAGTACTCCCCTTTGGGACCTCACTCACTTATCCTAGCATCCTTTCCACTTTCTGAAAATTTCTGCAAAGTCCCCTTTTGAGATTGCCATTAGCTGCCTTGTCATGTTCTCCTTAATCTCGTCCACAGTCTGAGATTTCCTACCTATCAACTGCAAAATGCCAGAAGTTGCAAGGAGCCGATACTAGTAAGAAGTGGCGATAACAGAGCTGGGTGATATGATGTGTCATCTCCAAAAATCTGCACAAGAAATGAAGAGTCTATTCACTTGGTCATTTTGAATGCAATGGTCACACAGTACGCAAGCTCACTTAATGGTATTTCATTGCTGACTGAGTGATCCCGCTGTTCAGGCATGTGCAGTAAGCTCCCCCTGATAATGCAAAGTAACCTCAAGGCTACACCGCCATTTCTTGTGATAATCATAATGGTTGGATACTTTGTGGACAGACCTTGAAGGATATTCACTAATGAAAATCTTAGATGGACATTTTCTTCAATTACACAATTTAAGAAACAGTTTTCTTGCCTGTATGAGAAGACAGAAAAGAAAGTAGCATGTTTGGAAAGATAAAGAAAATATTAAACAGACAAAACTAGAAAAAAAAGCAAATAAAGTCGAAACTCTTCATCGTTATACAACATATACAAAGATACGTATGAGCAATTGCTGCCTCTCAATATGAGCATGGCCATTTTTGAGAGAGCACACTAATATGTGTCCCCCATGGTACAGAATGTGCATGAGAAAGGACCAAGTGTACTGTTCAGTTCTTGCTCTGCAATATGCTCTATTGATCGGCAACAGAGGCTGAGACGGCTGCAGAACAATCTTCTAACTATAAATGGCCCCTGGTATTCCCAGACGGTTATCCATCGGGGTAATGACAAGGCGTGACATTACTTACTTTCAGCGATTATATAAAACCCAGTCTATCCAACATGATTTGGCCATACGTGAAAGATTTGTATAAATGAAGAGGATAGAATATAAAAAGATATTCCGGTATATTCAAATGTTTTTTATTTATTGATATTTATAGTAGCTAGCCAAAGTCTGCACTTCCCTTCAGAAAAATTGCCAAATTATATATTGTTCGCAATATTTTTGCAGGGGAAAGTTTTACATTAAATTAGATTTCTTGCATTCTAAACTTACCAAGACCTGGGGTGGAGCTTTATATTTAAAAAAATTCATTCAAAAATGGCCTTCACACTCATTCCTATTTCAGACAATAAATTTAGTCCCAAATCTATTTGCTTAAGTGTTTTGAACTTACAAGATTAAATGAAAAAGTGGCTTAGTAGCAATGATAGACCTGCGCCCCAACTGAAAGGTGACCTTCATCTGGAGAAGATATTGTTGAGTGTTTGGTGGGATATGCAAGGAATCAACCATTGCAAACTTTTGAACAATAATCAAACAGTCACAGCTGAAGTTTACTGCCAACAACTTGAGCATTTGGAAATATCTTTAGACTGAAAAGGGGTCAATTTGGACAGAAAAGGGGTCAAGTTAGACAGAAAAGGGGTCAATTTGGACAGAAAAGGGGTCAATTTACAACAAAATTGATTCATTCACTATACTCTCTTGATATTGATCCAACTGACTATCATTTGCTTAGGAGCTTAAAAAAGCCATTTGAGTCACTTCAAGAGGAGAGGTTGAAAATCACTATCTCATTTCAGGTCAAAATAGACGCAATTTTACAAATATGGTATCGAAAAACATGATTGATGTCAGTAAAAGCAAACAACATTATATTAATGATCAAGTGTATCGTTATATACCAATATATTTGTGTTTCCAAATTAAATTGAAACATCGGACAGAACCTTTGTTACAACCCAATACATAGGTTCAAATCCAACAGTCACTGCTAAAGTTTACTGCCAATGACTTTGACATTTGAAAACTACCCATCCTAAACAAAAAGGTATCATTCTTCATCATGATGATGCACATTCTCATAGCACTCAATAGAGGATATCAATGATGTTAGTACATCTTTAATCACCATTATATTTGCGTTCTTAAATAAATTGAATCATGGGACAGAACTTTTTGTTACAGCCTAATACGTACCAGTACAATTTCCCAATCATTGCACAAAACTATCTGAGAAATGAGTTGGCTTGAAAGAAAGCGTAGCTAAAAAAATAAACACGTTCAGGCAAGACTGGCACACATCAGTGACTCAGAAAGCATGTGATAGAATGTAATGTGGTCAGATAAATCCAAAGTAGAATTATTTGGCCCCAATTCAAAATGATGTGTATGGCAATAATTTGAGACAGTTCACCACAGTCAAGTGTCGGGGTTGGGTATCCATGATGCTTTGGGGGGTACTTCTCTGTGTCTATGCCAGAAGAACTTGTCACCATATCAGGAGAATGGACAGTGCCATGTACTGCCAAATTCTTGAAAAGAATCTCTTAAAATCAGCCAGGAAACTCTACTTGGGTTTCCAGTTTCACTGTCAGACAGAACGAGACAATGACTCACAGATAAAATACATTTTCCTCAATGTGAAAAAACCTGTGTCTCACTTTTAAATGTGACAACATTGAGACACAAAAGGATTCTACTAAGTATTATTCAAGGAATAGTGAATAGTTACTACAAGAGTTCAAGTAAAGTCTCAAGCCATCTAATATCAACATGAAAAATAGCTGACTTAGGGCGATTGCACATTAGTCCTCTGAATAGTACTCTCCTTGGCACTTATTCAAGCATCCTTTACATTTTTCAAAACAGTCTGCAAAATCCGCTATCAGCTGCCTTGTCACATTCACCTTAATCTCGTCCACAGTCGGAAGTCTCCTCCTTTTAAATAACAAACAGCCTGAAGTTACAGGGAGCCAAATCTGGACTATAGTGGATGGCTGATAGAGCTGATGATGAAATCTTTTGCCAGAAAAGCCCTGCATGAGACACAGGCTTAGTCAATGTGAATTCAGCAGTCCCACGGTACAAAAGCTAACTCAACGGCATTTTGCTGCCAACTGAGTGACCCCATGAGAGAGTGTCTGTTCACACATGGGTAGCAAGGTCTGTCTGATTGGTTGCCAAGTTAAATCAAGGCTCTGCAACCAGTCCTTAAGAGGTTCAAAAATGCTGGATATTTACCAGAAAGACCTTGCATGTGTGTATAGATTTGTTAGAAACCGTCAACCAAAACTGTCACCATAAGTTTCTTCAGTTTTTAAGTTGGTCTGGCTGACTGACTATGTATGTGTCATGTGTACAGGCTGGATCAATGGAGCTAGAAAGCTGAAATTTCTAAAATTTACTCCTTATTATATCTAGGGAAAATGATTTTTTGAAAATTCTTTATCTAAAAATTGGTTTTTAATGGAGGGGAAGTTCAAATTGCAATGTAATTTTTTGCTAATTTACCCCTTAGTTTGTGTCCATACTTGTTTTTGAGAATTCAGACTTTTTCAATGATCACTGTCTAACAAAAGGTTAGAGAAGTTACTCATTCATTATTTACCCCTTTTTCCAATTTTTGATTGATCATCCCCAACATGGCATGCACATAGGTCATGTGATACTATCTATTGGGTGACTAGCCAGCTGTATAGATCTATTTTTCTCTTTGTTTCTTTTTTAATCGCCAGCCTTATCAGATGAGTTATTCGCCAGATGGGGCTATCTAGCTCTACTGGGGCAGCCCATACAACAACAGTCATTCTGGAAAAGGCCCTGACATGATGTATGGGCGGTTGCTGATTAGTGTGTGTAACTAATGGTTCTCATCTGTCAGTCTTATGAAAGGAGCTAGATAATCCCCAAATGAAAACCCAACCAATTTTCAATATTTATCTCCTGACCTCTCAAAAGTACAGATGAATACTAGCTCTATTCCCCGTGTGAATTTGAAAAAATGTCCCAACCCTTTATCCACTAGAAATTATTACGTTCTCATTTCAATGAGTCTCTTTAAATATCAAATTACAAAGTTTGTCTTCCTCTCAAAATTCATTATTTACTTACTTAACATTACTTTTTCGTGACTTTTTTCTATGTTTGCAGACTTTTTCTTCAAATCATAATGAATTTCTATTTTTGTTTTCTTTTTTTGTTTTCTTTTTTTGTTCCGTAGTTTTGTCAATTGGTTTCGGCAAAAGGTGAAAAAAAAATGTTTTCCTTTCTCTTTTTTTTTTTGTTGTTGATTTGTTAAAGTCTCAAGAAAAGAAAGATGCAATTTTCCATTTCAGTGATTTCCTATCGAGCTCCAATTCCAAGAGAAATTTTAGAATGGTAAATAAAATAAAATAAAAAAATTGGAAAAAGAAAAAAAAAAACATCTTATAATAAAGTATTCTCCTCCGAAAGTTTTTTTTAGAAAATGAAAGCTTGAATAAGCTACTGGGTTGTTTTTTTTAAAACCTCTTAATGAAATATGAAACAGGTTTTCAATATAAATATTTATCGCAGCTTTTTACTCAGAAGTATGCAACGATGCTGTGCCGACCCTGGGGGGTCAACGTATGTGAATGCAATAGAGAATGAATAGATTCTCTGTCTCTATGCTTCGTCTTCTTATATCATTCATAAAATCAGAGAACTCCTTGCAAAGATCGGAAAAAAAATCAAACGATAGCTGATGAAATAGGTCTGGTTAGTTGCTGAATAGAAATCATCACATGGCCAACTTCATTTGTTCAGGGTGATCAATTAAAAAAATTGAGAAAAAAATGATCAACAAATTTGGTACTTCTCTTGCTTTTTGCTGGATCGTAATCCTTGAAAAAGTCTGAATTTTCTAAAAACAAGCATAAAAACTGATGGATCCATACTAAGAAACCAATTTAGCTCAAAGTTACATTGCAAATTTATCCCCCACTAAAAACCTATTTGAGAGAATATTTTCAAAAAAACATAAATGATCAAATTTTCAGCCCTCGAGTACCAATGGTGCAGCCTGCACATGTGATACATGCATAGCCAGCCAGACTAATTTGAAAACTGTAGACCCCTATATTGACAGCTTTGGTGACAGTTTTCTTTGACCATTTCTAATAAGGAAGCTCTCATACATGAAAGAGAAATCTATAAATCTTTTTATGTTATTTAATAAATTCACTGGTGACTTTTATTACTTAATAATTTCTAGGTCTTTCTCTCATTTATTTTGGCCTAGTTCATCTTTTATTCAACTGAATCAAACTACCATCTTTAATTTCATTTTATATTTTATTTTTTGTCATATTAATATAAGCATTATTAATATATCCTTTCTCCTTGCTTCAGATCAAATTTTATCTAAGTTATTGTCAGTTTAATCAGAATGTATTCAAGTATTTCATCTATATATCTGTACCTTGCCTGAATGAATCGCCATAGCCCTTGTGTGTATCAGAACAAATTATCTGTCTTTAATTTCATTGAATTAGAAAATGTCAAGCAAAACTGTCAAAAAAGTTTTCTTCTTTTTAGTACCGATTGTTAGACATAGACCCCTACCAAGATATGCCAGACCTCTCAGATGATGGACGTCTTGATGCTAGGCATTGCTGAGACAGTACTTTCTGAACTTGTCTAAACTTTTATCATACTATCTAATTTTTTGCCTTACACAATTTTGCTTATGATCTCTGGGGATCTGTATTGTAAGTCAATTGGTTGTCTAACATTCTTGCAACATGGCCAGCCCATTTCTATTTGAGTTTTCTAATGGATATGATATCTCTAACTCCTGTTTTTTGTCTTATATAATGTGCTGCCTTGTGATCTCTCCAAGTAGCATTGGTTGAATATGGTTTTCTTTTGCATATGTGCTAATTTGATTAACTCTCATCTCTTTAGGTTCCAATTTATATCTATGTTTTCATTCCTGCATTTTTATTACATGTATAGTTATTGGTATAGGTCAATTTTTATTGAATCACTGTAGCCCTGCAAATGGCACATTTGATGTAGTCTTCTTCAGAATCTCTGATTTTTCATCACTACAACTACTACTACTGCTACTGATGTAAGACAGAGAACAAATACAGCCATCTCTGATATTTCGTGAATAAAATTGATGTTTTATCTCATATTAAAAGAGAAACTCGTTTTCTACCTGATTCTGTAGCCGTATCGGATCAGCATAGCCTCACAAATGACTGTCCGGACCAAACAGCCAAGTGAACTACAGATACTTCCCTCTTAGCTCGTCTGTGTGTGTATGTGAGTCTCTGGACACTCCTGGTCACATTTCTTAGGCTATAAACTTGAAAACAAAAGTTGTTTTTTTTCTATCTTTATTCTATTTGCATCTTAACTTGGAAAACTGACTGGGAGCTGATGGGAGTGAACATAGACAGAGAATAATTACTTTAGATTCGTTGATTTTGTTTCAATGAATTACCAAACATGGTGAGCAATCTAAAGAGGGAAAGTAAGAAAAACCATAAGAATGGAGGGTGAAGATTTAGATGAGGTGGATGGATACATTTCTCAAGGTCAGCTAATAAAGTTAGAGAGAGACAATGGAATGAAAATAAAATGATGCATAACAATCTCCTGGAAAGCACTTGGTATGAATAGAGACCTATAAAAGAGCACCTTTCCCAATGTGCTCAGAGCGTAGATCATACAATGAATTCATAATACCAGCTATGATTTTCAGATGCAAAACATGGAAATTAATAACCAACTTAAAATTGAAGAGAGAGCTATGGAAAGAGCTAAGGATAACTCTAAGAGATAGAGAGGTATTAACATGGATCAGAGCAGAGATTAGTATGGAGGATATTGTTCTTGAAGGTTGAGTTTGTTCTACCAAAAGCTTGCCAACCTACACTGATTCTTTGTGGGAATTTTTCTTCTTTTGAGGATTTCATCATACTTTGCTGTCCTCAGTAGATGTATTATTCACTTTCTTCTGTTTTGCATTTTTTCCTTGATACACTGTGCTGTCTTGTGATCCCTCCATGTGATTTTGAGTATGATTATTCCCTGTGCATGTTATACATACAAGCTTGATTAACACTCATCTCTGCAGACCACAGCTTATACCCGTGTTTTCTTTACCTCCATTTTTAATATATATATTTATGTGTATATATGTTGATATACGTATATATATATATATATATATATATATATATATATATATATATATATATATATATATATATATATATATATATGTGTGTGTGTGTGTATATATATAAATATATTTATATATATAGTACAGATCAGGTTAGAAATATAGCATTATATAAAGTAATATCTGATGTGTGATGGATTTATTTCATAGAGTGCTTGATACATTCAACTTTATACTTTGAGAGTCAAGTTGTTTTAGAGTAGAGCTGGAAATACATCCACATCCTATTATATATATATATACATATATATATACACACATACACACACATATGTGAATATATATATATATATATATATATATATATATATATATATATATATATATTTGTGTGTGTGTGTATTCCTTCATCATGCTTGTAATAACTTGATATGCATTTATTTACAAATATCTACAACCAAATATATAAGTAATAAATTTTTTCTTTGGCCTGTTGACAAACCACAAGAAACAAAAACTGCTGATGATTTTTGGGTCAGGTGTTCCCCCCATCTACCTTCCCTTCAACTCCTCTGGAGTGTTTCTTTCCATCCTCAACTTCCCTTACACCCCCATCTCTACCACTCCCCCTGCCCCGCCCTCAACCATTTTCACAAATATTGTCTCATATTATCTACTTGATAAGCACTTATAAATCTCTTCTTCTTTTTTTTTTTTATTTACCTAATTTTTTAGGGTTTTATTTTTTTTTTTATCCCCTTTTTGGTTTTGATATCATAATATGACACCTTTTGATCTTTTCGCTGGTTCAGGGCTGGGAAAAAAGCATCTAAACTGTCTGTTTCTATTGCTTCTGTTAATAAATACTTTCCTTGAGCTGATTGATCTGTGTAGCTCGAGTCGTTGTTGCTGTTTGCGACAAAGATCTCTTATAGATTATGGCTAATAGCCATTTATTACAAGAAGATACTCAATAAAAACAATTTATGGCCAGTGATTCAGGGTGTTTGTTCTCCCTGCCTCTATGACCAGACCAAGCCGAAGTTATGAATCACGTTTATTTGTATTTGTTTTTTGGTATGTTTATTGGGGTACGTGTTGTGGGGGTAGGGGTTTTTACATAAAATTCCATTTGTCTGCACATTTATGATACAAATATATATGAATGTACTTTTGTCAATATTGTTAAACACTTTCTTTGCTCGTACGCCGATGCCACAAACCAGAAGTAAATTATGAGTTGGAAAAAAATCTTTCTTTATTCTGTTTGATCTGAGGCAGTCTCTTCTCAACCAGACTGGGCCAGTTTAAAGTCATTTGATGTCCTGTGCAAAGCCCCAAAATGGTCACCCCCCCCCCCATCGTCCTTGCCTCTGCCATCGATTAAGCAACAAAATTTTTAAATATGAAAAAAATCCTGCTGAAATGAAATTCATATTCATTCAAATATAAATATGAATATAAATAAATGATTTAAAAAGCAAACAAACATGGGCGCAGACTAAGAGACTAATTTAGCATGAATTTTCATTGTGAATTGAACCCTCCAATCAAAACCGATTAAGTGAAGTAATTTAGAAAAAAAAAAATATCTTCCCTACCAATTAAAAGGAGTGTTTGTGCAAAATTTCCAAGTTTCTACATTGAATAGGTAGGACTAGGTGAAGTCCAGATAGATATATAGATACATGTAAATGTCTGAACACGTGAATAACCTGAACCTAGCAACAGTAATTAAACCAGTCTGATGTGGGTTGCAGAAAATGATATCAGAATTATATATTTCCTACAAAAATACATCATTAAACCAAATCTATCTGCATGAAACTAATGCTTGCAAAGTGACCAGTTTTCTAAAAATATAACAGTATTTCTGTGGTTAGTTGAATCATTTGGACATTTTGATTAATGCTATATGTAAGAGAAGAAATAAAATTTTTGATTTAAACTTTCGTGTTGTTTAAACCTTCAATGAATTAACACAGAGGAACTGCAAGAAATCTGTGGTGCCCCCCTTCTCTTCTGATGCCAAAGCAGGTGCTCGTTTTGCTCTATGGTTAATCCAGCCCCGTGCTGGGGGTGATCATTTAAAAAATTGGAAAAAGCGGTGTTCAATGAAAGAATTACTTTTCTTGCCTTTTGTTAGGCAGTTATTACTAATAAATCCCAAATTTTCAAAAAACTAAAACCTAATAATGATTAAATGTTTAAATTTTTAGCCCTCTAGATCTGTTGATGTGGCCTGTATATGTAGTACATACATAGATCATGTTAACTTCGTTGATATTGATAGCTTTGGGTGATGATTTCTAATAACCTTAATCGGGGTCCGAATAAATTAAATCATATCAGTTTTAAATAAGAAACACCGGATATTTTCAAACAGGAAATAGCATTTTCTCTAATTATCATCAACATTCTTTAATGCTGACAGAAAATGAAGGACAATGCCAATTTCGAGTACAGGATTGTGACAAGGTGCAAGGGAGATATTACAGTGTATTAGCATGGAGACTGAGTACTCTTGATACACTCCTGATTTACATTGAGTGTCAGAAAATGAAATTGTAACACCCTGGAAGACAATGCCTATTCTGACACTGGTAACACTCATACCAGTGCTCCATCTGTGTCTGGGCTTCAGAGTATATGCTTAGGTTAACGCGCAAGGTGGATATAACAGTGTATTAGCATCGGAACTGAGTACAGTTGATATCCCTTATTTTGGAACCTGTACTCGTATTGATCTGCAAAAAATGATTACAGTAATTTATCTATGTTACCTGTATTTTTGATCTTGAGTGAATTTAATTGCATGTTCATTAAGGATAACTGTTAACAATGTGGTGGGTCATGGACTACAGTAACTTAGGAAAAAATATCATTAAGTCTGATTAGTCACTCAATAGAAACTGTTATCTGACCAATATATTTTAGCAGGATGCTGTCATGAGAGAGATCAATTAAAAGGTTGGAAAAAGGAGAGATTAACGAATAAGTTACCTCTCTCGCCTTTTGATCTCTGAAAACGTCTGAATTTTCAAAGACAAGCCCAGACACAAACTAAGAGATCAATTTAGTATAATCTGTATATTGAACCCTCCTCTAAAGATCCTATTTGGGAGGAGAATTTTTGGAAAGCCAAAAAACAATTTCTTCTAGACCTGATAAGGAGTGAATGTTCAAAGTTTCAGCCTTCTAGCTAGAAGAGACTGCTTTTTTTCTTTTCTGAAATTCTCCTCTTAAATAGGGTTTTTAGAGGAGGATTCATCTTCTAGACATGATAAGGAGTAAATGTTG